>SJYA01001561.1:140383-333052 GCA_006410615.1 Neotragus moschatus | reverse complement strand
AAAAAAAAAAAAAAAAGTCATACTAATCAATGTTAGCAACAGACCCACAGCTAAGCTCCTGGATAGTGTACAGGAGAGCTCTCGTCTCTGTCTCCCTTCACGCTCTTGTGGCCCTCCTCTCTTTTCCATTGAAGGAGATAAGATGTGCTGAATTGGGCGTTTCGTATTTCCAGCCTTTCCGTCTTTTACCCCACCTACCTGGGCAAAATAGCCCTTCTCGCTCCACCATGTCCCCCCGCCCCCCATCTCTTCTAAGCTCCCCCTATTTCTTGCAGTCGAAACAGAAAGGGTCACACCTGTCACCTTCTTCTCAGCTTCCCCTGTGGTTCCTTTCCCCCTCACTGCTGCTGCTCTTTGTCAACATGAACTCTCAAACTCTTCCTTATTTTCTAACTTTCCTCCTCCATCTAAACAGAGGAGTATGTGTGTGTGTGGTAAAATACGTATAACATAGAACTGACCATTTTAACCACTTCTCAGTGTAAAGTTCAGTGGCATTGTAAATGGGGAAAGATTTGTTCTCACACCGCTGATCCAACTGGAGTGAAGTCCCCTGGCCCAGTGGTGCTTGGGGGAGGCTTATTCCCACAGGGCAGCTGGGTACTGGCTCTACGGGTCAGCCATCCTGTTCTCTCTTTCTTGTGTACCTCTCTGCCTGGGTCCTTCTCTGTGTCTTCTGTTCTTATCAGCAGGCTCCCTCCTTTCCGTCCTGTTAATCCTAGCTTCTCCATCTCTTATCTCTGAGTTCAGTTCGGTTCAGTTCAGTTCAGTCACTCAGTCGTATATGACTCTTTGTGATCCCATCAATCGCAGCACGCCAGGCCTCCCTGACCATCACCAACTCCCGGAGTTCACTCAGACTCACGTCCATCGAGTCAGTGATGCCATCCAGCCATCTCATCCTCGGTCGTCCCCTTCTCCTCCTGCCCCGAATCCCTCCCAGCATCAGAGTCTTTTCCAGTGAGTCAACTCTTTGCATGAGGTGGCCAAAGTACTGGAGTTTCAGCTTTAGCATCATTACTTCCAAAGAACACCCAGGGCTGATCTCCTTTAGGATGGACTGGTTCGACCTCCTTGTAGTCCAAGGGACTCCCAAGAGTCTTCTCCAACACCACACTTCAAAAGCATCAATTCTTCGGTGCTCAGCTTTCTTCACAGTCCGCCCATACATGACCATACATGACCACTGGAAAAACCATAGCCTTGACTAGATGGACCTTTGTTGGCAAAGTAATGTCTCTGCTTTTCAATATGGTATCTAGGTTGGTCATAGCTTTTCTTCTAAGGAGTAAGCGTCTTTTAATATACCCTTTACCCAGATCTAATTGTTAACATTTGCCCCATTTTCATTATTTGCCCATATGTATATGTATATATGGGCTTACGTGGTGGCTCATTGGTAAAGCATCCACCTACCAATGCAGGAGATGCAGGTTTGATCCCTGGGTTGGGAAGATCTGCTGGAGAAGAAAATGGCAACCCACTCCAGTATTCTTGCCGTGATCAGAGGAGCCTGACGGGCTAGAGTCCATAATGTTGCAGAATAGTCAGACATGACTTGGTGGCTAAAAACAACAAACAACGTGGATATGTATGTATATATATATTTTAATGAATTGAGAATAAGTTGTATACATGATGATTCTTTATATCCAAGTACTTCAGTGTGTGTTTCCTAATAATAAGTGTCTTCTCTTAAGTAACTATGATGTAGTTATCTACTTTATAAATCTAACATTGATACAATATTTTATCCAGTCTGTTACCTGCATTCTAATTTGTCAGCCTGTCTAACAGTATCGTTTACAAGATGTCTTTTCCCTCCAGTACATATTGTAGTTTAGAGTCAAAACTTATATTTGTCATGTATTTTTAACCTCCTTTAACCTGAAACATTTCCATAGCCTTTTTTTTTGTCTTTTATGACATTAGTATTTTTGAGGAATACAGTCACATGCACACACTGTTTTTGTAAAACAAGACATTCCTCATTTTGTCTGATGTTTCATCATGATTAGATTGAAGTTAAGCATTTTCAGCCAGGTGATACCAGGTGATAATGTTTGCTTTTCAGAGCATTGCCTATAGAAGAATGGGAGGTTCTTTTCCCTCATTGGTGATGTTAATTTTGAGCTCTCAGTCAAGGTATTATCTAATTTCCCATTGTTTCCTTTTTTTTTTACCTCCCTCCCTTGCAAATAATAGGCAGTGTGTGAAAAGGCACTTTAAGGCCATACAAATATCTTGTTCTTTATAAAAATCTCCCCTTGGATTTAATATCCATTAATGATTCTTATCAGAGTTCATCTTTACCATGATGGTTGCAAAATGATTATTTTCCAGCTTCAGCCCTGCATTCAGCCCTCTGCCTTCTATTACAAGTAAGAGACCTCTGATTTATCTCTTTAATTATCTATTTGTTATCTCACAGCTTCATAAATTCCTCCCAGTGGTTTATAATTCATTACTGAATTTGATTATTTAAGTCCTCAAACTACCCTTTCCTTATTTCCTGCCCCAAACTGAGGATTTATCATCAAAAACAGTGTCCATAAATTCTTCGGATTAGTTCTCTCAAAAGTAAAAAACCTTCGTAAAGAGGAATACTCAGATGATGCTTTCATCCCCAAGTTCATTGTTTTCTGGCTTATCCTTCCTATGTTTCTTATTCTAATGGTAAGAAAATACAGACATCTATCTATTCTCATTTTCCCTTCTTTCTTATACAAAAGGTAGGAAACACTACACTATGCATGTTCTCACTTTTTTTTACTTTATATCTCCTGGAAATCACTCCAGATCAGTTCATAGAGATCTTCCTCATTTTTTTTTTAAAACAGCTGCCTAGCACTCTATTGTATGTAGGGTATACATGCATTAATGTCATAGTTATTCACCCAGTCTCCTGTGGTTGGACATTCAGGTGGTTTCCAGTATTCCGTAATAACAAATAATCTTGCACAGGATAACTTGTGTGTCTGTAGTTTAATATTGGTGAGGTTATGTGGTTGAAGGCTAAGTAAATGCGGGCCATTTTTTTTTTCTCTACTGCCAAATTCCCCTTCAATGGAATTGTTCCTTTGGAATTGTATTTTTTTTTAAACACATTTCCTCCAGCAGTATATGAAAGTGATAGTTTCTCCATAGAGTGTACTGATAAGCTATTCAATTTTTGTTAATCTGATGAGCAAGAAATGATATCTCAGTGAAGTTTCAGTTTGCATTTATCATAAGTGAAATTGAACATCTTTTAATATGGCTAAGGACCATGTTTTATCTTTCTGTAAATTATCTGTTCGTGTCTTTGCCCTATTTCTGTATAGAATTTTTATTCACTTTTTCTTCAATTTTTTAAAAGTTCTTTATAAGTTAAGGATATTAACTTATATCTGTGATATATATTGTGAATATGGATTTCAACTTGTCATATGTCCTTTGACTTTACTTAATAGTGTTTTTGTCATGCAAATTTTACATTTTTACGTAGTTATGTTTGTCATATTTATCTGCCTCTAGGCTGGAGTCGTAGAAAGTCTTTTTCTACACTGAAACTATAAAGAAATTCATGTGTTTTTCCTAGTACTTATATAGTTTTATTTTTTACAATTATGAGTCTAATTTTGTTTTCCCAAGCAGCTATCCAGTTGCCCCAGTACTTTTTATTATTACAAAGACTCTCTTTGTTTAGTTATTTGAAATGTAACCTTTATATTCACGTATATGGTTAAGTCTGTTTGTGGACTGTTTATTCTGTTCCACTCAGCTATCTATGCATGTGCTGGCACCACACTGTTTTAATTTTAGAGGCTTTGTAGTATGTTTTAACATCTAACTGAACTTAGTCCCTCTCACAGCTTTCTTTCCAGTATTTTCCTAGCTCTTATGTTTTATTTTAATTGTAGAGTCAACTCATGTAGCTATATGAAAAACTAATTGCTATTTTTGTTGGGATGACATTAAATTTGTGAATTTGAGGATACATAAAATAACTCTGGCAAAATATATATAACTGGGTTCTAGTGATTATGATTTAAGGAAATTATTATTTCTAATTTATCAGCCTCATTTTTATTTGAGAAATATTTTTCACATATCTGTGAAATAATATAAGGAAATCACATACTGACTGGTGTTCAATTTCTGTTTTAGATTTCCATGGTGTCAGTAATTCATATTCCTGATAAGACTTATAAACTATCCTGTAGGATATTATATCAATATTTACTCCTAGCTCAAGGTCAATTTCATGATCTTAAGGTAAGTTGTACCTTCTAGTCTTATTTTTGTCTTTTCTGTTTGCAGAGTTTCAGAGAATGACTATTACAAGGAGATAATATTTTCAGTTACTTATCATAGAAGTTGACTTTTATTGGATTTGCTAGTTCATATGTTTTTAGCAGCTCTTATAACCCCTGTATTTGAAGCATAATTGTCATTTGTGATTATTTTTACATTTGTTTCTTTGATTTTCAGCAACTTTTCATGTCTGCAAATAATAATTCCACTCCCTCCAGCAATTCTTCTCCAGAAGAAAAAAACACAGACCGAAGTTTGCTAGAAAAGGCAGGACTCTCTGGAAGTGAAGTGGAGCCTCCAGAAGAGAATAGCAAGGACTGTGTGGTTTGCCAGAATGGCACTGTGAACTGGGTGCTCTTGCCATGTAGACACACGTGCTTGTGTGATGGCTGTGTTAAGTATTTTCAGCAGTGCCCGATGTGTAGGCAATTCGTTCAGGAATCTTTTGCACTTTGCAGTCAAAAAGAGCAAGATAAAGACAAACTGAAAAGTCTCTGAGGATGTTGTAACAACTGAAAAGTACACTTCCCACTGAAGATGCAAACTGTATCCTTGGAATTAATCATAACATGGAATCTACAGTGTTAACCATCAGTGAAAATTCTATTTTAACTTCATATTTGTACGATACATGGATGGCGAAAATTAATTATTCCTTGCCGTTCAGTATGGCAAATACTGAAATTCCACTCTGTGTCAATGCATACAAACCTATTCAACCTCTTGTGAAGAATGTAACCATTTGGCCTTTTATCAGCTAGAGGATTTCATGTAATATCAATTAGAAAAATTCTGAAAAGCAATCCACCTAAAATTTGAGGAAGTAAAAGTCTTAAGATTTCAGAATGTTTTTTCTTTGATGTAATCTGGAGTGCAATTGGGTAAAAGCTGAACTCTTCTTAAAATAATTGTATGTTTCTTAGTTTACAAAAGAGTTGGAAAGAGCTTTTAACTTTAAATCCTTTCCTGAAATATCAGTTTTTATAAATATCCATCTGTTTTGGTTTCTCATTTTCCTTATAATCATAGTCACATAAACATATCTTAATTTTAAAATATAGCTTCTTAAATTATAAATGCAAGAAATAATTCTTGACTGTTCTCAGTGTATCATAGATTTAAATGATACTCATTTATAGGAAGCAGATATATAAAACATGGATAATAAAATTCCTTGGATAATTAAATTTATTGTCAAGTATGATTAGATTAGCAGGATGTGACCTACTAGGGAAGATCTGTGAGACTCTCAATACCTTACCTTAGATTTCCTCCTGCATAAAGAATCCATCCAAAACTGGAGAGGTTTCAGAGCCAGAAAAATCACTAAAAGAAACAAACCATTTTTTTCGTGTGTGTGTGTGTGTGTGTGTGTGTGTGTGTGTGTGTTTTAATGCCAGATTAACCCCATGTCCTTCTGAATAGTAAATCACTTTGTTTATCCCATGTTACATCCTCTTAGGAGTTGAGGAACCTGGTAGTCAAAAAAACCCCATTCCCCACTTTTCCCAAGATGATTAAGAAGAATAAAGTAAATCAGAGCTTCCTGTTTCTTCAATGGAAATTACCTTTAATTCACTAAGAAATTATATCATGGCAAATAAACTGTGACATGCAGGGAGATTTCCAAGCCCTATTTTGTCCTGTTTGTATTAAAAATTATGCCTTATCCTTCTATCATTGTAATTATATAATATTATTTTATTCCCATCAAATATAACACTCTCAAAAAGACATTACTTTTTCTTCATTTTATAAACCAAATCAAATTTCATCTGTATTCAATAACTAGGTAACAAATATCTTCTAGGGGCCAGATACCTTTTGGGAGTCCGAGATACAAAGAATCAGACAAGGCTCCTGACCTCAAAATATCTGTCTCTAACAGAAGCATTGATGGCTTATTAGAAGCACATCCCTGACTTAGATGTTCCTTAAGCCCTGTTCTAAACCTGGAACCCGGTGGTCAAAAGCTACAGTCCCTGTTGCAGTTGGCTAGCTGTATAGCAGTTCATCTGGGAACTTCACTTTGTATATCAACTGCAGGGGACTACTCAGGGGTCATTTTGACATCCTTATCCATCCTGCTTCCCTTTATAGGTCTGTTTGTACCTAAACTGTCCTAGACACACACTTACTTTCTCATCTTAGGTAGATTCCACCTGCAATCTTATGCTATTTTTCATAACTTTTTTTTATTGTAGTAAAATAGATATGACATAAAAGTTACCATTTTAACCATTCTTAAGTATGCAGTTCAGTGGCATTAAGTACTTTCGCATTGTTGTTGGACCACCACCAGTTTCCATCTTCAGACATTTTCCATTATGCTAGACGGAAGCTCTATACCCATCAAACAGTAACTCCTCATTCATTACCTGTCCCTTCAGCTCCTAGGCAACCACCATTCTGTTTTCTGTCTCTGTGAATTTGACTATTCTAGGTATTTCATAGGCATGAAGTCATACAATGTTTATCCTTTGGTGTCCAGCTTATTTCACTAAGTATAATGTTTTCAAGGTGCACCAGGTATCAGAATTTCTATTTTAAGGCTGAAAAATATTCTGGTATATGTATATACCATAGTTTGTTTATCCATTCACCCATCATTTTTCATAGCTCTTAAAGATGATTTGCCCTTCGTTCCCCTTTGCTGCAACTAAAATAATTGTTTTTTCCTAACCTCAATAGTAATAAATATGTGAAATCTGGTAAATAATCAATTAAAAACAAGTACACTGACTCTTAGAGGCTTATGCCATAATTTGCCAATGGCAAGGAACAAGAGACATCTTGTGAGAGTATCTATAAAAGCATTTTATTTGACTGGGCCACTAGATGAAATGTGATTTAGGGCTTGCCTGGTGGCTCAGATGGTAAAGAATCTGTCTGCCAGTGCAGGAGACCTGAGTTCGACCCCTGAATTGGGAAAATCCCCTAGAGTAGGAAATGGCAACCCACTCTTTCCTGAATAATCCCATAGACAGAGGAACCTGGTAGGCTACAGTCTATGGGAGTGCAAAGAATCGGACATGACTGAGCAACTAACACTAAATGCACTAAGTGGTTTATATAGAGTAGTTGGTACTTTCCAAAAATCTGAACCAGGGATACATGAAGCAGATCTAATAGGCGACTAGCCACTTCCTTTTTCAGTGATCCTTTTTTCCCAGCTTGGCACCTATGAGAGTTCTTAATGTCTAAACAATGTCTAAACCACCTCTAGGGGAGGAACTTAACAACTGTTACATAACGGCTCAACACAAATCACTGAATTATTTCCCACTGGAACTATTGTGTTTTTTAAGCCTTCCTACTAATTGTGGAATGAAGAGTTTTGCCTTGGCTTGTGGGAATTTGAAGCATCAATATAGATAATCTGGGGTTTAGGAAGAGTGTGTTGAGGTGATTCATTGCAGCCTCCTCTGTTGAATCCTGCCTCAGATGGGCCCTGTTCCACTGGATAATTCCTGAACTCCATTACCTAGATTTTGAACTCTGAATTCCCTTCTGTTTCTGTATTTCCCTATACTTCTCCTGAATCTTCTTTCTTGTCATCACAACCTCTAGTTTCTGGGTCCCTGAGTCTATTCTAATTATTCATTAACTTGCTCCTGGGTTGCCTGCTTATCTGTTTCAAATATGTTATCATCTTAGCTTGCTTTCTTAATCTCTCCACTCTACCTGCCCCAGGAATTCACATGCTTGGCTTACCTCAGTTATGCTTCTTTACCACTGTTACCACAGAAGTTCAAGTGGTCTAACTAGTTAAAAGAGTCCACTAAGAAACTTCTTTGCTTAGTCGCTCCCAGGTGCCCACTGCTGCTCAACAATCCTTTTATTGTTTTCCTTATGGACCTTCTACTGAACTCCCAACAGCTATTTCTCTTCCACTCTTCTCAAGTTCTGTACCCCACCACTGCTATATCACTTTCAGAAAAGAACCTTCAAAAGACGGGTTAAAATGACAGACACTAAAGTCNAAATTTTTTTTTATCGTTATTTTTTACAAAAAGAAATATTTCCGTGCTACTGTCTGTCATCATCTCTGGGGAAATCAGCCAGAACCACCAGAACGTAACTGAAACCAGACGAGAGAGGCAGGAGCCGAGGCAGTACCTGCAGCGTCCGGGCACCAGAGCCACCTTGGAACGGGAACGCGTCTCTCCGGCGGCCGCGGGGCTGCGGCTCCGCCAAACTTTGGGGCGGGCGGGGCGGGCTGGGGCGCCCCGGGGGCTTTGTAAACTGAGGGCCGCCCCCTAACCATGATGTTTCGCGACCAGGTCGGGGTGCTGGCGGGCTGGTTTAAGGGCTGGAACGAGTGCGAGCAGACCGTTGCGCTGCTGTCGCTGCTCAAGCGCGTGAGCCAGACCCAGGCCCGCTTCCTCCAGCTTTGCCTGGAGCACTCGCTGGCCGACTGCGCCGAGCTGCACGTCCTCGAAGGCGAGGCCAACAGTCCGGGTAAGTGCGCGGCCACCGCCGCCGTCCCGCGGTCCCGGTTCCCCTCCCCACCCCCAACCGCCGCTGCCCAGCCTCGGGCCTGGCCCCGCCCCAGATCGCCGGCCCTTGGGGACCGAACCACCTCGGCCCCTGGGTCCTTGGCATCTCCCCCTGCAAGCCGCCCGCGCCCCAGGCCGTGCCGCCCACTTACCTCCGCTGGCAGCTTCGGGTTTTTTTTTGCTCACTGTCAACTCCTTCAGTTCATTCCGTGTGGTAGCTACGGTAGCATGAATGATTGATTTTTCTCTCATGCAGTTTCCTGGGAAATAATTAAGTCAGGTCACGTAGAGTCTGGATTTTCTGGGCTTTTTTTCTTTTCTCCTTTTGGGCAACGTGGCTCTCTGGATTTCAGCAGCACATGAAGAAGCCTGAGACTGCCCTTCAGAAGCTGAGCTTTGATTAGGCTATATGAGGAATATATGAAAACCCAATTTTACATTCATTTTTTTTTTCTCCACCGATATTCCAATTTTAGAGCTCTGTTTTCAGATAATTTGTAGGTGACGCTACAGACTATTAAAATGATATTTGCATTTCATATACTATGTGCTTACACTTAACTATCACGACTTTATTTATATTGATACACATCTTATAGAAAGGGTCTCATAGGGAGCAGGCATGTCTTTAACGCTTTTGTCAGGAAACTTTACTGAACATAACAGAATTGTTTCCTATTACCCTGCTAGTGTATTTACAGACACCTCAACTAGTATAGAAAGTGAATATACTGAGATATATTCAGCAGTTACAGACTGGAATTATATCCGGGGCTGGGGGTAGGGGGTAATGGTGGGGGTTGGGGAAAGGTCTGTTGGTTGTAATTTGGGATGGGGAAATTCTTTAGTTCATGCTGCAGCAGGAGGGTGAACAGAGCCCCCAGTGTTTATGCAGGGAAAAGAATGCAGGGTCCTCTTCCAGCTGTTCCATGTTAGAGCCGCCAGCCTGCAAGACTCAGCAGAGGTCCAGGCTGCCATTTGATGACAAGGTCCAGTTCAGGGCAGCAGGGCCTGGGAGACACCAAAGTGAGTGTGCTGGCGGGCGCAAGAGGGAGGCTCGTCTGCTGCTCACTCCTCCTCCCTGATGTGGTGCTCACAGTGCTGGACACACTAGGATGGGATGTCTCCATATATAGAATCATAGGCTGGCAGTGACCACTGGAAATCTTCACAGGCCTTTTCCTGACCAGACAGGACTGCACCCAAAGGATCCAGGGCTGCCTAGTATGGTGGGCCATTCCCAGGGAAAGCCCACAAGGCCCCAGGAGGTTCAGCCTGAACCTAACATCCCACCCTGGGTGTTACTCGAAAAGGTGGCCATGCCAGGGCCCCCTTCCCCTTCAGTTCTGTCTTTATAAATAGCTGGAGGACCAGCCTCCTTCACGAGGGTGTGGAAACATAACTAGGATAACTGATGACCTACTCTCTTTACTTCCATTCTCAATGTGATCACCTGCTTAGTTTTGCTTTCTCAGGTTTGATGAACAAGGTTATATAAACTTTAAGTACAATTTAAGTACAGTAATTTATGTTGAATGCTTGACCTCAGTGCTTGTAGGGACTGTTTAAGACAATGATATTAACCTTTAGGTTACTCACACGTTAGAGCAACCATTTTTCCCTTTGAGTAAAAGAGAAGACTTTTCCCAGTATAGCAGCCATCAGTTTAGTAAGTGAAGTCAATAGATGTGTGAAATTAAAATGAAATTTGTTAGCCTAAGTATCTAATAATTTAATAAACTGAGAAAAAAATTGAACTTCTGTGAGTTTAAAAAAATCATTTGGTAATTTTTCCCCTACATTTTTTTTTAACCACATTTACTTGTGTAAGCTACCTACCTGTTCATGATGCTAAATGCTGTAAATATTTGAAACCTAACTATTATGTAAGACAGGGACCATTTTCCAGCTTCTGGATTTATCTTTCAACCTCAATATTTTACTTCCTTGGAAACTTTGCATTTGTTTTGTTGTTTGGCAAGTACAGAAATTCATTACTGAGGTCATGTGATAGTTTGGTTTACATCTGCATTAGGAGGGGGATCATAAAAAGCAATAAGATTTGCCACAGAATGCCTGAGTTTGGAGCACAGCTCTCTTAAGTATCTGGAACTTAGCCAAGAACCAAGAAAGGGACAAATATGCCTACTCAGCAACCGAAATAGATGGCATAAAGTCTGGGAGAATACTTCAGACACTCTTTCAGAACTTACTCTTGTTTTAAATAACAGTCCTAACTTTTTTTTTTCTTATTTGACAAATGATCCATAGAAAATACACGGTAGCACAATTTAGAATGAGGTGAGGAGTTGCTGTAACCAACAGTGAAAACTGACCCCTGACAGTGTGACAACTAGGAAATAGAAAAATTATAACTTTAAATATAAGAATTGGGAGCAAAGGCCCTGAAGGTTTGGGATATTAGAGTAGGGATTCTCAACTGGCCTTTCAGACATTACTTTGTAATTAGTTACGTCCATAATTGCTATTTACCATTAATGAGAGTGAAGGACCAAAAAAAATGACCAAAAATGATATATTTTTATATACATTCTTTGGGAAGGAAGGGAAATCTGCCATAAATACTGGAAATATTAACATTCAAGGTAATTAACCTCCAAAGCTCTTTTGGTATGTAAAACTATTACCCATTCAGAAAACTAGGCTGTTAGAATGACTCATTCATTGGCTGGCCAAAATCCTAATATATCACTTACCTTATTTTGTAATTATGAGTTAAACAAACACACATATTTCTTCTGGTGTTGAGAGATTTTAAAACTTGGTAAATGAGAATGAAATTCATATCTGGGGGTTGATCTCAGTATAACAAAATTAGTGTACACTTGGCTTTGTTTTCTCCAGGACTAACTTTAAATGGGGAGATAATCCTTCACATTAAACATGATTTATTTGAAATCTGTGGAATGTATTTTGATACTAACTTTCTGTTCTTTTAAATTTAGTGTTTATTGAGATTCTAGAGGTTCACTGGTCCATCCTTTGCCTCAGGTTCATAGTCATCAGAGATCTAAAGACATCCTTTAATTAGTCCTTACGGATGTGTGTTTCACTCTGGATTTAGTCAGTGGTTACTGGTCATGATCAGCTCTCTGAGATAGAAGGTTGTTTCTAGAACCCTCATAACCTCAGATATGCGTCCTTCAGCCACCAGCCTAGGTTACAGGTTAGCACTGTGAGTTCTGAACAGTCTCAGTATGTAGATGACTATTTCTGATGCTAAAATGTCATTTGATACCTAAAAATGGAACCTGTTGACTTCACTTGCAGTTCTTCAAAGAAAAATAGATTCTGTGGCACTGGTGTATGACTTTTGTCATTTGAACTTGAAATATATTTTCCAGTGGAAATAGTGTAATAAATGGAGATTCACAAGTGAATCCACAGACTTATTAACTAACCAAGCAGTTCATATTTTGTGGAGAAATTGCATGTTTGTAATAAATAAATGGCAAAAGGATTGTTACTGTATTTATAAATAAATACAGGAGAAAAGATTACCTGAAATGGTAAGGTTGGAGATAAAGCTAATGGTGGAGAATGAAAAGGACTTGTGGGTGTATTTATTCTCTTTAGAGGATAAAGATGTTAATTCTATGATTTTTTTTAATGGTTTTTGGTTTCCATAGTAGAGGTATGCTGCATCTGAGTTGATTTTTTAAGTCAAAATTGAGTAAAAGGAAAGCAAAAGAGTATGGGCTTTCCTGATGATATTTCCTGGATAAGATCTTGTTTGTCGTTCCTTTGCTTTTTCATTCAACAAACATTTACTGACTGCCTACTACTTTCCTGGCCTTGTGTCATGCAGTGGGAATGCAAATATAACTTGCTATATTCCAATGCCTGGGCCATGGATACCCAGTGTTGAGTAAATGACTAATACCATATCACAGGTGCAGAGGCATAGCAGTAAAAAGGGTGGTGGGGTGGGGATTCTGCAAACATTATAAACATACAGGTAATTGCCTGAGGCAATCAGGGAAAACCCCAATGCAGAGGATATAGCTTGAGCTGCATTTTGAAGGGTGAATAGGAGTTGGTTTGATATATAAAGAGAATTGTACAGAGCAGGCATGAAGCTGTTTTCCAAGCAGAAGAGATACCATTCATAGAAATGTTGTCTTATGAAAGGGCCTGGTTGTGTGCAAGAAATAATGAGTTCTTAGTGGTTGGAAGGCTGTAGAATGCTGGGCTGTAAGAGACAGAAGTTAAAACAGAAGTGATGTTTGTGCAGGACTTTGCAAACTAAGGAATTTGACTTAATTCTACAGAGATGATAGAGAACCCAAGAAGACTTTTAGGCAGAGGTTTCCTGAGGATGAGGAAAGCAGAAGAGAGTTAAAAGGTGAAAGAGGGGTGTGTGTGTGTGTGTGTGTGTGTGTGTGTGTGTGTGTGTGTTGTGTGTGTGTGTACACTTTTGGGAAAGCTTTCTAATGTATGCATGATTTTCTGAAAGGCGAACATGGGAGAAGTGAGGCACATTTCCATTCTGGCTACATGGTGGCGTCATCAGCCCAAGGCAGCTTTGTTGCCCTCAGGATTGCTGTACTGGGGAGAAGAAAGGGTTGAGATAGTGAGGAAAAGAAAGTAGTATCAGGTGGCCATTTATTTATATCCACAGGAGGGAATATGTCTAGAGGATTCCTAGAGTATGAATGTTGAAATCAATCAGACTAGGCTGGTCAATTAATTTCTGAGTCTTTGTTGTAGTTCAGTCACTAAGTCATATCTGACTCTGTGACCCCCGGGACTGCAACATGCCAGACTTTCTTGTCCTTCACTGTCTCCTGGAGTTTGCTCAAATTCATGTCTGTTGAGTTGGTGACACCAACTGTCTCATCCTCTGCCACCTGCTTCTCTTTTTGCCTTCAATCTTTCCCAGCGTCAGGGTCTTTTCCAGTGAGTCAATCAGGTGGCCAAAGTAATAGAGCTTCAGTTTCAGCATCAGTCCTTCCAATGAATTTCAGAGTTGATTTCCTTTAGGATTGATTGGTTTGATCTCCTTGCTGTCCAAGGGACTCTCAAGAGTCTTTTCCAGCACCACAGTTCAAAAGCATCAATTCTTCATTGCTCAGCCTTCTTATGGTTTGACTCTTACATCCATACATGACTACTGGAAAAACCATAGCTTTGACTGAATGGATTGTCTATAGAAGGGAGCTAACAAAACTTTGTTATTGTCTGGAAGCTACTTGTTAACAATTCAGTGAGGACCTATTCTTTCCCCCAGGTTTAAATTTTCCTGTATTAATATGGAATTTATATAAATAATGTTTTCCTAAATAAGACAGCTTTTATTTAAAGGATTATCTGGACGAGATCAAAGATGACTTGGAACCCTGAAAAGACACATCTACTTTGTTCCACTTCCTATATTTTAGATGGCGCTAGTGGTAAAGAACCTACCCTGCCAGTGTAGGAGATGCAAGAGACGCAGGTTCAATCCCTGGGTCAGGAAGAACCCTTGGAGAAGGGAATGGCTACCCACTCCAGCATTCCTGCCTGGAGAATCCCATGGACAGAGGAGCCTGGCAGGCTTCAGTCCGTGGGGTCTCAAAGAGTTGAACACGATTGAAGTGACTTAGCACACAGCACTTTGTTCCATCTCCTATATTTTATCTGTGTTGTTCTATTCTATATCATTATTGTTGTTCAGTCACTAAGTCGTGTCTGACTGTTTGGAACCCTGTGGACTGCAGCAGCATGCCAAGCTCCCCTGTCCTTCACTATCTTCCACAGTTGTGCTCAAACTCATGTCCGTCGATTCAGTGATGCCACCCAACCATCTTATTTTTTGTTGCTCACTTCTCCTCTGGCCCTCAATCTTTGCCAGCGTCAGGTTGGGTCCTAAAAAACACAGCACTGAAATCAATTTCCCCAAATAACTTGTCAACAGTTTTCCCCTTTAGTTGGTGAACATGAAAATGAGAAATCATTTCGTGGAATGAAATGTATAGGGGCTTTATATCTGAAACACATTTTACTTTGAGTGTTGTAATTTTTATTCGGTTGGTCTGGGATGACAGGGAGCAGGTCACATACATTTGTGATCTTGTGAATAAGTTGGATTTGGTTGTTTAGCTTGGATGCTCAAAGGCTTCAGCAGATGAGTATGTGTTATAAACAGGTCCCATCAAAGCAACTAGAAGGCAGACAAACTTAACAACAGTCAAATTGGTTTGTTTATGTTTAAATAAACAAATGAGAGTGAAATGAGTATCAGAAGCGCTGAGAAGTAACTGAAAACTCCCCAGTATATCCTGCAGAAGCTTAATTCTAATATGAATCGACAACACTAGAGAAGAAAAAAATACCTCTCTTCCTTGACCTGAGGAGAAATTTGGAGGTTTTCATCCATGAGGGAAGTACCTGATGTAGTTCATTTGCTAAGAAAGCTGTGGTGCTCATAAAATCCTTTTTTTTTTTTTTTTTTACATATAATTACTTTGAGTTTTTAGCCTGTTCCTTCCTTTCCATCTTTTCTAATCATTCCTTTCAAGTCTGAGTTCATCCGAGTCACATAGATTAAGATGCAGAATCAGACGTCTCTTCTGAGCTATTTTTTGCTTCTGTGGAAGCCGCCTGAGGCAGGAATCTCCTAAGGAAAGCAGAACTTTCAGAAGAGAAGCCAAGCTTTCTCTCAAGGTTAACCAGTCAGGGTGTGGGCCTTGTCCTGAAGCCTGCACCCCAAGAGCCAGCTCGGAGCACAGAGGAACCTGCTGCTTTTATGTAGGAGCATTTCACTCCTTCTGGGCTTCCCTGGTGGCTCAGACGGTAAAGAATCTGCCTGCAATGCAGGAGAACTGAGTTCGATCCCAGGGTTGCAAAGATCCCCTGGAGAAGGGAATGGTAACCCATTCCAATAGTCTTGCCTGGAGAATTCCATAGACAGAGGAGCTGGGCAGGCTACAGTCCATGGGGTCATAAAGAATCAGACTCAACTGAGCAACTAGCAGTTCACTTTCATTTCACTCCTTAGGACTCCTGAGCTAGTTCTAGGGTTTTGTTCTCACCAAAGTACCATCATTTTAACACAGTTTTCCTTGCCTTGGTTTACAAATGATTCAGTGGTTTCTTTTATACCATAGATTAAACTGTTAAATGGTACCCAGAGAAGAGTATCTGGTAAGAAACTGTGGGACCAAGTTCCTCAGTACACGTAATTCACCAAGTCTTGCAGCCAAGTGCTGGGAGCTGTGTCCAGAGGTAAAATAGGTGTGATGGTTCCCCTCAGGGATCTTACACTCGAGTTGTGGAGGTAAAACAATGTGTAATATATACATATGATCCCTGACTTATGGTGGTTTGAATTAGACAGTTTTTTAGACTTTATGACTCAAAAAGCGATGTGCATTCTATAGAACTCATTCTTGGAATTTCGAATTTTGATCTTCTCCCAAGCTAGTGATCTATGTTCCTCTCTGGTGATGCCGGGCAATGGCAGCCCCCAGTCAGCCACACGATCACCAGAAAAAACAACCAATAGTCTTACAATCATTCTGGACCCATTCTGGTTTTCACTTTCAGTACAGTGTTCAAGAAATTACGAGATATTTTCAACATTTTATTGTAAAATAGGGTTTGTGTTGGATGATTTTGTCTAATTGTAGGCTAATATAAGTGTTTGAGCACATTTAAGTGGGCAAAGCTAAGCTAGATAGGTTAAGTGTAATGAATGCCTTTTCAGTTCCTGATGGGTGTATCAGGAGGTAGTCCCATTATAAGCTGAGAAAGATCTGTATTTATAATGACTAGACCATAAAGAGTTGCTAAACTCCGTGTTTCCAATGAGAGAACAAAACTGGACTCTAGTGAAGGGGAGGGAACAGGATGGGTTGGGTCATCCAAGAAGTAACGGATAAAAGACGTAAACTTGAATCGGTTATTTGGAACAAGTAGCTTTGGAGCTTATGAGATTCTTGCCTTTTTAGTACTTTTAATGAGTGATTCATTAAGAAAACCACACATATAGGAGGTGTCTGCTGGGCCATGTAAGGGGCAGGCTTCCTGGGCCTTTGAAGGATGAGTTGGAGTTCGTTAGAAAGAGGGGAGCCTGGTGCATATTGTCCATCAGGAATATCTTCTTTAATGGAAGAGAGAGCAATCCAAACACTCCTCAGGTTTCTAACATGTTTAAAGGAAGAAATAGTACATCAGCTCAGCCCAAATTTTTATCCCCAAAATTGCCTGTAAAATTATGAGACTTAGTTTTCTTGGCTTCTTTCAGTAGACTACTTTAATATGTTACTTTGATCAGAACTAGCATTAAGAAGAAGCATCTTAAACACTTACGGGAAAAGATTAAAAGTGTCTTAAGCCAGTTTTCACAATGTAATATGCATACAGATTGCCTGGGGATCTTGTTAAACTGAAGATTCTTATTGAGGAGGTCTGTAAGGGGCCCTGAGCACCTGCATTTCTAGTAAACTCGCAGGTGATACTGCTGCCACAGGTCTGTGGACCACACTTTGAGTAGAAAGATCATTGTCTATTAGAGGTGAAAGGTAATTTAGAGGTAATTGTTACATTGGCTTTCAAGTTTTATGGATGAGTATCACGGATTTTTGTTTGCAAATGAAAATTTATGTGAACCCTTATGGGAAGTCAGTGGTTTCTGCCTCCCAGACCCCATCTCCATCCCCAACACTAACTTTCCAAGGAGCAGTTTGAAATCTCTGATTTCCCCAAGCTCAGAGACAGTCAGCCTGAACTAAGTCTGAGATTGAGGAAGGCAGAGCTAGGCTCTGTTGTGGCATTTCCCAAGCTTTTTGGCCATAACCCTGCTGGAATTTCCAGGCATTCTAATGGTCAATGTCTCATGGAAAATGAGGCACCAGGAAAGATTCATTTTTTGCTGATGCTATGGACTCTAAAGTTGAGCTGGAAAGAGCAGGAGTGTTAATCCCAGAGGCCGGATGGGAGAGATCTCTTCCTACTTCCCCAGCATACTCCTGTGAAGCACAATCATTGGAATTTATAAAGCAGCTTATCCTGATCTGTCAGTAGAATTCAAGTGTTTGTGTGCGCAGCATAAATACATATAGAATATGGACTTTCATTGTGTACATTTCTATCTGAGTTAGTATGTGCACCAAATATGTGATTTAAATACATGCCTAGAATGGCAATGTAAAAACCACTTTCGATTTCTAGAGTTGTAAAGGAATAAGAGGGGAATCGTCAGAAGCCTCCATAAATAATGATGTCTCTGCAAAGGAGAAATGGAGGAAAAAAGCAAATTCTGTACCTTGGAAGGATACGTGAGGTCAGCGGTGATTTTGTGGGAGATACCAGAAGAATACCTGGAACTTAATGTATGAACATTTGGATGAGGAAATAGGAGGCAGCCTGGTTTTCCTAAGAATAGGAAGACTGGGTCATGGAGAATTCATGTCATTTCCCTTTTGATGGGGGAATAGGAAAGGAAGAGAGATAACATTTTTATTTACGGCGAGACTTGTATTCCGAGCAGATTACAGGGATTCTGGTAGGTACCCCGTATCTAAGTATCAGCAAGCCTTTGACAAAGCCCCTTACTTCTTGATGAGTAAAATGGAGACCTGGGGGCTAGATGAGGGGCTAATTGTGTGCCCTTAGAGTGACCTCCGATGTTGGCCTTATGTTGGTCTTTGGTGCTGTGCCTTGGGGCTCACTTGTCCTACATCATCATTCCTGTTGACTGTGACAGCCTGGAGTCCCCAAGAAAGCACAGTCCAAGACCGTGGCTGGCATGTAGGTAGTTTATTTTGGGCAGTGATCCTGGGGAACAGGGGTGGGGCTGGGCAGGAGAGGAACAAGGAAGGAGAGGAAGCTAGCACAAGCCTATGTTTTCAAGCCAGTCACTGTCGTGAGCTCTGGGGACCTTCTGAGGAGCCAGGCAGTCTGTGCCTCAGAAGGGACAGACACAGTGGGTATTTTATCAATGGGCTCCCCTCTCCTTGGCCAAGAGCTGCCCCAGGGCACTAAGTCCTTGCACTTCCAGGTTTGTGCACGTGCAAGTGCTGGCCTTTTCCATAGTGTCCCAGCTGTGGTGTCGGAGGATCCCCAAGGTGGAGAGCTGGAGAGAAGTGGTTTGCCGGAGATGGGGTGCTGTCAGGTTACGGCTGCTGGAAGCTGGCGGCCACAGCAAGGATGGGGTTAAAAACTGAGCTGAGAAGATGTAGTTATTAAATATGTGGGTGGACCCAGAGAGGTGGCTCAGGCCTTGATGACAGAATCACGATCCAAAACATTAGGATATAACACGATGGCTATAACACTTCTAAGTAAGATGGGCTCCTATTTCTTGAGCACCTGCTCTGTGCCAGGCACCTTGTTGAATTCTTTGCATACATTATCACATTTATTCATCCCAGCAACCCTTTGAGATGAGGTGGAAACCGTCATTTTTATGTTCATCAGGGAAGAAACAAACAGTTTGGCTTCAGAACTCCTCCACGTGCTTCTTCTCTGCAGGGACGCAGTATGTATTTCTTTAGAAAGAATGCGTGGCTTCTTAGTGACCTCCAGAGTCGCTTCTAACCTTAAGATTCTATGATTTCTGTGAATCAGGAATAAAGATAAGCAAACTTATCCAAAACTGTCTAGAGCTAAGGAGAAACAGAGAGAGAGAGAATATGAGTAAATGATTGAAGTAGCGAATGAGCGAGGGCGGTCTTAAAAGTCTTCAAGTGATTTCCAATGTATTCCTCCTGGGCTACAGATTTGTGGTGCTTTGTTTAGAAAATACAAAGTAGAGGGATTTCTGTTCTTTTTTAAAGCAGGCATTGAGGTGAGGCTAAGTCACTATGAAGACTAGGGTCACCATAATTAAAAAGAGATGTAGTGAACCCAGTTCAGTCTCGTTTCTTTTGGGTCACACCATCACAGTGGTAAGTTCTGAGTGGGTACGTCCTTTATTAGCAGAGTAAATCGTAAATGCAGCCTGTGTCTCCAAATCTGTTTTGTTCTTTCTGTGTGGTTCTAAAAGTGACTAGAGGGGAGTTTCCTGGTGGCCTAGTGGTTAGGGTTCTAGGCTTTCAGTGCTTGGGCCCCGATTCAATCTGCGGTCAGGGAACTGGGATCCTGCAAGCCGTGTGACACTGTCTAAATAAAGAAATAAATAAAAAGTGACGATAGGATATTCTTTGTATGGTAATGGAGACCTTTTACGTCCCCCCCCTTTTTTTGTATCTGTCAGGCATTGTGCAGATAGCTACGTACACACACAAATTATTGAAAAGATAAATGATATAAAGATACAGAACTAATGCTTGTGAAAACTAAATGCAATCAATTGTAATAATGAGGTAATGTGCTGATTATTACTGAGAGTCCAGCACATAGTAAGTGCTTAATAACTGGTTTCTTTTCTGTTTTTTTTTTTTTTTATTGGAGTATAATTGTTTACAATGTTGTGTTAGTTTCTGCTGTACAGCAAAGTGAACCAGCTATGTGTGTACATCCCCCATCCACCTCTCTAGGTCATCACAAAGCACCAGCTGAGCTCTGGCTTAATAACTGGTTTCTGAATTATTATTGTTTTGTGTATACATATGTATATAAAGCAAGGTAGCCTAATACTACGTATATAATACCAAGTAATATAATACTGTGTATCTAATAAAAAGTAGATTTTGTCTCCATTTTATAGGTGAGGAAACTTAAAATGTGCTGAGATCACCAAGGTGTTTGTGATCTAAAAGCCCGTGTTTAATGCTTGCCACTGTATGAACGCTGCAGATCTTTTCCAGTTCTTAGATAAATAAAATGTTGGTGTTTAAAAGAAAAGTACTTAAGGATATTTAATGGTAGTTCTAGTAACATTTGATAAATTCAGTCTTGGAAGAATTCTTTTCCACTTGTCCATTTTAATGTTCCTCTTATTTATCACATTTTAATCCTATGTAGCTTGATATGGCTCAGCTTCTTTTTTCCTCTGGCATTAAAAAAAATTAAGTAAAAGGCATTGATTCAAACATTTCCCTTCCTATTAGGAAGATTCATGGGACGGGGAGGCTTTTACTGCCTCTGTCTGAACAGGCAGGACTTGGGGAAGGAAACAGGCTCGGCAAGCTGCAGAGAGGAAAGGATGAGGAATGTGTTATCTAATAGCTCGTGACATCCTTGACTTTGACAAACTAGCAATTGATGAGCTGGGTCAGGATCTCCTTAGGATTTGGAATTGGGCAAAGCACCAACTTGAGGGCTGTAAATTGAAACAAGCTCTCCCGTTGTTTGTAAATGGTAGACATTTTCTGAAGATTAGTTTAGGAAAGCATATGTTATAGTTGGTCTAAGAGTGAGTTCTGCTTGTTTCATTTTCTAGCAGCATAAAATTAAGGAGGTGGAAGAGACCTTATCTACTCCAGCCCCTCTGTTGAAGATTTGATAAGACTGAGGTCAGCTAAGGGTACCTGCTTATAGGGAAGGGCTATTGCTCCACCCAGTCGCTTCCTGACCATCTATGACCTAGACCTTGGTCTCCCACAACCTTCCCACGACTGAGTTGGCCACCATGGACATCACATTGAATGACTGTGCTGGGCATGGGAGATGTTCTGTTACATTGGTCTCCTAAGGGATGGTCTCTTTCCTCAAAGTTGTTTCCAGACTCCGTTCTTTTTTGTTTCTTTGCTCACCATAAAGCACAGATTTGTTTTCATTGGAGAATGATTAGCATTCATATTTTGAAATGGCAGAGAATTATAGTGTAGGAAGGTTTGGCTTTATTTTGGCATGTTTTTATCACAGTTCTGGTAATGTCCTCTTGGTTTCTGCAGGATCTGACTCAGCCACTGGCGTTACCCTAAATCCCAGCAGAGAACTGGGTGTCATTTCATGACTGCCCCACTACTTGTAGGAGGGATTTCTTTCACTGATTGTTGGAGCAGTTCCTTTGCACGAAGGTGTGGTGGAGCAGCCGAGACTTGTCCTGAGAATGTTTCCTGACTCCTCAGGGCTCACTGGCACCCTGCAGACACCTCCTTTACAGCACTTGTCACAAGTCTTTGTCATTGTTCACCCTCTAGACTAGTCTGTGTCTTCCAGCACCAAATATTGGCTTCTCTGTGGCTCAGATGGTAAAGAATCTGCCTGCAATGTAGGAGACCCAGGTTCGATCCCTGGGTCAGGAAGATCCCCTGAAGAAGGAAATGGCGACCCACTTCAGTATTTTGGCCTGGAGAATCCCATGGCGGAGAAGCCTGGCGGACTACAGTCCATAGGGTCGCAAAGAGTTGGACACGACTGAGCAACTTCACTTCACCGAATATTGTGCCGGACTTAAGTGATTTTGGTATATTTTTGTTGAAAAAATGGATAAGTAAATACAAAGAAATTAAACTCATGGCCGTTGTCCATATGGGGCTTACATCTTGGATGTGAGAAAAATCTAATTGCATAAAAGTTGAATAGTAAAACAGAGGAAGGCGATAATCCTAGTGCTGTTACCAAGAGATATAGGATAAAGGCCAGATAAGAGAAATAGATGCAGTTACTTTTCAGTCCCTTAACAGAAGACATAGGGTAGTATCTTGGTATCATCACTTAGTAATGTATCACTGTGTACAAATGATTTAAACTCTCTGAGCCTCAGTTTTCTCATCTGTGAAATGGAGTTACCTCTACAAGAGTCACAAGGCTATTACCAGAGTGAAGTGGAATCATGTATGTGTAAAGTACTTTGTAAGCTGCATCCTGTTATAGAAATGCCAGGTGAAATGGCATTCTGAAATGACCAATTGAAACAATAGGATAAAAAATTCAGAGTGTATAATACAGGGAGTTCAACCCGGGGCTCTGTGACAACTTACAGGGTTGGAATGGGGTGGGGTTGGAAGGGAGGTTCAAGAGGGAGGGGACATATGTATACTTATGGCTGATTCACATTGTTCTATGGCAGAAACCAACACTATACTGAAAGCCATTATCCTCCAATTAAAAATAAATTTCAAAATACTATAAGTAAAAAGAATTCAGGAAGGTGGGAGTTTAAAAGAATCCAGGAAAAGATAACGTTGGGTTCTTTTTCAGAATTTTTGCTTGCTGGCAAGAGCTGAAATAATCACATGGTTCTCTTAATGAATACCAGACACCTCTGGGCCTGGACCAAGGCCTCGATCTGATGGTTCAGTTGGGACTTGTAGCTGATGGCCCAGAGTCCCCACAGGTTAGCCTGGCTGTAGCTTGTCAAAGTTCAGTTTGTGTCCACTTTCATCCTTTTAATTGATTAGATCATTGAGTGCATTCTCTTCCAGTATGAAGGACTTTAGATGTCAATGTTGAAGAATTCTATTTGGAGGAACTTACATAAAATGCCGTGTGGTGACTACTGTATTCCTGCTCGCAGAAATTCTGGTATGAGTGTTCATGGAGCCACTGAAACATGCCACAGGGGTTCTGAACATTAATTGGCAGGTCTGAATTCTTTAAAAATGCGTGACAGTTAAGTTTTTGTTTAAGTTTTATTATTAAAGAGATAATTTTTGGGGAAAAGTTATTATCCAGCTTCAAACTATGCAGGAGGAAACCTTTGAGTATTTTTGCATATCTCAGCTAAACAAGCAAATAATTATGCTCTACTTTTTATTCTTTAATGTTATCTTCACGTTTACCTTTCATTGAACAAGTGCTGGAAACGGACAATCTTTTACCATTGTCCTTGTTTTTTGGTTTTTTTTTTTAAACAAAACTTCCCTATTCTCACATTTTTCTTTCACTGGCAGAATGAGCTGTGTTAGCAAATTTTCCAGATTATTGTGGTATTTGCAGAGTGCAGTTAAAATATTGAAATTGTGAGCTGTGAAATCAAAGTTGGACCTTGTGTGTGATTCTGATATCAAGGTGCTGATACATTACACAGAAATCACAATGGTGCAGTAGTTTTGGTAGGAATAATCTGGACAAGAATTGCTGCTGCTACTGGTTTTCTTTAAGATATGCCGGCATTTTCATTGAGAGAGAAAGGTTCCTTGAGTTAAAATAGGAAATGCTGGGGTGTTTTGTTGAACTCCACAGGAGGTGAAATGGCTAGTGGTGTTCAGGAGCTGCTCAGTTCTTGGGCAGAGCAGATTGTGTGTGTGTGTGTGTGTGTGTGCTGCTCAGTTCTTGGGCAAAGCAGATTGTGTGTGTGTGTGTGTGTGTGTGTGTGTGTGTGTGTGTGTGTGTGTGTGTAGACAAATCAGCAGGTACCTTCCTGTCTCTGGTGCTCCCATACCCTCTCTGCACATGACCAGCTCGGCACTTAGCACACTGGCTTGCAATTACTGTATTAGCTAAGGAATGGTTCCAGAATAAGGGAAGCTACAGAGATGACAACGAAATGCACATGGAGTTTTGGATTGGATCCTGGATTGGGAAAAAATATTGCCATAAGGGATGGTATTGGGACAATTGATGAAATTTAAGTATGGGCTCTAGTTAACTGTGAATGAGTTGAGTGAGTGAAAAATTGCTCAGTCGTGTCCGATTCTTTGAGACCTCATGGACTGTAGCCTGCCAGACTCTTCTGTCCATGGAATTCTCCAGGCAGGAATACTGAAGTGGGTGGGTAGCTATTCCCCTCTCCAGGGGTTCTTCTTGACCCAGAGATTAAACCTGGGTCTTCTGCATTGCAGGCAGATTCTTTACTGTCTGAGCCACCTGGGAAGCCCCTGTTTACTATAGGGGATAATATTATATTACTTTTAAATCTTCTTAATATTATCCTTATGCTTAGATCACATCAGAAAATATCCTTATTATTGAGAGATGCATACTGATGTCTTCAGGGGTGAAGGGATATGATGTCTGCAACTTATTCTCAAGTGGTTGTCATGTATAAGGTGACACAGATTAAGAATTGGTGTATCAGTGAAATGCACCTTCCCTAGTGGCTCAAGTGGTACAGAATCTGCCTGTAATGTGGGAGACCTGGGTTCGATCCCTGGGTCAGAAAGATCCCCTGGAGAAGGGAATGGCAACCCACTCCAGTATTCTTTTCTGGAAAATTCCACGATGGAGGAGCCTGGTGAGCTACAGTCCATGGAGTCGCAGAGTCGGACACAACTGAGTGACTTCACTTTCTGGTGAACTGTATGCAAGAACGCCTTTCTTAAAATAAAAAGTTCAACATGTTTACCTTATTAGCTCTTGATATCCTGCAGCCCTGAAACACTGGCTCCAGGAAGGCAGCGCCTTTTTTTTTTTTTNGAGCTACAGTCCATGGAGTCGCAGAGTCGGACACAACTGAGTGACTTCACTTTCTGGTGAACTGTATGCAAGAACGCCTTTCTTAAAATAAAAAGTTCAACATGTTTACCTTATTAGCTCTTGATATCCTGCAGCCCTGAAACACTGGCTCCAGGAAGGCAGCGCCTTTTTTTTTTTTTTAATCACCCTCATGTAGGTTGCCGGATAAAATACAGGATGCCCAGGTAATTTTGAATTGCAGATGCACTGTGAATAATGGGATGTACTTATATCACTTATACAAAAACAAACCTGTTTTGATATATCTGCAATTCAGAGTTAAGTGGAGTACCTGTATTTTTTCCTTTGCTGATGTTGGCAACCTTGTCCCAGGAGCAGCAGGGTAGGTGCATCTAGGTGACGACCTACTGTTACAGGGAATGAATCCTGATCTTTTTAGAGTCCTGATCTGAAGTCTCCTGTTAGATGAAATCCATCACGTCTGAGCACAGAACTGGGATTTTGCTGGTTCTTGGACTTGGTCTCCTCCTCGTCCTGCTCCTTTGATGGGTCTTTTCTCTTTGAGCTGATGCACAGTTTTCTCCATTTCTCTGTAGTTGGTGGAGTCAGCTGGGTTACATTTTATAAGTTACCTACATGACACTCCTGACAGCTTTAAGATCTTCTTCTAACATATTTGAGTAAAATGGATACTGGAATCTGTTTTGACAATTGCTGAAAACCTAGGCAGTTGCTATAGCACACTGGTATTATACAGTGAACCTTTTAAAAAGATGTGCACCCTGTTCAGGCAAATAGTATTTTATAGAATTTAAATGATATTGATGTTCACAGTCAAATTTTCAAATATAATGCTTCTAAGGATTATACATGTAGTAATATTTTCCATTAGTTTTCCTCACCAATGCAGTGATAGTACATACAGTGATCTCTATTACCAGTGCCTTTTAAAATGCAGGTGTAGAGTCTTTAAAATACCGTGAGTCTATTGCCAGCTATCCCATTGATAACCTTCCCTTGAAAAGTGACCTTTGAGCAATTTCATAAAGAATGAATATTTATAGTATTTTCTTGCTGAGCTGCTAAAAGAGGAGTCTATGCAAGTAACAGGTGGCTTCAGTTGGCCTGCGTTCACTGAAATGTGAGTCAAATAAAGCATTGCATTATTTTACCATTGGAATTGTGATTATGTGCTAGAATGACTTCATATTTGGCAGATTTCATGTGAGTGTTGAGGTTTGGGTTTAGGGTGGGGTGTCTTGCATGTTCAGGAACAGGGGAGCTTTATAGATGAGACATAGCAGCTGAGAGATGACATCCAGAATCTTCTTTATGTAGCAGAGAAATTTTTACCAGTGTAGCTGTTGTTCTTCTGGGCTTTAGTTTTAAGAGCAACTGTTCAGATGAACATTTTAGACCTAAGTGTTCTTTCCTCTTCGGACAGGGTTCTATCAAATAATTATCAGTGAAGTGCTTAGCACATAGTAGGCATTCACAGTAAAATTTGTTCAATTGGATAAATTAGATAATTTTGTTTGGGATATTATTTTACTTTTAATATGATTTAATTACTTGAAATAGAAGATCTTTCTGTTACTGCCCTTTACCCAATTGCTTGGCAACACAATTGTTAACATGTTTTCTGATTAAAATAAATGTTCCCATCTAAGTTTATACTAGATAAGATTATAATATAAAGAATTAGAGGCATTAAATGGATGAAATGGAATTTTTCACAAAAGCTATTTCTGAGAAGTCTGTTTTATTAAGCATACTTTCTTCTGTGTCTGAAAAGATTTATCATATTGTGCAAATCAGGTCCTAGCAAACTGAGTAGAAGAGTTTTTTAAAAAGCCAACTTTTTTAATACGAAGAATTACATTTCCAAGGGAGAAAAATTGAAAAAGAGAGATCACATAAATAACCCCTGTAATCTTATTTCTCATTTTATTGAATATATTTAAGGGTCTTCTTCCATACCATTAATACACAAGTACATTTTTTTACACACACAAAATTAGAACTATATGAACATATTGTAGTGGTAGATATGTGTTTATATACTGTTCTGTTTAAATTGTCTTTTAAAACTTAGTACATCGTTCATATTTTAATGCATCACCATTTATTATTTTTCTTACAAAAGTATTTTTAATGATTATGTTGCCTTCCATGGTATGGCTGTGCCATGATTTCCATGATTTATTAAATCAAAGCCTTACACTTGGTCATTTAGGTTATTTCCAGTTTTTTTACAATGTTGTGATAAATAAGCTTTAAAGCATGGTTATTACTTTGGGATCCATGCCCAGAAGTGCAAGTTCTGAGTTACACATACTTACATTTCCATTTGTAGTATATTAATAATCATATTGTCCTTCTTGCAGTTGGGGCAAATGACTGTTTCTGTGAACATTTAAGTATTTAGCTCATCTACATTCTTTCCTTGCTGGGAGAAATATCAGTAACCTCAGATGTGCAGATGACACCACCCTTATGGCAGAAAGTGAAGAGGNATTGGAAAAGACTCTGATGCAGGGAGGGATTGGGGGCAGGAGGAAAAGGGGACGACAGAGGATGAGATGGTTGGATGGCATCACCGACTCAATGGACATGAGTCTGAGTGAACTCTGGAAGTTGGTGATGGACAGGGAGGCCTGGCGTGCTGCAATTCATGGGGTCACATAGTCGGACATGACTGAGTGACTGAACTGAACTGAACTGAACATTCTTTCCTACAATGGTTATTATTAAAAACAAGGAAAAGAAACCTTTGGTAGGTTCTTACTTTCTTATACATTTCTTCGATAATATTTTCTTTCTATATTTATGATCCAACTGTAGTTTTTGTTCTTTTTTTTCTGTCTTTCCATTGGAATGTTTGTTTTTGCTTACTAATTTCTGATCCCTCTTTATCACATATTTTTTCCTTCCTGTTTCTGTATAATGTGATTTGATGTTCAGAAGTTTTAGATTTTGATGCAGTCAGTCTGTCAGTAGGAAAAGGACTTCTGAGAGCAAGTGATATTTCTGTCAAAAGTATATTTTCTCCCCTGTATGGTATCATTTAATTTTTCAAAAAGAAGGAAGAGGTAATCACCTAGTCTTAGTTTAAATCTCTTCAGAAACATTTTAAGTTATTAAAACATATACAAATTATGCTACTCTAAGGATCAAGACATGTCTGCATTTGCATTGTTTGAAGAGTATACCCAAAACTCAAATTAGTGCTTTCATCCTAGAAAATTCTCATTTTGGAGTTTGGTCTATTTTCTATCAAGACACATTGGAGGTGGGACAAGAGTTAAAGTGGATAAGTGATTCATTGTGTGTGAAATTTTCTAAAGACGGAGTAATTTACATACTCATCTAGCAGGAATGCCCAGACACGGGGATGGAAACAATGACTGCCATAGGCCTGTCACAGCTGATGATTTTCTGATTCATAGACACCTACTGGGTCAAAAAGCCTCATGCTTTTCACTCCAGGGATGGAATTTTGTAACCATATGTGGTATGAATACTTTGTTTTGATTATTTCATGTTGATATTTTCCTGGTCCATTCTACATCAGACTTCTGTGACCAGTGTAAGTAGCAAGACTCAACTGTATGTGAAATTATTTCAGAAGCCAAGCAGTATTTTTTTTATTTTCTTATAAATTTATTATTTCCCCAGCTTTATTGAAATAGACTTGACACATAACATTGTGTAAATTTAAGGTGTGCAACATAATGATTTGATATATGTATATGTTGCAAAATTACTGCATATACATCACTTCACATAGCCAAGCAATAATAACATCAGAGTCAGTGATGCTCAATGTGGGGAGTATGCGTGTCCTTCCAGAAGGTGATAAGGTGACTTGTGCCATTCATTCCTTTACTAACTTTATTTTGTGCCTATTCAAAACTACATTTGGTATGAAGCCATACCTGTGGTGTTGGAAATTGATATTCTGCAGTATACATGGCATTGTGTGTGTGTCTGTGTGTGTGTGTGTGTATGTGTGTGTGTTTGTCACTCAGTAGCGTTCAACTCTTTGCAACACCATGGACTGTAGCTCACCAGGCTCCTCTATCCATCGAATTACCCAGGCAGGAATACTGGAGTGGGTTGCCACTCCCTTTTCCAGGGAATCTTCCCAACCTATGGATCAAACCCAGGTCTCGCGCACTGGGGGCAAATTCTTTACCATCTGAGCCACCAGGGAAGCCTACATGGCATAGCTGTTTCCTTAATTTGAAAGCAAAGTCCATTGCTTTAATTTGTTTTAATCATGATAGCTTAACTTTAATTTTCAAATAAGTAGAGATTCCCTCTTTGCTTCAGTGTCTGTGTAGCTTATTTCTTCATGTCCTTCAGGTCTCTGCTCATATGTCTCCTTCTCAGAGAAATTTTCCTAACCACCTTCTCTTTAAGTCCCTTACCCTGGTTTCTTTTATTCACCATGTTCATCGCTATATGACATATTACATTATGTATGTTTATCATCCAAACACTCTAGTAGAATGTAAAGTCCATGAGAGAAGGATGTTGTCAGTTTTGTTGACTGCTCGTCCCCCACTGTATCAGAAACGGAACATGGAATATAGCAGGCACACAATAAATAATTTGATAAATAATAAATAATTTGAATGAATGAATTAATTCACTGATTATTTGCATGCCTGTGATGTGCTAGCACTGTAAGTGGTGATAAGTGCTATGAAGAGAAATAAAGCAGAATAAAGAGACAGAAAGATCCTAAAAATGTCTTTCTTAAAAAGGTCTCAGTTAAAAAGGGTAAGAAGATGCTGATTCGACAGCCTTATCTTCCCTTTCTTTCTCCCAAGTGTCTTTAAGTCGCCCCTCCCTTGTGTCTTGGCCCCTCCGGCAGTTGTGCTGAGCCTTTCTAAGGCGTGACTTTACATTCTTTTCATGCCTCACTTCTAGTTGACCTTCCCACTTGAGTGAAAATCCAAATGTGGTCAACTCTTGAGTTAGTATTTCCCAGACCCCCAGGTAACAGGCTTCTCAGCAGCTTGCTCCTTTCAGAAGTAGCCACAGGCCGCCTTAGGGTTTGAGATAAAGTCAAATGTTAGTAAGTGTTCAAGGGTTCTTTTATTTAGTTTTCATTTTTTTGTTGTTGTTCTAATAATCACGTGATTCTGAACTTGTTATTTGAGAGATGTATCATAGAAAGACTTGCAAGTGTTAAAAATGAGAGTTCCTTATCTCAGGGCTGTCCTTTTCCCAGTTGCTTCTGTTGCTTGTTATTCAGACCTTCCAAGATCTCGGCTGCTGCTGCTGCTGCTGCTAAGTCGCTTCAGTCGTGTCCGACTCTGTGCAACACCATAGGANACTTGCAAGTGTTAAAAATGAGAGTTCCTTATCTCAGGGCTGTCCTTTTCCCAGTTGCTTCTGTTGCTTGTTATTCAGACCTTCCAAGATCTCGGCTGCTGCTGCTGCTGCTGCTAAGTCGCTTCAGTCGTGTCCGACTCTGTGCAACACCATAGGAGGCAGCCCACCAGGCTCCTCTGTCCCTGGGATTCTCCAGGCAAGAACACTGAAGTGGGGTGCCATTTCCTTCTCCAATGCATGAAAGTGAAAAGCGAAAGTGAAGTCGCTTAGTCGTGCCAACTCTTAACAACCCCATGGACTGCAGCCCACCAGGCTCCTCCGTCCATGGGATTTTCCAGGCAAGAATACTGGAATGGGGTGCCATTGCGGCTAGTGTCTCTCAAAGGCAAACTGGTATGGCCCAGAGAGGATGTATGAAGGCTGTTCTTTGGTTATCGCCCGCCATGAGGGGATTTTAGCACTCATGGTAGGGATACCCAGCATCCTACAAGACATGAGACAGGAGACAGTTGTGCCCATGGGAAAAATGTCCTGTCCAGTGCCCCCAGCATAAATGCTCCTTCTTTTCCAGTCCTTTTCAGCAAGAGTAGTTGTGGCCTCTGTGGGGGTTTAGAACCCTGTGAAATGTTGTTTTTCAGAGTTAAGGGGTGATTTGCAAGTGACATTTTTTTTAATGCCTATTTTTATTCATTTATTTATTTGGCTGCAGGACATTTAGTAGTGGCATATGGGATCTAGTTTTCTGACTAGGGAGTGAACCTGGGCCCCCTGCACTGGGAGGACAGAGTCTTAGCCACTGGACTACCAGGAAAGTCCCTTGCTACTGACATTTAATGGGCATGGCCAAGGAGGCTAGAAATCGTGCAAGGCATGGGGCAAATGACCACCAGGCAAATTTCCCTGCTTCCTGCTTGACTTTCCAGTGTTCACCAGGTAACAGGGAAGTGAAAACCCTATTGATAATGATCAGAGCCTATGACTAACTTTATAAGCAAAAAGTACTCTTTGCACAGCTTGGCTGGAGGTGTGTATTTTGTTTTCTTCTGGACTTTACCAAGAGTCACCTTCGCATTGGCACCATTACTTGTGGTTTGTAACTGGCTATCAGTTGATGTGCATAGCTATTGTATTCATAGAGACAGAGGGAGGATCTGACGGCCTCATTTTGTCTTCTGGAGATCTGGTGTCTGAAAATGTACCTATTGTGATGTATATTATACCATTATAAATTATTTTCCTTTTATTTCTCCTTTATATTGCAGCTAGGTCATAATGGTGATTTATTTGAATTGCCTGTGGATTAGGTTATATTACCTGTGATTTTCATTACAAGATTGTAAAGGGGGCATGGAGCCTGATGAGGTTGAAAACCTTCCCTTAAACCTGACAGCAGTTATATTTCTTACTACTCTTCTGCATGAACACTGTTTCAGGCAAATTCGTTTACTCTGCATCCCGCATTTTCTTTCCCTTCACTTGTGCGTCCAGCTATACCTTCTCCTCCAGATTCCTTCCATCACCCCCTCTATAAACCTCACTCACCCATCAGAGCACAGTTCCCTAGGCGGCCTCCTGGAGTCATCATTCCTCAACTACCAGAGCTGGAGGAGTTTCTGTTTTTTTAAACTACTGTAGCACTTGTAAGAACTCCTCACTCAACACTTGTCTGCAGCCTGGTGACATCAGGTATCCTTTTATGTTTTAAGTTATCTCCTCGAATAGCTTGCAAGCTTCATACAGTCCACTTGACTTCGTCTTTTTGTCTCATACAGTGTCTAGGAATGTTTACTGCTTCGACAGCTCTTGATCTCGGGTTGCGCTCTCTTGTCCTCTTTCCCTTCCCAAATATGAATTCTTTCCTGTCATTTTGCTAACGACAAAAGTAAAGCATGTTCATTGTTAAGACATTTATGGAAATGTAGAAGAAGAAGACAACCATCACTATGGATCTCCCACCCAGAACCACTCGCTACCCATCATTTTAGAACGTTTCCTTTCAAGCTGTCTTCTCTGTGTATATCTGTGTTTCTAACAAAATTAGAATCTCGTACTTTGTATGGTTTGTATTGGATCCCCCTGCTTATTTCACTTTGTGCTATATCGCGACCATTTTCCTGTCACTAGTCTTAGAAAACGTATAAAATAGGTTTTACGGAAAATTTCAGACATACAAAAAATAGAGCAGCATAATAAATCTTAGATACCCACCATTCAGCTTCAGTCATGATCAACATTCTGCCATTCTGAATATGTGGTTTTAAATGGATGCATACCATTTCATTGTTTGGATGATGCATAATTTATTCAACCATTTCTCTGTTATTGTAAATTTAGATGATTTCTGGTTTTCTGTAATTACAGATGCTTATGTTTTTGTTCTCCTTGTCATAATTATTATTCTTGCTTCCTGCTTAATCTAATTAATTTTTTCATGATTAAGTAACTAATTATTATTAGTTTTGTATTCTGGGATTTTTTATTGTATTTCATGTCTGTGTCTGGTTTCACTATCATTTTTCTTTTTTCCATCCATCAAGTATTTCTTGTTCTCGCCAAAATGAGTCTCAAGTGAGTTACAGTAACAAGTTATGTTTCTCTATTCACTTTTTTAGAGAAAAAAAACTCCTGAAAACTGGCAATGGTAAAGAATGGTATTTACTTTCTAGATAATTTAAGAGACAGTCATAAGAAGGAAGGAGAAAATGGTTTCAGAAGAAACAATAGCTAGAAATTATATTGCCCAATGGAAATTTATTTTACAAATGCTTAATTTTGCTTAATTTTGACTGGAAAATGGCCCCCGTTTTATGGGATGTAATAGTGACCATCTGTCTAAACTAAAGGGCACTTGAATCAGTATGTACAAGTGTTTTTATCCTGCTGATTTAAATTTGTATTTTAACAAGTATATTTGGTATTAATGAAACCCAGTATCTTAATCTTTTTATTAAACCTTTTATTTTGTATTGGAGTATAACCAATTAACAGTGTTGTGATAGTTTAGGTTGACAGCAGAGGGACTCAGGTATACACATACAGGTATCCAGTCTCACCCAGCATCTTGAAATTGATAGGACACACATGCAGCTTCTCTTTAAAAAGATACTTTCTCAGGCAGTGGAGAGAGATGGTTTTCTTAACTCTGGCCCATTGTGAGCTGTGGGAGAATGAGTAAGTGGGAGAGAACTGGATGGGTGGTAGGGTTCTAGTAGGGTAGGGTAGGGTAGGGTAGGGTACTAGTTCCCTGTGAAAATGAAGGCAGGATTACCATTGCCCTATTTCTGATGGAATTTCTTCTGCAATGTCTGCTGAAATTTCTAGATCAGATCATATTCAAGAAGATGATTCATGTGCCCCTTACTCTAAAAAATGTCTGTTTCTTTCATTACAAAGTAAAATATGGTTGCTATAAAACAAAAATAAAGTAGATTTTCAGATTTTTATAATAGATATGTTTAACATAGCAAACAAAAGTCTTCCATAACCCATGCCCTTTGCCCCTGGATGGTCCTTGTCAGCAGTGCAGTGTGTGCTTGTCTTGATCTCCCCGTGCCCATATTAGCACATATTATCTGCACAATGTAGGGCTTTCCTGGTGGCTCAGTGGTAGAGAATCCACCTGCCAATGCAGGAGACATGGGTTTGATCCTTGGGTTGGGAAGATCCCCTGGAGAAAGAAATGACAACCCACTCCAGTATTCTTGCCTAGAAGATCCCATGGAGCCTTGAGGGCTACAACCCTTGGAGGTCACAAAGAATCGGACACGACTTAGTGACTAAACCGCAACAACAACACCTGCGTAATGTCCAGAACAAAAATGTTACCTTTTAAAATGCTTGTGCTAATTAGATAACCAGTAACTGTCCAGACCTTGGAAATATAGAGACTGCATATTGTTTTTCCTGGTGAGAGGTAAGATACTAAATACAAATAAGAGGACAGAACTTGTTAGATGTGGAAAACTATAGCAGAAGGGAAAGCTTAAGAAAAGAAAGGCGTTAAGAGCCCAATATTATTATTCAGAGGTTAGATTTTTATCACTGAATCAGATTTAATTGGTGGTTGTACTTTTCCCCTTGGGAACATGTTAAAACAGTCACTATGACAAGATGACTAAATCATGAATGAATTTAAAATATTAAACTAGTCTCAGTGATACTAACATATCAGCAACTTGTTGGAGTTTAATTTTTGCATTGCAATTTAAATGCTAGGAATGAACATTGCCAACATTAGGACTTTCAATTTTGAGAACAATGCAAAGAATGCTTTTCACAAGGTCTGTTTCCATTTGGGCCAACCATGATTATATCGTTACTCTAGCAGGTGCCTAAATAATGAAGACAGTAGAATTCTTTGTATGTAAAGTCCTACTTTGTTCATTGCTTAAAAAAAAAGAAAAAAGCCTGCCCTGTGCTATGAGCTATACGCAGTAGTAGAAACATGTACGACTTGCCCCTCTTGAACTCTGTGGTGTCTTGTATATTTGTTCCTATCCATCTGGAATGCCTTCCTCCCTTCCATCTGTGAGCATCTCCCTCATCCTTCATGTCGCAACACAAAGGTCACCTCTGATGTCCAGCCTTTCCAGCTCTGCTGACTAACTTCACAGATCCCTCAGTGATGTTCTCACATTTGGACATGTCTCTACTAAAGCATTATCTCATGGCCTTGTAAACACACAATAACATAGCTATTGAGTTCTTTGAGGTTGGGTACCTCATATTTCACAACCTCAGTGGAATGGGTACATAGTTGATACTAAATGTATTAATTCATAGATATCATCTTATGTGGGCATTTCAGGAAAATATTAGAAAAAGATCTTTGCCCCTGTGGAGCATATATGACTTCCAATTTTTAATTTTAGGGGGAGGATATCATTTTTTGCCTTTCATGTTACCTGTGGCAGAATGGGACTGCTCATCTAAGGATTTTAGTAATTCAGAACTGTGATTTAGAAATTAGACTTAGTGTAAGGTTAGAGAATTAATATCTTTTCAGACTAGCAACAAATGGAGTCACAGCAGCTTCACCTCTTTTCTCTACGGAACTAGACTTAAGATCTGAAAGGGAGGAATGTTGGTCTTACCGGTTTAATATCCTAAGTACATCATGATACGTGATGCGGGAAGATGTGACAGTCAGATCCTGGCAGGAAAGAGATTGATTCCTTCAAAAGGAGTAACGTAGAAAATAAAGGGATTCCTAACGAAATCTAGGCAGGGATCAGAGAAGTCAACAAAGCATCCTAGAGTTAAACACAGAGAGCCATTTCCACTGCTTAGTCCTAAGAAGACAAGTCAAGGGAGAATCTCTTGTAACCCTATAAAAGAGATTTAGTCATAGGAAAAGGCTGCCTAACAGGAGCTGTGTGGCCTTTTCGGGGGAGATTACACTCACTGTCAGTGCAGCCCAGTGGAGCAGGATCTAGGGGAATAAACACCCCAGCCTTTCTCTCTTGCCTCCCTTTGGTTTCTTGCTGGCCATTCTACTGGATGACCCAAGTGAACCCCAGAGGTCAGGGAGCCAAGGGCTGCAGTGTGGGGAGGGTAGCCTCCTGGGGCACAGAGGTTAAGAAGAAAGGTAAGAAGCAAAGGTAAGAAGAAGGGAGATGGATCTGGAAGGGCAAATGAAGAGTATCCAGAGCTTAAAGAGAAGGGAAGTCTCTTAAGTTATGAAAAGTAGCCTTTCCTGTTCATAGCGTCCTTGTGTTCATTTGAAGGGTTAACTGGTGTGCCTTATTTCTTAGGATTTTATTGCTTGCAGACTAACCTCTAAATCAGCTGTTGTGAAAGGGAGCCCCACACAGAAGGGTTTCATTTGGGTCACAGTATTAAAAAATCCTTATTGTCTTTCAGGGAGATTCACATCAAAATCTGCACTTTGAGCTTTTGGCAAGTGGACTATTTGGGCACAATGAAGATGCATTCCTACATGGAACCCATCTGCTAAGCGTAGTAACAGCTGCCCTTTTAGACAGGGAGGAACTCTTCACTTGCCTTAATCCCCACCACTCCCTATTGTGATCTGAAACCCACATTGCTTCTGCCTGGTCCCTGTAGGCATTTGAGTTCGTGACCCTGGCTTCCACAAAGCAGTGTAGAGGAGGAAGGACAGATGAGTCACTCTTAATCTGCAAAGAGAATGAGCTCGGTCTTGGAAGACACATTTCTGTACCAAGGAAATAAAGAAAGAGGGAGACTAATCTTGTCCCTAGGGACACAGTCTGAGTGTTTGTTGGACTAACTGGGAGAAAGTTTTGCGAAGATAAGTCCAATTTTATCCTTTTAGGCCAGTCTGTAAGTTTACTTTTAAACTTTAGTTCTTTCCCCGAGAACAATGATTGTTGGAGGGCATGTGTTCCCAGCTCATGGAACGTGAGCAGGGCAAGGGCATGCTAGGGCAAGAGGCAGGCTGAGGGAAAGCCAGGAGACTCCAAACCAGAGGGAAGATGAGGAGACTCTGGAAATGGAGAGAGGAGCCATTTTGCCCTTTTGGTCCATTCTTTTCTCCAAATTGCTGCTTTGTCCTTTTATATCTCCTGGGGCCCAAATGAATGGACTCAAGATTTTCCCTCTCCTTAAGCCTAAAGTTTGTCTAAGTTATTGTTTTAAATTATACTAAAATATAGGTAACCTAGGGCTTCCCTGGTGGGTCAGATGGTAAAGAATCTGTCTGCAATGCAGGAGACGGGTTCAATCCCTGGGTCAGGAAGATCCCCTGGAGAAAGGAATGGCTACCCACTCCAGTATTCTTGCCTGGAGAATTGCGTAAACAGAGGAGCCTGGCAGGTTATACTCCAGGGGGTTGCAAAAAGTTGGACATGACTGAGCAACTAACACTTTACTTATACATAACATAAAATTTGCCAGTTTAACCCTTTTTAGGTGTATAGTTCTGTGGAATTAAGTACATTCACATTGTTGTGCAACCATCACCACCAGCCCTCTTCAGAATTCTTCATCTTTCCCAGAGGGAAACTGTACATTAAACACTAACTCCCTGTTCCCTCCTCCCCCAGTCAACCAGCCTCCTGATTTCTGTCTCTATAAATGTGACTACTCTAGGTGCCTTGTGTAGGTGGAATTACAGTATTTGTTCTTTTGGGTCTGGCTTATTTAGCACAATATTTGCAAGATATATGCATGTATGGGAATTCCCTTCTTTTTAAAGGCTGAACAACATTCCATGTGTGTGCATGCCACAGTTGGTTTATCCACCCATCTGCTGATGGGCATTTATGTTGTCTTTACCTTTTGGCTATTATGAATAATGCTGCTATGAACATAGGTGTACAAATATCTGTTCAAATCCATGCTATTGGTCATTTTTAAACATTACATAAGTAATCCGTGTAAAACCCACACAAACTGTAGAAAGCTTGGAAGATACAGTAAAATACAAAAGCAGGAGGGACCCTAGCATCAAGGATGATGATGTTGATGATGTCATGTGTGTGACCCTTACTGTGGGCAAGGCACACCACTAACTTAAGTGCTTTACCTGTTTCTTCCTCATAATAGGAGGAAGTGATTGCTCTTCTCGTTACAAATGAGAAAAGTGAAGAACAAGGAAGATTAAAATGCTTAGGATTGTAACAGAAAATGGCACATCCAGGATTCAAACTCATTCAGTTTGGTTCTGGAGTCCTTACCTAATATAACTATTATGTTATCCTGTCCACCAAGGCTAATCCCAATATAGACACAGACTTCAAACGTTTTCCTCTGCAAATATATACATATATGCCTGGAAAAATCCCATGGGCAGAGGAGCCTGGCGGGCTACAGTCCATGGTGTTGCAAAAATATTGGACATGATTTAGCGACTAAACAACAATGTGTATATACACAATGAGGTAATACTGTATACATCCTATTTTTATAATTAGCTTTCTGTATTTGGTAATAAAAGCAAACATCAACATCTTTAATAGCTTTGTAAAGGCCAATCTTATGAAGGTATCATGATTGTTAAATATTGTTCTGATAGAAAAAAAATCTTTTTTCCCAGTTTTTCACTGTTATAAAACACTGTGCTGTATGTTTTTTACACACATATTTTCAAACACTAATCCTAGTCTTTTCCCTTTTTTCCTAATCTTTTTATTAGGAAAAATAGGCTTGCTGTGTCAAAAGTTATTTTTTGTATCACTCTCTTTGTAAAAGTTGCCTTATTTTTCTGATTTTAAAAGGAATGCAAGCTCATGGCAAAAATTAAGTAAGTCATGACAAAGAAGAAAATAAACTACCTGTAGTTTGGTAATGTAAACAACACTGTCAGGAATAATATTGTTACACTTTTATGCACTTACCCTGATTTCTTTAGCATAAATTCCTAGGAGAGAAATTGCTGAAGTAATGCACATTTACATTTTTGATAGACATTCCCAAATAGTACCCTTATTAAGACCTTTAATTTCTTTTGTCACCTTGACCTGTATAACTGCAGTGGTAGCCACTATTCGAAGAAGTGAAGACTCGGATATGGATGTACATAACCCAACATAAAGTCAGCCTGTTACATGTTTATGACAAGAACACACTACATTTTTATTTTGTTGTTTAGGGTTTTAAGTCAAAATTGATATTTAGAAATGAATATTCATAGTAACAAATTTTTTAATAAAATTGTCACCTGGGAATACATCTTAAGATCCTATTGCATACTTCATTTATTAGCACCATCATTAATCTCAGCACCATAAATTATCTTTTGTAAACTGTAGGTAGGATAACTGAAGCCCATAATTTTTTAAATGTTTAACCTTTACTTTTTACAGATTCTTAGAAATAAAATTTATGTGCAGTAAAATTCACCCATTTTTAAGTGTACAATTCAATGATTTTTAGCAGATCTACAGAGTTTTGCAAACATCACCACAATCCAATTTTAGAAGATTTTCATTACTCTGAGGAATATTCTCTGTGCCCACCCTTAAATCCAAGCAACTACTGATCTACTTTCTTTATTGTCCTATTTTTAATATAAATGAAATCCTATAATATGTGGTCTCGCTTGTTTCATGTAGCATGTTTTCAGGGTTCAATCCATGTTGTAGCAAGTATCCATTCTTTTTTTAAATGGCTGGATAATATCTCGTTGTATGGAAATGTCACCTCTTATTTATCCATTTATTAATTGACATGGAGCCCACAAATTTTACATAAAATTTTTTTCTTTGCTTTTTATGAGAAGATTAAAAAAAAAAAAAAAACTGTAGTGCTTGAGTTGTATCAAGAGAAATGGGCTCCAGTTTCTATGATGAAAGATTTAGCATTAGAGGAACTGAGTTCTAATTCTGGGCCAGGTATTTTTTCTGTCTGTATGATCTTCGACAGGTTACTTGGCTTGTCTTAACCTTCTCATCTGTTCAGTGGGAAAATGGCATGATTGTGATAATGACTCACAGTATTATTGTAAGAATTAAATAAGATCATACCTAGGTGAAAATATACTTTGTAAACTACAAAGCAGTGGACAAATATACTGATAGCATCAGAAGCAACAGTGATACTATCCCTCAATTTTCCAACTAGAGTTACTTCTGAGTGTGTGTGCACTCAGTTGCCCAGTCATGTCTGACTGTGATCCCACAGAGTGTAGCCTGCCAGGCTCCTCTGTCCCTGGAATTTCCCAGGCAAGAATACTGGAGTGGGTTCCCACTTCCTTCTTCAGGAGATCTTCCCTACCCAGGGGTCTAACCCACATTTCTTGGGTCACCTACATTGGCAGGTGGATTCTTTGCCAGTGTGCCATCTGGGAAGCCCAGAGTTATTCCTGATTAGCCCTTATATTACCGATTAATTAGTTGGGTGGATATCCCTTCAAAACTCTGTGCCTCTTTTCTTCTTAAAATACTGGGGTTTCTCCATTCAGAATACAAACTTCAGGAGAATTTATGGACTTGTAGTCTTAGATCTCAGAGAGAAGAGACATGTACTCCCGCATACTCCCAGATCATTAATCCTACTTTTAATTCTACTCCAAACCTTGTACCGCACCATTTCCTAATGCCAGACTGGAGTGAGTAATAACAACCTTTTGGCAGATCAGATTTCAATTTTAAAATCCAGGAAGCAAGCCATGTCCTGGCCTTTCTTCTTTTTAAATTATAGCTAAATGGCCCTTTCTGTCTTTTAGGCAAGTGATACCTGGTTTCTGCTAGACCAAAGGGAATCCAGACCCCTCCTCTGTACACATCACTGTCATAAACCCAGGCAGTCTGGCTAGGCAGCTAAATCCTTATGAAATAATATTCTAGCATTGAGTGCCCACACCTAAAATCAGGATCTTTGGAAGACATTTTCCAGGATGTTGTTGCTGTTTTTATGGGTTTTGTTTTTCTGTTTGTTCCTAAAAAATATCTTTATTAAGCTCATCCAGTACTTCCTTTGACCCAGCCACGTGGAATCTGGTGACCTCTCAACAGGATGTAATTTCTCTCAGAATTTGTTGTTCTGCTGCTGCTGTGGTGTTTTGTGATTGAGTTAGCCACCAGAGAACCCCTGCCCTTTACTTTCTAGACTTACATAATTTCTGTCTGTTGCCTGGAACTTTGTACTGGAATCTCTCATGTACCTAGTTTAGCATGTGAAACTTATTAAAAGCATGCTACTGACAAATAATATGGGTCTTGCCTGTAAGAGTTATTGTAGAATCCCTTCCCGGGCAAGATTTCAAGACAGAGTCCTTCATCTTTCTAATAGAACATCAGCCATCAGTACCCACACACTGCACTTGAAATGTTCATCAGCAACCTTAACCAGAGACATTGCTTTGTCGACAAAGGTCCATATAGTCCAAACTATGGTTTTTCAGTAGACATGTACGGATGTGAGAGTTGGATCATAAAGAAAGCTGAGCACCAAAGAATTGATGCTTTGGAATTCTGGTTCTGGAGAAGACTCTTGAGAGTCCTTTGGACAGCAAGGCGATCAAACCAGTCAATCCTAAAGGAAATCAGCCCTGAGTATTCATTGCAAGGACTGATGTGGAAGTTGAATCTCCAATACTTTGGCCACCTGATGCAAAGATCCAACTCACTGGAAAAGACCCTGATGCTGGGAAAGATTGAGGGCCAGAGGAGAAGGGTTTGACAGAGGAGGAGATAGTTGGATGGCATCAGCAATTCAATGGACATGAGTTTAAGCAAACTCTGGGAGCTAGTGAAGGACAGGTGAGCCTGGCGTACTGCAGTCCATGGAGTTGTGAAGAGTTAGACACAACTTAGCAACTGAACAACAATAGCAACAAACCTTAACCCTTCCTTGAGGAAGACAGTCTGTAGGGCAGGCTGGTCATCAGTTACTCCGATTCTCCAGGTGCTACCATTTTACCATATTAGCACCAGAGTCCAGCTTGCCTAGAGTACACTAGCTGTGCACAGATCTGGGTTTCAGCATCTGGATTTTGGCTTCTACCAACAGTTCAAGGAGGAAATGGCCACCTGGCTTCAGCTGCAGTCACCCTTCCTTATTTCTTAGCTCATTTTATGAAGGGACCACACCATAAATTCTTCTTTGAGATCAGCAGTAGAAAATGGACCGTCTCTCCTAACAAATGGTTCTGCTTCCCCTTTTACGAAATTGAGAATTCCTAACCTATCATGTTTCCTCGTTAGCGGCAGTTTCCTAAGCTGAGAGCCAAAATTAGTGCTTCATTACAATAACTCCCATCTCTATTTCCTGGTAGTTATCTCCCCTTTCTTCCATTGGATTAGCTCTTCTTTTCTTTACCTCAGTTATCCTGTCCATGTGTTTCTTTTAAGCCATTTAAAATCCTTTATGGAAGTAGGTAGATTTCAGATTATAAATAAAATGGCATCCCTTGCATTATTGTCATGGTCACAGAATTGATTTGTCTTTGGTGTTAGTCTCCATTAGTCTCCTGCTTCCCTCTGAACTTTTTTATCTCTTTCCATTCATTCACATTTGGATGGCAATGAAAAACAGGCATGGGGCCAAAAAGGAATACAATCCTCAACTGAAGCTGGGTGACATTTTGATAGTCTAAAGTATAAAATTATAAAGACTACTGTGCAAGTATTTTTATTTTTATATAAGTCAAACAGCCATCATTTGTCTTAGGTACTGTGTAAGGGTTAGAATAATTGACTAGTGGACTTTGTTGAGGTTAACTGGTGGATGTCATGGCCCAGGGCTCCCCTAGAGCCTTCAGTGTTAAAATCTATAAAGCATTTTTTTTTAAAGTTGAATCTCATGTCTGGGTATAGAGTTGCTGTTTTTTGTTTTGTTTTTAAATTTATTTATTTTAATTGGGGGCTAATTACAATATTGTAGTGGTTTTGCCATACATTGACATGAATCAGCCATGGGTGTACATATGGCCCCCATCCTGAACCCCCCTCCCACCTCCCTCCCCATCCCTTCCCTCAGGGTCATCCCAGTGCACCAGCCCTGAGCGCCCTGTCTCATGCATCAAAGCTGGACTGGCGATCTATTTCACATATGGTAATACATGTGTTTCAATGCTATTCTCTCAAATCATCCCACCCTCACCTTCTCCCACAGAGTCCAAAAGTCTATTCTTTATCTCTGTGTCTCTTTTGCTATTAGAGTTGCTATTTTAAGCAGAAACCAAGGCCAATGACCTGGAGAAAAAACTCAGACATTCTTACCTCATTTTGCATGAGACCTAATATGGGCGCTGGGGTTATAAGGCTACAGTCTGCCTGGAGTGACTTAAAGACTTCAGAGTAAGATGATGGCTGTAGGTCATTGGAACAAGGAGAGAACTCCAAAGCCATCTGGCAATAATAGTGGAGAGAATATCAAGGAAAACAATATAGAAACAAATTGGAAAGCAAGACAGATAGCAGGGTCCTAGGATCCAGGTAGTACCAGAAACTTCTCTGTCAGTCTCGGCTGGACACAGGGAGGCATGTGATTTACAAGGGGGATGTGATCATAGCTTAGCTAAGTATGGAATCAGCAACCCCTTTACTTGGAACATCTTTCCAGGTCTGATCCATTCCCTTAGAATTAAATCCAAAATTGCTGTTCAGTGGGGAAGCACATCCCTCTGCTGCTGCTGCTGCTGCTAAGTCGCTTCAGTGGTGTCCAACTCTGTGCAACCCCAGAGACGGCAGCCCACCAGGCTCCCCCGTCCCTGGGATTCTCCAGGCAAGAACACTGGAGTGGGTTGCCATTTCCTTCTCCAGTGCATGAAAGTGAATGTGAAGTCACTGAGTCGAGTCCCACTCTTAGCAACCCCATGGACTGCAGCCTACCAGGCTCCTCCGCCCATGGGATTTTCCAGGCAAGAGTACTGGAGTGGGGTGCCATTGCCCTCTACTGCTGTATTATTTTAAACTTAGGATAATGTATTTGCCTATTGCTAGAAGATGCCCCCCCTCACCATCCCTTTTAAACCAGAATGGCACCAACAGTGGCTTTGGGGATCAAGAAACTTCCCTTTGAGTCTATTCTAGTGACGTCTCGTCTGGTTATATGAAACAGAAACCAGCGTGAGCTGGCTGGAGGAAATGGGGCTTTATTGCAAGCATCCAAACAGATTCTCTTTAATACTTCAGTGCTCTAATACTTCAATACTTTGGCCTCCTGATGCAAAGAGCCGACTCATTGGAAAAGACCTTGATGCTGGGAAAGATGAAGGCAAAAGGAAACGGGGGTAATAGAGGATGAGATGATTAGATAGCATCACCAACTCAATGGACATGAATTTGAGCAAACCCCAGCAGATAGGGAAGGACAGGGAAGCCTGGCATGCTACAGACCATGGGGTTGCAAAGTGTCAGATACAACTGAGCGACTAAACAAATAGGTTCTCTTGGGAATGACATGAGACTCCCATGAACAGGAACCTCTCCAGCCTCAGAGGAGCTAGAAATGAGATGGTTTGGGCTCTCAAGACAGCTACTTCTGGATTTCTCTCTCAGTTCATCCTGTCAGTCCAAACGCCTAGGTCCTTGTTACTTCAAGTACAGACTGGGGACCAGCAATATGGACATCACCTGTGATCTTGATAGAAATGCACCTCTCTCCATATGAACATGCATTTTAACAAGACTCGCAGGTGGTTCTTTTGCCCATTAGCGTTTGAGGAACACCTCAGTAGGTCCCTGGCTACTCACAGAGTAGTTTCCTTCCACTGGATGCTCACACTGATGTCATTGTCCCGGATGAGGGGGTGGGTGGGGCCATGTGGCAGGTATGAACACCACTGGGGCTGAGGGAGAGAGAGGCCCGGCCAGGGGCATCACATCCAGTGCCCAAGACTCAGGCTTTCCTTTATCTTGTATCATCTGTGTCAGAGCCATGGTGGTTCCCAATTGCTAAAACAAACCTGATAGAGAAATCTAGTGATTTATTTAAAAAGAAATAAACCTGGTTTAGTGCCATTACTACTTTAAAATGTTATTGTTTTATTTATCTTACTTTCATTAGCCTAAAGATAATTAAACCTGAGAACACTATGGAATTAGTTGTATGAATGTGTGTTTTGAATTCTGACGTAAATGACCTCTCTGGTAATTTCACAATAGCTACCTTTTGCTTCGAGTTAGTGGAAACCAATCAGTACTGGTGTCTACAAAGTTCATGGTGCCCAGCTCTCTGGAGTTCAGGGTACATAGCTTGGCTCCCATCATACCCATTAGCCTGTTAAATTGATTTTATTTTTTAATGATTGTATGGACATTTGCCCTGTGGCCACCCGTATGCTTGAGCACTTGAGTCCTGTTTGAGTATGACTCTATGAGTAAGGAGTTAGACCATTCAATGACTGGTGTAAGTGGATCTGTCACTCTCAGGGACACTTAGGATTCTTTTACAATTTGATACATAGAAGGCATCTTTTAAAAATGGAGATATTTTCTACTTCCATTATTTTATTTTAAAGGATTATTTTGTTTTACATCTTAAAATTTTATTTTAATTTTTTAATGCAAATTTTAAGAGCCTTTTAAGATTTGCAGGAAAATCAAGGGGATGGTACAAAGATTTCTCTAGGCTCCCTGCCCACGTATACTATTATTATTATTATTATTGGCCATGCCATGCAGCGTGTGAGATCTTAGTTCCCTGACCAGGGATCAAATCCACACTCCTTGTATTGGAGGCATGGAGTCTTAACCACTGGATCATCAGGGAAGTCTCCACTGCTATTATTTTTTGAGTGCTTTATTCCATCAGCTAACCCTTGTTGACCACAGTTGTTTAAGATATGGTTAGCAGTTTGCTCCTTGCTTGGCTGTTCCAATTTTTGGTATTTCAAGTTGCTAGTTTATCCCTCTTTTAGTAACTGTTCTGGTAAGAATGGTAGATTTCCACAATGCCTTTTAAGTAGAATATGTCTTTTTAAGGCCCATTGTACATTTCCTTCTGAACTGCTTGAAGACACATAAATCTGTATCTTCACTGAGACAATTCAGCTGATGAGAGAGTCAAGAAGGAAAGGAGGAACCAGGGCTGGTGGCGGGTAGCACATTTAGGTCACTCTTCTGATTACAACGGAGAAGGCAATGGCACCCCACTCCAGTACTCTTGCCTGGAAAATCCCATGGATGGAGGAGCCTGGTAGGCTGCAGTCCATGGGATCGTGAAGAGCTGGACACAACTGAGCGACTTCACTTTCACTTTTCACTTTCATGCATTGGAGAAGGAAATGGCAACCCACTCCAGTGCTCTTGCTTGGAGAATCCCAGGGATGGGGGAGCCTGGTGGGCTGCTGTCAATGGGGTCACACAGAGTCGGACATGACTGAAGCGATTTAGCAGCAGCAGCAGCAGTCTGATTACAAAGTGAGCTTCTAGTGCTAAGAAAACTCCCAGTTCTCTGAAAATGTACTAAACTCTTAATAAAAGTCATTTTTTTCTTAAAAAAGAACCTCCCAGTTCTGAGTATGGAGTTGACAGTGTGTCTGCACAAGGTAGAATTTTTATTTTGGGAATGTTGTTGGAAACCCATTAAATTAGGTGGTCTTTAGGCTCCTGTTGTCTGAAATTTTATGAACTCTCACATTCATAAACATTGTTTATCCATCTGAAATGAAGAGGAAAAGGGCTCCCTGCCTTAAGTTTGTATTCTAATATATACTTTTAAAAGTTTGAGTTTCCATTGCACTTCCAATCTTTTTTTTAAATCATGAAAATCTATCACTCAGACAAAAGTGTATATATTTATGTACCATTAAAGATTAATAGCCCCCCAAATGATTAATAACCACCCCTGCTCCTCAACTGAGAAACAGACCATCGCCAGCTTCTTTGAAGCTGTCTCTGCTAATGTGTGTTTCTAGGGCGCTTTACTGTGTCAGATCTGTGCACTGCAGTGTCTCATTTGTGAGCAGTGACATCTTTTGGTACCAGGTGACAGGGGTTCAGCCATTTTTACCTCATGCCCAGACTTTTCAGGTTTGCAGTCTGTCTGATTCTGGACTTAAGAACAGTTAAATTTTACCACTTAGAAACTGATCTTTAACAAGCAAAGTGTCCTGCTGAAAAATAATAGCGTTGTTGTGATTTTAGTTTTCCTGCTCATGTGACCATTTCAGCAGTGGGAGCTTCCCTGAGCACAGGCTGTGTCTTTCAGCTTGAGATTCTGCTGCAAAGAAAGCGAGGAGCTGGGGTGCTGAAAATGCACCCAGGCTTTGGAATAAGTGGAAGACTGGGAGAGGATATCTAATGTTCACTCTCTTTACATCAACATTAAATCCAGATGATGGGCGTTGTTTCGTAGATGCGTGCTCGGGGCATTGAAATCTACACTTTTATCTGTGATGTGGATTTTCTGTTGTCATCTGTAATTCTAAGGAGGCTCGATTGGATGCATGCATTTAAAAAATATGTGCTTTGGTGAAAAGCAGAGTTTTGAAAAAAGGAGGGTGAAGGACGCTGTATAGCCATTACATTGCATCACTTAAAATAAGAAGGGAAATCTACTAGTGATGCAAATGCCTCATAGCACAATTCTCAGGAGGCCCCGTGGAATGCCCAACCTGCTGCAGGTTTGGGCCCCTGGCCAAAGGCGCTGGTTCTTTTTTAGAAATGGCCAGAGCTGACACTGAGAGCTTGCTATGTGACAGGCGTCATGTTCAGCACTGTGTTTACACATATCATTTCACAACAACTCTGTTGAGTGGGTGCCATTATGAATGAGGAAACTGAGGACCAGGGAGGCAGTGGCCCCTGCCAGGGCTGCATTACTTTAATCCGCGTCTGCTGGAGTCTTGAAGAGAGAGTATTGTACGGAGATTCCAAGGATCAGTTCTGGGCAGACATTCAATGACATTCAGTCACTTACTATGAATAGCTCTGTGACCTTGGGCAAGTCCACTTAACTGCTGCATGCCTCAGTTTCCTCAACTGTAAATCAAGGATGATAGCCTTTCCTTCCTTCTAGGGTGGTGCTTAGGTTTAAGAAATAAAGTTGGCAGAGCACTTGGTCCAGGGTCTGGCATAAAGTTCATGCTTAGGAAAGAAGAGCTAATTTGCAGAATGTAGAGAGTTCGTGCTGAGCATTTCTGGAAGCCTGAGGTTACTCAGCTATTTTAATATTTTAGAAAATTATTCACTTTTTATTATAAATAATAATGTTTATAATAGAGCAGTTAGAAACTATGTAGAAATAAAACAGGGAAAAAACCTTATACCATCATCCAAACAAAATTTCGGTTAATATTATGCTCTGTTTTCTTCTGTGCTATTTTAATATCATTGCAATCAAAATCATATTCTATAAAAAGATTTTTATCCTTTTATGCTTATGATAGCATAATGCTGATATGACTATTATCACTGTAATATCTTTAAAAATACAATTTTAACGGCTATATAATTTCTATACTGCTCCATTGCTTGGTATATGACTACTATAATTAATTTTTTCATAAAAATCTTTGCGAATAAGCTGTATTTTCCTAAAATAACTATACGTGAATAAAAATGGTTAAAAATAGATTGGGTCATTAAACACACACACACATATATATATAACTTTAAAAATCTATTTTTCACAATAATCACTTTTCACTATGACTGACTCTGCATGTAGACTTTTTAAGAAATTCATGTCTTTAAAACATCCTTATTAAATAGTTAAAAAGAGGTTATCCTCATTCTTCTGACTCTCTGGTAGAGAAAGAGTAGAGCTTACCTAAGAGTAAAACAATAATGAACTCATTTTGGTATTCATTAGGTGCCCATTTTTACATTAGGACTGTTCTGAGTGCTAGGAGGGGGAGGAAATGGTAAACCTAAGTTCTGGTGTGTGGTGTTTGTGTGTTCACACATGCGTTTGCAACGCTGCTTCCATGCCTCGGGCAGGCTCACATGTAGTTTCCAACAGTGAGAGCTCAAGATCAGAGAGCACCTTGCAACCCTGGTTGCCCGTCACCGATTCGTATGACATTTCTGTTTACAAGCTGTTTGCAGAATGTTGCTTGCTGCTGCTTAATCTGTGGCCTGTGCCCGCTTCTGACATGTCCCTTTGTGGAAGGCAGAGCTGAACCCTGGCAGGGAGCATGTGCCTTGCACCGGCATGAGGCTGCTTCTCTGAGGCAGCACAGTAACCTTGGGAAGATGAAGGGCATGGGCCCTGTTTGGTCTCCGCGTTCTAGAAATCACCACCAGGCCATCAGCATTCATTCAGTGCATTTCTTGGGGGTCTTCTGTGAAACGCCTTTTCATAATGTCTGTTTGAAAGGCTTAGTTTTCTAAGTCCACAGAGATCAGCAAGCTGCACGGCACCAGGAACCATGTTTTTGACTCCTCCCCCGTCCCCTGCCCCAACTTTGTAGTCCTTTAGTTTGGTGCCTGAAGAGAATCTGTGATTGGGTTTCTTCTTCACTATGGAAACCCTGCAGAAATAAGGGTGGGCACCACATCTTCAAGTAGTTGTCAGCGCTGTTTTTGGTGCTGCCCAAGGAGTGAGAGCACCCGAGTCTACTTTAGGGGGAGGTTCCTCCCTGGGCTGTATATTTCCTCTTTCCTGGTGGGGTGTGGGGGCCAGAGGGCAGCCTGGCCAGTGGAGATGCCACGGGGTCTGAGGGAGTGACTCTTACCAGGCTGAGTAACCACTGGAGTAGCGAGAAGAAAAGGCTTTGACAGAACAAGGTAGAAAGGAGAGGCAGGGGTTCTTTGCCGTGCTCAGTCATGTCCAGCTCTGCAACCCCGTGGACTGTAACCCGCCAGAGGACTGTCCATGGGATTTTCCAGGCAAGAATACTGGAGTGAGTTGCCATTTCCTTCTCCAGGGGATCTTCACAACCCAGGGATCAAACCTGTGTCTTTTGCAGTTCCTGTGTTGGCAGGCAGCTTCTTTACCACGGTGCCACCTGGGAAGCCCCCGGTATCAAGGTCATCAGGTTGGAAAGTAGTGTCAGTGATGCAAACAGGGAATCAACCTAAGATCAAGGAATGGCGCAGAGCCTGGGTTATGTCATCTGGGTGGATAATTCTGATGGGCAGGCGGAGAGAGCGGGGCTGGAGCTCAGAGAGCTCCATGTCAGAGGGAAGCTCCTCACCGGGATGTGCCTTCGTGGGAGGTAGAAATTACTTCCATTTAGGAAGAAGGCTGGCTCAGTCTTTGAGAAGAGGGTAGAGTACTGAGCAATGTCTGTAGTAGGAGATGGTAAGAAGTGTATAGGAAGAAAGAGGGGTCACGAAGTTAGGAGAAGTGGCATAGCATCCTGCAAGCCAGGCAAGGAGGACTGTCTATTCATAGCATCAAAATGACAGAAGAGAAGAGAGCAAACAATTTGATGAAGACCTGAATCTGAGTCCTTGACTTTGCCATTTACTGTGTGGCCTTAGTCAAGTTACTAACCCTTTCTGGACTTGAATTTCTCACCAGCTAATTGGAGATGACTCTCTATACCTGACCAAGTCATAACATGGATCAGGAGACATAATGTATCGGAAAGGACTTAGTTTACTGAAGTATCACATATGAGACTTAGAAAATCTGCAGTGAGTCTCACTGTTTCAGTCTGGATCCTTGTCTGTTACGATAGCTATTAATTTTTGTTTGTTGTTGCTGTTGAGTTGCTCAGTTATGTACAACTCTTTGAAACCCCATGGACTGCAGCATGCCAGGCTTCCCTGTCCTTCACCATTTCCTAGAGTTTGCTCAAACCCATGTCCATTGAGTTGGTGATGCCATCCAACCATCTCATCCTGTCGTCCCCTTCTCCTCTTGCCTTCAGTCTTATCCAGCATCAGGGTCTTTTCCAATGAGTCAGCTCTTCGCATCAGATGGCCAAAGTATTGGAGCTTCAGCTTCAGTGTCAGCCTTTCCAGTGAATATTCAGGACTGATTTCCTTTCGGAGTGACTGGTTTGATTTCCTTTCAGTCCAAGGAAGTCTCAAGAGTCTTCTCCAATACCAGAGCTCGAAAGCATCAATTTTTTGGCACTCAGCCTTTTTTATTGTCTAGCTCTCACATTCATACCTGTCAACTGGGAAAACCATAGCTTTGACTATACAGACCCTTTATATGCAAAGTAATGTCTCTGCTTTATAATACACTGTCTAGGTTTGTCATTGCTTTTCTTCCAAGGAGCAAACGTCTTTTAATTTTATGGCTTCAGTCATCATCCACAGTGATTTTTGGAGCCCAAGAAAAAATTTTTTTTTTTAATTTTTTTAATACATAAATAAGTTAATTAAAAAAATATAAGACTTACAGCAAAGAAACAAATCTATGATGGCAAATATTAAGGCAACAAAANTCTCGGGCAGGCTGAGTGCGCTGGTCGTTGCAGCCACCCGTGCTGAGTGCCAATCAATCAGTGGCTCTTCCCAGTCCCCAAGAAAATTAAGTCTCACTCTTTCCATTGTTTCCCCATCTATTTGCCATGAAGTGTTGGGACCAGATGCCATGATCTTAGTTTTTTGAATGTTCAGTTTTAAGTCAGGTTATTCACTTTCCTCTTTCAGCTTCATCAAGAAGCTCTTTAGTTCCTCTTTGCTTTCTGCCATAAGGGTGGTGTCATCTGTATATCTGAGGTTATTGATAATAATTTTGGTTACACCCTTCCTAATTTTAAAGATTTGCATTGCATATGTCTTTATCGGAGATCAAACCAGTCTATTCTGAAGGAGATTGGCCCTGGGATTTCTTTGGAAGGAATGATGCTAAAGCTGAAGCTCCAGTACTTTGGCCATCTCATGTGAAGAGTTGACTCATTGGAAAAGACTCTGATGCTGGGAGGGATTGGGGGCAGGAGGAGAAGGGGATGACCGAGGATGAGATGGCTGGATGGCATCATGGACTCGATGGGCATGAGTCTGAGTGAACTCCGGGAGTTGGTGATGGACAGGAAGGCCTGGCATGCTGTGATTCATGAGGTCGCAAAGAGTCAGACACGACTGAGCCACTGAACTGAACTGAACTGAATGTCTTTATCATGTTATGTGTTCTCAGATATGTATTGAAAAGAACCAGGACATAAATAGTGGAAAATAGCTTTCCTCTGTATCCCACTAGCAAATATTGGAAAATGCTAAACTAAGCCCAGTTAGGGCAGAGAGTATATCTCTTTTGTTCAGCACTGGACTTGCTGTGCCTGGCATATCAGGGATATCGACTGAATATTTCTTGAATGAAAGAACAAATGAATATCTTGCCAAATTCTTTGAGCTCAATTTTGCTAGCTGGAGGAAGGGCGACCCAACTTTGTCTTTTTAGTGGGAGATGAAAGCTATGTTTTTATTAGGTTAAAACATGGAAAGAATTGCTAGTCACAGAGTCATTGATTTAAAGGTAGAAGAGACAGCAGGAGAAGCAAGGTCTGTTGTTACTACTTTTTTAAAGGTGAAGTGCCTGTACCCAAGGATATGGCTGGATAGTCAGGAATAGAAGAGAGGCTGATGAAGGTAAAATTTTCATTTTATCCTTGGTACCTGTGGGAAGCAAAATAATGGCCTCCCAAAGATGTCTACAACCTAATCCCAGGAACTTGTGAAAGTGTTGTGTTATATGGCAGACATGCAGATTGATTTGAGGTTCTTAATTTACCCTAAAATTATTTTGGATTATCCAAGTGGGCTTCCTGTAATCACAAGGGCCCTTAAGTGAAAGTGAGAGGCAGAAGAAGAGTTAAGGCCAGAGAAATGTGAGGGGAGAAAGACTTGATCAGCCATTGGTGATTTTGAGGATGGAAGGGGCCATGAACCAAGGAGTGTGGGCAGCCTCTGGAAGTCAGAAAATGCAAGGACACAGATTCTCCCCCAGAGCCTCCACAAGGAACACGGCCCTGTTGACAGCTTGATTTTAGCCCAGTGAGACCCGTTTTGGACTTCTGACCTCCAGGACTATAAGATAGTAAATATATGGTTTTCTTAAGCCACTGGGTTCATGGTGATTTGTTACGGCAGCTGACAGGAAACTAACACAGTTCCAATATGGTCACCAAAGGCAGGCTCTGTCTGCTTTTGTTGGTTCGCCTGTAGAGAATAATTTACTTTTTGGCATCCAAATGGTTTTATGAAAGGCTAATTTATGCATCTGGAGAGGAAGGTGCATTTAATAGGACACAGGTTTGAAAGAAATAGCTGTTAATTGACTAGAGTTAATCACCACGGGTTCCTCTTGGCCACACTGGCACTTCTTTTTTCTGCCACATAATTATTCTGAGTGGACCTTTCTTGCTATCAAAGAAAGTGAAGTTTTGTTAAGTTCTTCCTGAGTTAGACTGACAGCAAAGGTTAGACTCATTCAGAATGTCTTGTTGGATTGTTTAAATTTGCTTGTGGGATCCTGCATTGTTTAGTCTTTGAAATAAAAGTAAAATCACCATCTCTATGTGATTTTTTTGTTCCCCTCAGTAAGGAATTTGTTTCCTTTCTGAAAAAGGGAGCCTATTCTGGCCTCTGGAAACTTCTCTTGTTGGCACTGCTGATTTTAAGTTGCAGTATCTCAGGTGATCCAACTATGGACGCTGTGTTTCTGACTCTCAGCTAGTGAGTGAGTTCCTGTTGTTTTTCCATCCTTCCACAACCTGAGTTTTATTTTCACTGTAAACACGAAACATCCCTTTCTAGGCCTAGGATACTTTCATTCAGTTCTGAATATTTAATAAAAGTTTCAAAAGGAAGCAAGAGTTTTTGGAGCATTTTCGCTTCCAAGCAAGCTCGGGCTGATTTCTTCAAATGAGAATGAAACTGAAATGTGGCCGAATCAGCATCTTCATCTGAAATGATGAGAATGTATTTCTACAAAAATATAAACTGAACTTTACAATGTAAAGAAGGAACAAAGTCATCTATAGAAAAGCAAGTCCAGGCCCCAGAGCTCACAGAGTACCCATTATAATCATCCCAGAAAAGCGTTTTCTTTACCAGAGAACTTACCGGCTAGCTCAGCCTGGCACTGCAACAGGCTGACACTAGCTCTTACTATTCTCTCTTACTATTTATTTTTTTAGCACATTTTTCTGACCTTTGGTTCTCTGCCTCTACAGCTGGATATTGCCTACAGCTAAATATTTTCTGTGATAAAGTTAATTTCTGAAGCTTTCAATTTTTTTTTTTTTGAGCCAAGTTGCATGTAATAGTTTCTGTTGACAAAGTCTTACTACTATAAAAGTCCATTCTGATTTTTTTTTTAAGTCAGACAGTTCAATTCTCCTGTGAAATAGCTGATAATCAATGATTTAATTGTTTGACTCTGACACAATCTCCTGAAAGCTTAGCTCTAGAGCGTATTTTAGGGATGAGTGTGGAAAAAATAAACTATGAAAAGCCCTTGTAGCCAGATGGAAAAAGGGGAAACTTTGATTCTCTCTTTCTTTCTCTGAACGCAGATATGCCCAAATCTTTAGAAATAAATGAAGAAGCTGATATAGCCCATGATAGGCTTAAATTTTTTCTGAGGTTTCGCCTAATAATAATGATTAAAAGCCAGCATGATGATAACTAAAATTTATAGCACATTTAATTTATATATAATATCATATTAATTGTGATTACTCAAGGCTCTATGTAGTAATGGCATGGAAATATAGTAATATTTTAGGCAAAATGAAGCCTTTACCTTTTGGCTGGAGTTATGATCTTAAAGAAAAATGATCTAAAGAATTCAAAGAAGTCACGAGGAAAAACTAATAATGTCACTTCCCCTTTTATTCATAAAGCCTCGTTTATTAATAGCAAAAGCATCAACAATAATGGGCATATTCCTTCTCTGCCCTACAAGTGGGCCTTCCTGGTTTTCACAGAGCCCTCCATCCTGCTCAGTGAGTGTGCAACGCTCAAAACACTGGTCGCCTTCCAGGGTAGGCAGAAATTCCCTGGGTAGCTCAAGGTCCCACTTGATCAACCTTCATGTAGAGACCAGCATCCAGAAGGCGCTGGAACAAATTCTTCCTTATGATAGGCTTTTCCTCTCTGGTTTTGGCCCCTGGCTTCCTATCAGGTAGCCTATTCTATCAAGAGAACCTGACATACTAGATTCCAGCAACATACCCAGTTTGATGGGAAATAAGCCAGCGAGAGCTGTTGTTATTGCTAATAATTATAGTGTCAACAGATCTCCTCAGTTTGGCCGGAAACCCCTAGGTGGGCCTTCCGTTGATCAACCCCAGATGTGCAGACCCCTTGCGGAGGTCAGCTGGGGAGGTTGTTGTGGTTCCTTGCATCACTGGAACGGGGTTTCTGTTGGTTTCCAAACTGCACCTCTGCACAGCACAGAATTTGAACTATTACTAAAAAGTTGGTTACTTATGTTTGGAAAATAACAACTGTAAGTTTACATGAAAAGAAAATTTATTCAAAGAAAAGCCTTTTTACTAGGTTGCATATAGCTGGCCAGTTACTTCTAATTTTCCATTTCTTTTAGCTTGTTGCTTACTGTCCATATTTTCATGATAGGCTAACATCATTTTTGTATTCACTTGCAAATGACAGACTAATCTGCATGTATCCCAGGCTTCTTTGAGTCATTAGAAGCTCTTTCCTGCTCCATGGAATCTGGGCTATTAATTTTACCTCTTATTTAAAAATCTTATCTTTCTTTGAATGTAAATGTCTTCATTTCCCCTAAAGTCTATTCAGGCAGCTCTAATTGCTATTTCTTCAGTCTAGGGTCATCTTCATTAGATTAATTACTGTGGAAGCTTGTTTCCTAAATGTGCTAATAGCATGAAAATGACTTATTTTCATGTACTGTGTCACTCTGTGGTAAGATACAGACAAAACGAAAAATTTGTAGAAGATTGAAAAATATCAGTTTTTTTAATTTATTTTATTTATTTATTTATTTTAGACTAGTCAAGTGCAGTAGTGAGAAGGGGGGAAGAGTAGAACGAGGAGTTCGATCTGTACTGTGAACAATCAATTGAGATAACTCACTACCTTCGGACCAGCCTGAAAAATATCAGTTTTCTTGAATGGCCCATTCGAGGAAGCTGCACCCACTCAGCTACCTGGTGTCAGGACTTGAGTGTGAGGGACTAAAACCAGTGTGGAGGTTGAAGTGGGCACTGCCTGAGACTGTTGGCAATGGAAAGAGCCACAGTCCTCCTAAAGAGGAAAAGCCAAGGAAAGCAAATATACTCACCCCCTGTTGTTCTAGTTATAACAACAGAAACAGGATTCACACAGGGTTGGAAGGCTTGACTGGGCAGCTGGCAGCTCAGTGGAGATTGGAGGGAGGTGGGAGCAGGTTGGGGTGAAATGAAGCAGGTAGCAGACATGGCTATGACCAGGATCAAAACTGGGGCTCCCAGTTTGCCTCTGTTGGTTGTAGGTTGTGGTATGTGCCTGCTTGGCTGGTGTAATTCTGTGGCTGGTTCCGAACAGTCATGATCCAATAGAGAAGTCTTTACAATGTGCCCAAGTGTTCTTACATATTGTTGAGAATGTCACCCTGTCTGAGATGTGTGGGCCATTATACTGCAATGACTGTTGCTGGGTTCTGGCTGGGGCTCTAGCCTTCCAGCATCTACGTTCCAGTTTCCACGTCCACATGTTGGTGGATGAGGGGGCGGCTGATTTGTTTGCACTTGATCTTTCTTCCGCACCTTGTTCCTTAGGTTTCACATAGTATATCCCTCACTTTACCAGTTGTACATCAGAAAAGACGATTTGTATCTGTAAAGCAGAGGTTTTCAAAGTGTGGTCTAGGGAGCCCCAACGTGCCTAAAATCTTTTCAGAGAATCTGCAAAGTCAGGCACATTTTCACAATAATACTGTGACCTTATTTGCCTTATTTCCTCCTCTTATCTCATGACTATTTAGAGTACAAGTTCATCAACAGAGATTCAGATTCCATGTTGCAAGTAACCCTTCAAGACATGACCAGCTGTTAACGTTTTAGTGTTTGTCAAAGAAGTGTATCACAGTTATCCGAAAAGGCTGTTAGACTACTCCTTCTTTTTCCAACTGTGTTTCTGTGAAGCTAAATATTCTTCATATACTTTAACTGAAAGAATACATCCCAGCAGAACGAATGCAGGAGATATGAAAATCTAGCTGACTTCAGTTAAGACAGACATCAAAGAGATTTGCAAAAATGTAAAGACTGTGGCTTTTCTCACTGAAGTTTTTTCTGGAAATCAGTCCTTTTTCACTAAAATATGTTATTTGTTTTAATGTGTAATGGGCTTACTTGTTTTAAAATAAATTAATGAATAAATATTTTAAAAGTTTACTCATTTAAATTTGCAATATAGTTGAACGGGATAAATATAATCTACATAAACACAAGTTCTGTTTGGTTTTCTATAATTTTTAAGATCCTAAAATGGATCCTAAGACTAAGAACTTTGAGAACTGCAGCTTTAAAGTGTGCATTTTATGGATAATGCAAAGATTTGATTGTTAAATGACATAAATAAATGTATACCATCATATCAGATATTCAAACAGAGGTGACTTTTAAAAGGCTCTTGGTCTGGGTCTCTCTTGTCCTTTGTACCAGTGATTAGCATTTTTCCCTCTTCATTCTTCCACTTAAATACCAATTGAATCCCCTTAGCTGTAGAACTTGATGTAAACCTTGTATAAATACATGGGAAACATTTAGTTACTATTTATTCTCTTTTCATAAAAGAGAATAGTTGCCATCAATAATACTTTAATAAAAGCAAACAGTTTCTGCCCTTTTTGCCTGAGGGATGCAGACTTTGCAACAAAATTTCATTGATTTTCAGTTATTTACGCATTACAATAAAAGCCAGAGAAGAGCCTCCTAAGAGGAAGACTGGAGAAGCCACTTTATTTCTCTCAAATTAAAGAGAGAGAGAGCTTGTGAAATGGGAAGTAGCTGTGTGATTGTCTCATTAAGTCCTAGAGTCAGAGGTGAGGCCAAGGTTGGGACCTGGTTCTCCTGAGTTCAGCTGAGACATGTCAGAATGTGCCATTATTACTGTCATCTATCTTTGGTTTTCTGCCCAGTGTGTGTTCAATAAATTAACTACCAATAGAGTAAGTTAGATGCCACCTGTAGTGCAGAAGGAGATGGACCAGAAGTCAACAGCCTTAACTGTTTCTCTTGGCTTCTCAGGAGCTCACCTTACAACCTCGAACAAGTCAACCCAACCTCCCTTGTGCTCTGGGTTGTCTGTCCAATGAGGACTTAACTGCCTGGAGAGGGTGGAGGTGGCTTTACAATGCAATTTTCTGGTACTCTGTCTCAATGAGTGCTCACAGCAAACCCCTTAAGTAACCTGGGCAGGTATCAGTACTTTTCACTTTACAATTGAAAAGCCTGAGATTATGTGACTAGTAAGTGATGACATTTAATTCTGTTCTTTTTCCTAACGATACAAAAACATGAACCAGTCTCTTGGCCCTTGAGAAATACCTGTTCAGAGCACGAGAGATGTATTTGACTTCTCAAGTTGGAACTCTGAATTACTTCATATAGAAATATTATTACCTGTGGTTCTTCAGAATTTCAGGAACATCCTGGAGTATATAGATTTATGAGTTGACTGAGGACCCTAATCACCTCACTGTTTCTTGAAAAAGGTGCTCCAAGTTCTAAACAACCTGTATATAAATGAGCTTTTAGAATATAAAGCATTCTGTAGCTAGGTACGATCTGTTCTCTATTTTAATATTTATCATTTTTATTTAGTGACTTATTTGAAATCACAATATGGTATTACTAATCAGAATATTTTATATGAAAGTGATAATTTAAAAAGTATACTATTTTGAAAAGTTTTACTTTATTATTTTATTATAGTACATTATTATATACTATATAAAACGTAATAATTACAGGAGCCTCTCCTACCCCCATAGAAGGCCGCTTTAATTATATAATAGAAATGAGCGGGGAAAAAATTCTCATCAGAAATTTCCTGTGTAAAAATAAAATTTCATTGTACCCCATCCTCTCTCAAATAAAATTTACTTATGTTTATAGATGGCTATGGGCTTCCCAGGTGACGCAGTGGTAAAAATTCCACCTGCCCATGCCAGAGACACAGGAGATGCAGGTTGGATCTCTGGGCAGGCAAGATCCTCTGGAGGAAGAAATGGCAACCTCTAGTATTCGTTCCTGGATAATCCCATGGACAGAGGAGCCTGGGGGCCTACAGTCCACAGGGTCACAGAGTCAGACGTGGCTGAGCCGCTAAGCATGCAGACATGCCATAGGTGACTGAACAGTTTATGGTGTATCCCATGAAATTCTGTATAGACCACACATTATTTCTAGAGAAGATAAGTGTCATTAAATAGCTGCTTCTTTTTAAGTGTATCCGGTATAAAGAATGAGAATATAAACCTTCCGTTTTAGGGAAAGATTATAAATTGACTTGCTCCCTCCACTCATGTACATTTTATATCTATCTTTATTGTTCTCTTTAGAGCTACTCAGAGCTGTGCCACACTTTTTTACAGTCTGGGGAAATAATTTTTCCATAACTCTATTGAATTATGTGGCAAGGTCTAGTTTTTGTTTTTGAGTCTTAGAACTTAAGTCTTTCATGAAGAGGTACATCTCCTAGAAAGATAGCGTGCTAATATATTGCTCTTCTTGTCCCGTTAGATTGTCCAGCCAGTTAGAGCTTTGTGTCATTGTGTGAAGCTGCATGTGCCTTGGTGACTGTGTCAATATTCTTTAAAGTGTAAGATCTGCGTGTGGGAATGTTCTGGCTGAGGTCTCAAGACTTGTTGGTTGAGGCAAGGTGGTATCTCAAGTCATCCAAAACAAATTGCTCCGTCTTAGATAACCAGATATAGTCAGCATAATCTCTCTCATTGGCTTATTCCAGAATTAAGTAATAGGAAAAATTGACTATTATGAATTCCTTTGGTTCAACTAAAATTTTACAGAATTAAACTTACTATTGTTAATTTATTATTGCTAAATTGATATAATTATTTTTTTGGACAGATTCAAAACCTTTTAATGCCTGTCTTGTCACGAACCTTGTTTGTTTTTCCTGAAGTAGCAATGTACACTTAAGAATTCTGAGTTTTCAAAAAAATATGAAATTTTATTTTATAAGGTAGCAATAAAGAACTAATGCTCTTTAACTGAGAAAGGAGAATTTTAAATGTGAACCAGTAAAAGCTGAAGCCAAAACTGGAATTTGTTTCCAGTCAATTTACCCTTAAGTAAAATTTGTCTTTGATTTACTTACGCGTCAAACAAGTTATTCAAAACCCTGGTAACAAAATATATAGTTACAAACCAGAGGATTTTTAAAGGTACTGAAATTATATAGTTAAGAAAGTGGAAGTGTGTAAATATGGTACCATTCTTTGCAATTTTCTGAGGATAAAAGAGGGAAGATGAAAAGGTCATTCATTTCCTTGAGATAATATATTCCATTGGCTATTTCTTTCCGTGGGTATTTCTTTCTTAATTGTACATGAAAAGATTGTGGTTCCCCAAACACAATCAGCTCTTTAAACCAAAGAGAAATACAACGACATTAAAATACATAAATAATCATTAAGTTATACGAACATGCAAGTAGGGATTACTATTATCAGTAATTTTATTGAAAGCAATAAACCATTTCTTCAAAGACATGAGCTCAGGCTTGATTTGTTAAAATTATTTGAAGAAGAGCCTCACAATTCAGAGACAAGTGATGTAGGAAGATGGTTTAGGTATAGCCCGTTCCCTGGTGGCTTCACATTGTGTTCTTTTTTTTGAGGTTGAGAAAATGAGCAAAACGTCTGGTATCCCATACTGCATGTCATCATCCGGATGAGCCATTAGATTTCCCGACTAGTTTTAAGAAGTCTTCCTGCTTCTTTTCCCTTCAGAGCTGTAACTACTGCTACTTGCACATTATCTGTAGAAGTAATGTTGTTGTTAAATATTTAGTCTCTAAGTCGTGTCTGACTCTGTGACCCCACGGACTGTAGCCCGCCAGACTCCTCTGTCCATGGGATTCCCGGGCAAGAATGCTGGAGTGGGTTGCCATTTTCTTCCCCAATAGAATTAACAGTCAGGCACTAATAATGATAGTAACTTTAAACTGGGCCTGGATCACCATTCAATAAGTGTACCCCAAACGATTCTTTTCTCTGTAACTCATAACTATGCTTCACTTAGAAATTTCTTGGAAGTTGGGTTCCTGATTTTAAGCTCTATGTAAACTATGTTTTCACAAGTTTATTGATGATGACATTGTGTGGGAAAGACTCCAAGCCTTCCTGACATCAAGATAGACGACACCTTTTAGGCCTGGCCCTGAGTTGCTAAAGGAGATTAGTATACAAGGACTTATTCTTTAAGGAGTCATTCCATTCATTATCCTGCTTTTTTTTTCAAGGGTTTGCAATCAGTTGTGCTCTCAAAATATTCGTCTTTCATTGACAAACATCAGAAGAATAAATAGTTTGATGCTTTCAATTTGGATGAAGTGGATTTCAGTGCAACTCAGAATGAACTTGGCTCAAAGCTGTGTGGTATCGGTGATGTACTTTATTTCCAGCGATGTCCTAGAGCCAGCTCACATCAGCTTCCAGGAGATGACTGAGACCATCTCTTCCCAACTGGGTGACCTCACCTAGGGAGTCTGAAATCAACCATGTTGGTAGTCTTTGTACCAAGGAAATTATTACATATTTTCCCTTTTCCCCCCCACAGAGAATCAGATGTTAAACCGTCTACTAACATAATACTGCTTCAAGAGATAGTAAAATATCTACCAAGAGCCGGTCACAATGGAAATATCAAATAAGGCCTTTGACACTGAGAAATCATAGTTAGCCAAATCATCGTCACCTAAGCATTTATCACATTTATCTCCCTTTAAACTTGAAAATGATCAAGAGACTTTAAGCCTATGTTAGGGTAGATAAACATGTCTTCAAATATATTTTCAAATGTTAAATTGATTTAATAGATTCTTCTGGGGGCAGGTCTTTGTCCAGTTTGGAGAGACCAGGTAGTTACTAAGGTATATTTTCTCAGGGCTGCTAATCTGGCCTGGTACTCACAGAGGCTGGCCAGTCACTAAGATGCTTTCATTTCCTTTTAACCCTTTTGTTTGTTTTATTTTTAACCTAACACTTTGGAAAATTACTTACAGGTGTCTTGGGAAGAAAAGAAAAATGTTTTATTTCACTATTTATTGGAGCTCTATAAAGCAAGGTACTTTTTCCTGAGGCTAACTATATAATGGGGTTAGCATTCTATTTAAAAAGTCATGTCTTTTTTAAATGCTGAGAAAATATAGTTTTCATATAGAAAGATCATGTATTTTGAGAATAGGTTTGTAGAATCATTTCCAGTGTGAGTGAATACAACTGCCTTCAAATCTGTTAACCGTGATTTAAAATATCATGAATTATAAATGGAAAAATTGCTAAGAATGATAATCCACTTATTGATATAATTAACGGGTAATTGTTTCAAGTCAAAATATTAATTAGCCAAGATCAGTTTCTGGTATTCAGATATAGTTGTTATCAAGATGTTGAAAATGATAACAGCTTTCTTCCCATTGTATTCTACTTTATACTTAAAATTCTTTAATTACTTGAAGGCAGGAGGGATAATCTTGAGCTCCTGCCTTTGCATTTGCATTTTTCTTTTCTGGCTATGTCTGTAAGGCGCATCCTAGCGCTTACTGCATTTGACATAACAGGTGTTCTTTCCCTATACTTGGAGAAATGATGTGAACAAATTTAATATAGAACTTGTTGGGAAATCGGGAAGGCGATCACACTTGTGGCTGTGTGCTCAGTCGCTCAGTCGTGTCTGACTCTTTGTGACCCCATGGGCTGTAGCCCTCCAGGCTCCTCTGTCCATGAGATTTTCCTGGCAAGAATACTGGAGTGGGTTGCCATTTCCTACTCCAGGGAATCTTTTCGACCCAGGGGTCTAACCCACATCTCTCGCATCTCCTGAATTGGCAGAGAGATTCTTTACCACTAGCGCCACCTGGACCCTTTTTGTTTTAGCGAGAAGACAAAACAAAGGTAGGCAAGCTAATTACTTTTGAAAAAATCCTATTCTCCTTTGGACTTCGGAGATATTGTCTTTTTTCATTGATCTCAGAACTATCATCTGGAGGACCTTAAACTTAGCCATGCTAACCTCCAACAAGGTCTCCCTTTTTCAGCCTCAGCCGTGATATGACGTGATGCATACCAGGAGACTGTGGTGAGTACCTCTTGCTCCAGGCATCCAGCTAATACAGATGACTTGGGTGGGTACCATATATACTCCAGGCCAGTGTGGAGAGCCTCACCTCATGAGGTTGGCATTATTATAATCCTCACTTTTCAGATGTTGAAATGAAGGGTTTGGGAGTTTAACTCATCCTGGGAGTCATAGTTAGCAGCTATAAAACCCAAACTCATGTGCAAAGAGATCTCATATCAGTGCCCATCCCAAAGGGTGGTTCTGAGGATTAAAATAATTAGCAAATGAAAACTGCTGAGAACAGTGCCTGAAACAAGAATAGGCACTGGTTAAATCTTAGCTGCCATCAGCTTTCATCATCCTCATCATCAAAACTAGGTCATCCTGATCCCCAAACTGGAGCTAACAGTCCTGCCTAACTATTCTATCCAGGCAGATAGAATAGTAGTGGCATTCTCTCCACTATGGTGGCTGTGGTCTACCCAGAGGATCCCCGGAGGAGTCAGCGGATGATGCAGTACAGGTTTATATCTGTTAGCCCTCCCTTCCCAGTTTAGGAACAGCTTCTCTCCCTATAAGGTGGAGTGATTTTGACTGTTTTTATATCTGAGCCCTTTTATTAAAAAAAAAAAAAAACGGAATTAAACCAGATAGGAAAGAAGTCTTAAGGAATATAAGCTAAAGCTTTGGAGGTTTTAGGAGCAACTTAGCACTTCCCTGGTGGCTCAGTGGTAAAGAATCCACCTGCAATGCAAGAGACCCAGGTTCGATTCCTGGGTCAGAAAGATTCCCCTGGAGTAGGAAATGGCAACCCACTCCAGTATTCTTGCCTGGAGAATCTCATGGACAGAGGAGACTGGCGGGCTACAGTCCATGGGGTTGCAAAGAGTTGGACATGACTGAGCAACTAAGCGAACACACACACACAGACATAATTTAAAAATTGATCCTGGGGGGTGGAATCATTGTTCCATCTCTTTTTCCTTATGTGCGACTGAAGTTTCATATCAGATTAAGTGACAAAAGGAGAAAGGAAGAGCTGAATCTGAGAGCTATTTTGATGGCGTGACCTCTAGGGGAAGGTTTGGTGCATTTCAACTCCAAGATTTCCTGTTTGAATTTTTTAAACAGCAACTCTGGAACCCAGATGGCACAACCATGGACTAGCTTCCCCCTGCTAACACTTACCAACATGGAGAGTCCAAGAAGGGCAAGCAAGACCTTCAGGGTTAAAAGTGCTTGAAAATGGTTCAATTTGTGTTTATTTTCAGATCTCCTATTTGAGGGACAGAAACATCTCTAGATTCTGAATCAGATCCTTTCTCTCTAGTTTCCTCTACCCCAAAAAAATCCCAAAACAAAAAACCAATCTATTCCCTAAAATGTGCAGAGCATCGATGGTTTCAAATACATTGTCTAAGAGAAAAAAGAGGAAGTCTTGTGATTTTGAAAGTGTCCAAGTACAATCAGACTCATTTTTTATATGCCAGTGAAGCAGAGAACAATTTTTTTGGAGGGAATTCTACAGCAATTAATATTTTAAGAATTGTTTTTGTTCACTCATTTAGTTCTTCTGTGTTACTCATAACATGAAATTTAGGAATAGAATAATGAGTATTTTCTTTATACCGGTTTTCCTCTGGAGGAAGGGAAATATTTCATTGATTTTTCATGTATAAACATGTGTGATCTGTGTACAGCCTTTGTGGTTTTTGACTTAGAAAACTAATATTCCTTAATGGGAATAGTTTTATGATAGAGACACTAGGCTACAGCTTGTTAATAGGGGAAAAAGCCCCTTTTTTCCGTTAATATTCTGTTGTTTTTATTTAAATTAGAAATGAATCATTTAGGGTTTGTTATATCAATTCTGATGTTTTACTGAGAAGGCAATTGTTATAATGTCTCTCTTCCATTTTGCATTCTCATTATCTAGTCCTCAGAGAAAATTTTTCTCAAATAACCAGGCAACTGGTGGAGTCACTGTTCAGGGCCTATCAAGGGAGGCGGGATGTAGGATTATAATGGGCCTCTTATGTACACTTGTGATGTTATCGTCAAATGAGCTTATACATACAGTTGTACTTTGTGCAAAGGCTTTGGCTTGATAAATGTGAATACTTAACAATATGCCACAATTTGAGTGATTCTGCCTTGGCAAAAAGGAACCTCAAAAAGTGGAAGTGGCTCAGGCCTCTGCAGACAGGGCTTTGTTGATTTGCTCCTGAGTGTCAGGAGCTGAGATTCAGGCTGTGGGAAGGCTCCTGACCTCGGACCAGCTTCTAGGCCAGTGGGTCTCAGCCTTGGCTGCCCACCGGATCATTCCAGAGCTTTCAGGATTACCAATTCCTGGTCTCAGTCCCCGAGACTCCAATTCCATTGGTCTGTCATGCAGCCTGGGGACTGAGAATTTTTGCTCCTCAAAGTGGGCTTCACAGATAAGCAGTACCTGCATCACCCAAGCGCTTTATTACAAATCAGAATCTCCAGCCCCACCCCAGCACTACTGACTCAGAGCCCACTTTCCAGCGGTGGACCACCAAGTCTGAGAAGCATGTTTTACCGCCTCTCACCCCAGGCTGATGGGTCTGAATGTCACCTGAAAATGAAAGTGGTTTCGTTCAGTAGCTGAATCATGAATTGATCCAGAAACTGTTAGAACCTGTTGAAATAGTGTCTAGATTTTATTGTTTTGAAAACAGAAATATCACTGCTGCTGGTCATCACCATAAAGGCAGAATTTGTTGAGTACCGTTAGAATCCTGGGGAGTGACGTGACTCTACTGAGCCTGAGGACTCTGCCCAGTTAAGTGAAGATATGCCAAGATGTTGCCCTGGGTGAACCACACCCCTAGGTCTAGTCCTTGGTCTGATTTGTCAACATACTTGGAGGAATTCCATCTCTAGGGGCAGCAGACTCAAATCTCCAAACTCATGAGAATAAAGTGTGAAAACCAGCCATGGAGGATTTACAATGACAAATATGGCTGCCACAGGGCAGTACTTTTCCTCCTTGCAAGCGCATGGAAAGGCAGGTCACACCAGACAATGGCTTGGGAACAGGCGACTGGGTGGAGAATTATGTTCCAGGTTTGGTTGTTTCCTGTCTCCTCCACTAGACTGACAGCCATGTAAGGACAGACTTGTTCCTTCCCCTGCCCTCCCCTTGGCTCCCAGGAGAGCCCCAGCCTTGTATGGTTTCTGCCAATGCCTCCCCAGTGGCTTTCCCTGTGCTCCAACCCCATGGCTGGCCAACTTCTTTTCTTCTGAGGTCTTGATGGCCTGGTTGCTCTTTAGTCCCATTAGGTGTCTTTGTTGGCCGATACATCTGTCCCAAATATCACTTCTATGTTTTGTCTCTCAGAAGCTATCTTACTTCTGTTTCTAGCTTCTCGGCAGGACCTTGAAGTAGTCCTTTTGTACTTGACAAATTGTTTTTAATATCATAAAGCCCACTTCCATTTTTAAAGCTCCTGAGCAGGTAGGAGAGTTTTACATTCATGGCTAAGTCCGTATCAGTGAATTTTCAAGCATGGGCAGGGAACCCAAATCTGTGGATGTAACTGATAACTCTGGTGACAATTCTGTTAAGAAATAGCTTGATCATTTGTGAAAAGGGAGGAAATGTGTAAAAGATGATTCCAAATTATTAATCATTCACTGGACACTGGGGAAATGATGGCTGATTTCATGGGTGGAAATAGAAAAATCAAGATAGGGTCTATTTTGGTGGGGGGAGAAGGATGAGCTTGTTTCGGACGTGTTGAATTTGAGTTAAGGGAGGGTATCAATGTGGAAATGCCATGAGCGCAAGTTGGAGATGACATATGGGAGGTCCCCGTTATTCCTGCCTTGCCTCCTTTAAGTCTCTTGGCTTGGAATATTCTCATTCTTTCCACTCTTCCTGAAATGCTGGAAGGAAATGGACTATGGTTATCCAGGGTCCTTCTCCTGTAAGTTTACAACCAGGAAAAATAGGAGGAGGATATTTTTGTTTTCACAAGAATCTAGCTTGAAGAGCCAAGTCTGATGGACCCAGTTTGATTTCATCCAGTCCTGTTTCATTTCTGACATGTTTTCCCCAGTCACACGATAACTTACACATCATTGTGCAATGTGAGAAGGAAAAAGACATCAAACCTTACTGAATGACCCTGGACTTCTCTTCTAGAACCACTTCCATTGACTCACTACACACACCCTCACTGAGCCAGGGATCCCAAGCATTACCGATCTAAGGCCTTTTGGAGACCACCTGCTTGGACATCTATTTCCATGCTAGCAGGAAGTTTCAGAAACAACCAGTTTAACTGAGTGCAAATGATGTGCTCACTGAGATTTGGTAAAAAGCCTACAGTTGAGACCTAGAAAGTAAATGCTATTTTCCTTCTGAGTCACTTGTGACTTTTAATAGATTGAGAACTGACAGAACTGCCAAGAAAGCAAATAGCTTTATTTGTATGACTGTACAGTTATCCTCAGTTACTAAGTTCAGTTGATGAGGAGCATCACGATCACTTCATCATATCCAGGACAACCAGGGAAAAGAGATTTTGTTTGTGGAGGAAAGTGACCAAAAATGACTAAAACTTGAAGGATACAGAAAGATATGCAGGCATTTTTTCTTTCAAAGCATCAGAAGAATAATTACAACTTTTCAGAGTGCATTCCAAATGTAAGGATTTTGTTGTCTAATAGAAGTCTTTGGAACACGTATCTAAAGTTGACAGCAGCCATCAGTCAGTTTGTTCTCTAGGATGAATAATGAGATGGGTTTGGGTCCCCATCCTTTGAACACTACAGTACTGCCACAAAAAGCCCAATCATTTCTTTCTTAACACTTGGCATTTTTCAGTGGGTAGATTCTCTTGTTCCTCCTTCCCCAGCCATCCATCCCTCGAGGGGGAGGGGGGAAGCTTTAGACAACCCGAAGAAACTGCCAATGATAGTGTTTTGCTAATCCTATAAATATTTCTGTAAACTTGACTCCAGTGAGACATAATTTCTGCAATTGGAGTAATGGGCTTTCCTGCTGTTGCAGCCATCCAGAGTGCAAGTGCTCTGACTTGCTGAACAATTACTCCCACGTTCTGCCTCCCGACACTGTCATTAGTCTTCCCTACTCTAGGTGTGAGGTTGTATGGAAAGTAACGTAAACACTGCCATTCTGTAATTAGCTGCCCCAGAGTTCAGCACTGAAAATAGCAAGAACACGTTTCTTTCCAGCACCTGGAAACGCCGATGTGATTTGTTTGTGAACCCAGGTGGAGCTTGTTTATTGACAAACTGTTGCTCTACTGATCACCAGGTGATGTTTACACAATGAGATGGTAAATCCCTTCACACCTCTTTAAAAAAAATCCGTTCCCATATTTGCATGCTTTCTTAGAAAAAGGACCCCATAGTTAAGTGGTTGCCAGTTTGAAATGTGAAGAACTCAAGAAGCACTTAAGAAATAGAGCTTTATAGTAAAATAATTTAAAACATAAATTCTCTGATTTCCTCTGTGCAGCTTTGCTTATTGGGCCAGTTTAGCTCATGACTAATGGTCTCCCTGGCCTTCCTTTCCCTATTTATTGTCTTTCCTGATTCATCTCTATATATTGTACTTTTAAATGATCCCACTCCAGTTTGATATCTTTTTAACTTCTAGTTGTTTCTGAAGCATGCTAAGCAAAGTCTGTTTCCAACAATACCAAGGTTTGGTATTGTCATACTGGATAGCAGCTCTACTGATAGGTGTGTGTACACATGTGTGTGTGTGAGTGAGTGGCTTTGTCCTTTTAGACCCAAGTTCCAGGAAGTCAGGATAGTAGTAACTCTGCTTTAATTAACATCCTCTTTTAGCACCTGATGCAGGGTCATTAACACATTAAATGTTAGAGTTTATCTCCTTTCTATCAGAATTTCAGTTTCCACAGGATACTATATTTCTTTCATGCTAATCTATATTTTAATGGCCTCTAAATTGTCAATTGAGAGGATAATTAGTTCTAATTTAGCGTTAATGCCGTGAACATAGAGTAAGAAGCTAATTGACATGGCAGGCTACCAACTAGAATTTTATGAACTAAAACTTTTAATCTNTCCTTTCTATCAGAATTTCAGTTTCCACAGGATACTATATTTCTTTCATGCTAATCTATATTTTAATGGCCTCTAAATTGTCAATTGAGAGGATAATTAGTTCTAATTTAGCGTTAATGCCGTGAACATAGAGTAAGAAGCTAATTGACATGGCAGGCTACCAACTAGAATTTTATGAACTAAAACTTTTAATCTCTTGCACAACAGTGACTGAACTCATTATGCAAGTGCCGTTCAGGAAGAAAAACTGCTTTGCCTGCGGGTGTTCTGTACCTTGCGGATGAATCACTGATGGCTTGGCGAGGGCTTTGATGGTCTAAATAGAACAGTTTACCTTTAAACCAACTTTGCAGAAGTTGGTCTAAAAACCTATAGGCATATTTGGTTGGCACATTTTTGTTTTCAATTGCATTTTTGTACCTACTAGATATAAGGATTTCCTATGGAAGCTGAAGTTTGTACGAAGCAGGAGAACATCTAGTAAATCTAGAATCTAGATTCTAGTAGAATGAACAACACATTCACTGAGCAGTGACTATTTTGTAAAACGATTTCATGTATGTGACATCATTTGATCTTCAATCTGAATTATTGAGGTCAAGGCAGGTATTTTTATGCCCACTTTATAGTTAAAACAACCAAGGTTCAGGGAGTTGAAATAACTTGTCTGTAATTATGTGGCTGGCTAAGTGATAGAGCCAACCCAAGGACTTGAATCTGTGACTTCTGTTCCAGAGTTTTTTATTCTTGATCACATCCTACTTTTCTCATCAGTTTAACATACGATCTTTTCGTGTAATTTTAAGCAATTGCCATTTCCTGAAAAATTACATAATCACAACCAAGCAAACTCATCATCTTTTTACCTTCTCACTCCCAGACTCCTGAGTTATCAGTACTGACTCTGTCCTCACTCGAGCTCAAAAAAACCAAAAGCTGTCTTAGAAAAGGAGGTAAAAATGATAGAAAGTAAAGAAAATCATGTTGAGGGGTGCTTCTGGCTCTTTTTTTTTTTTTTCATTTAAAGAAAAATTTAACTGCTGCCCAAGATGTCAGTTCTCAGTTTAACCCAGAGTAGTTTTTCAAAGATGAAGCCTTTTCGTTACGTTTGTTGCCCTCTGGCTGGTCTTAGCCTGTGGTAGTCTACCAGAATTTTCTTTGGTCGAGTTTAGATTATTTGGCGCTTGCCTACCTGGTATACAATCCCTGGTTTGTGTTCAGGTGTTTATCTTTTGACTGCGATTTACCTTTTCCATGCTTTACTATTCCTTAGAAGCTCCACCAGAATGTAGCCAGGAAAACAAAGACAGGAAAATCCAGCAAGTCAGCCCTGCTGTGTGTGAGAGGCTCTGTCATGCTGTGGGCAGCACAGAAGTCACTGGAAGATGAAGTCTCAGGGTTCGGAGTCTGTTCCTCTCATCTTTCCCTGCCCTCCTCCAGTTGCTCTTAACCGCTGGGAGATGAGTTCTGTCTGTCTTTCTGTTAGTTTATTTGTAAACTGCAGGTCAAAAAGTAATATTACATATAAAATCCAGACTGGACAATTAGTTGTTTCATGCCGAGAGAGAGCTTTAAAGGAAATCAGCTGACTTCCTGACTTGCTGAATGAAGTGTGAGTTTAGTTTCTATCTTGTTAGGAAATGACATGTGAAGAGAATACTTGTATGATCAGGCTTTTATTTTTGTCAATGACTGGAAATTTGTAAAATGAAAAAAGAAAAGAGAAGTCTGTTTATTTTAGCATATCAAGATTTGTTTCTGGGAAACAAAGGCAGAGATGGCAGTTTCTGAATCCTTTGGTGGTCTCCTTCCGGAAATTCCGTTTCTTCTCTCCTTCTGCCCAGAGTTGTTGGATTGCCATAGCAACATGACTCCTCCCCCACAACCTGTAAGATTAACTGGATACAGATTTAGCAGCCAAGTGAAGCCAAGATCAAAATCCAAATTTAAGGCACTGATCACAGAAAGTCTGAGGGAAGGNTTTCTTCTCTCCTTCTGCCCAGAGTTGTTGGATTGCCATAGCAACATGACTCCTCCCCCACAACCTGTAAGATTAACTGGATACAGATTTAGCAGCCAAGTGAAGCCAAGATCAAAATCCAAATTTAAGGCACTGATCACAGAAAGTCTGAGGGAAGGGGAAGTCTGAGGCCAAGGACCACTCTGCATCCCTCCATGAGCAGCACGTGGCATGATGGGCGTTGCGTCCTGATGGCATCCTTGGCACTGCTCGAGACCCCAGTGGCCATGGTGTGCTCATCTGCCACACTGCAGATGGGATCGCATCCAAGGTGAGAGTTGGATAAGTGTGTGGAGCAGGAGTATTTAGTACAGTGGTGTAACCCTATCTCAAACACTGGAACTGTGAAAGTCACGCATGAGATTCTTGGGCAAGGAATGATGGAGAAAGGCAGTGAGTAGGTTCTGCAAAAATAAAGGCACTCTACGCCCAGGAATGCTTTCTAAGGGATTCTTAAGTGGTGATAACTGTAATAACAATTGCTCACGTTGATGGAGCACTTGTGCGGCGCTTAGTCGCTCACTCATGTTCAACTTGTTGCAACCCCATGAACTGCAGCCCGCCAGGCTCCTCTGCCCATGCGAATTCTCCAGACAGGAATACTGGAGTGGGTTGCCATTTCCTTCTCCAGGGGATCTTCCTGACCTAGGAATGGAACTGGGGTCTTCTGCGTTGCAGGTGACTCTTTACCAGTTGAGCTACCGGGGAAGCTCATGTTGAAATGATATCATACGGTATTTGTCTGGCTTTCTTCACTTAGTATGATAATCTCTATGTCCATCCATGTTGCCACAAATGGCATTATTTCACTGTTTTTTTTTTTTTTTAATGGCTGAGTAGTGTTACATTGTGTGTGTGTGTATTGTGTGTGTGTGTATCTCAACACACACACACAATACACACACACACACACCACATCTTTTTTATCCATTCATCTGTCGATGAACATTTAGGTTGTTTCCACGTCTTGTTAAAAAATGGGCAGAAGATCTAAACAGACATTTCTCTAAAGAAAACATACAGATGGCAGTTGCATGATGCGGAGCATCATTATAATGATGATCTAAGAAGTGCAAATCAAAACTACAATGAGATACCTCCTCACACTAGTCAGAATAACCATCATCCAAAAGTCCACAAACAATACATGCTAGAGAGGGTGTGGGGAAAAGGGAATCCTCCTGCAGTGTTGGTGGGAATGTAAATTGATGCAGACACCATGGAACACCATGGAGGTTCCTTGCAAAAATAAAAATAGAGTTGCTGTATGATCTAGCAATCCCACTCCTGGGCATATATCTGGAGAAAACTCTAATTAGGAAAGATACATGCACCTCAGTGTTCACAACAGCACTATTTATAATAGCCAAGACATGGAAACAACTAAATGTCCATTGACAGATGAGCGGATGAAGATGTGATGTGTGTGTGTGTATACATATACATATATACATACTGGGAGTTGAAGTCCTAACTCCCGGTGGCTGTGAATGTGACCTTATTTGGAAATGAGGTCTCTGCAAATGTAATCAAGTTAAGATGAGGTCATTAAGGTGGGCTCTATTCCAATATGACTGGTGTCCTTATCAGGAGGGAAAATGCCAAGTGAAGAGAGACACACAGGGTGAACGCCATGTGACGACAGAGGTGGAAATTGAAGTGATTGAGGCTGCAAGCCAGGGAACACCAAGGAAGGATGGACTGCTACCATCAGAAACTGGGAAGAAACAAGGGGGCCTCTACCCAGAGTCTCAGAGGGAGTGTGGCCCTGCTGATTTCCAAACTTCTAGCCTCTAGAACTGGAAAAGAGTAAATTTCTCTAATTAAGTCACTCAATTCGTTACTGCTACCTCAGGAAGCTAAAACAAATATGTTCTTACTGTACCAGGTTCAGTCAATACAGAGGCACACAGTGAGGCAGTAATATTCCCATTATGCTTCATCTCCCCGTTCCCATCTCATGGACAACTGGTAATGACAGTTTGGTGGCTCAGATGGTAAAGAATCTGCCTGCAATGCAGGAGAGCCAGGTTCGATCCCTGGGTCAGGAAAATCCCCTGGAGAAGAGAATGACAACCCACTCCAGTATTCTTGCCTGGAGAATTCCATGGACAGAGGAGCCTGGCAAGCTACAGTCCATGGAGTCGCAAAGAGTTGGACACGACTTAGTGACTGACCATGCACACATGCGATGACAATTTGTCTCCTTTCTATGTGTGGATGTGTACATTCACTTTTATGTAATGGGACTGTATTATGTGCATTTTACTGAAACTTTTTCTTTTTAAAGCTTTCATGTGTATCTTAGAGATCTCTTTAAGTCTTTAGCTTTTTTAAAAATTGTAAAATACATATAGCATAAAAGTAGCCATTTTAAAGTGTGCAGGTCACCGGTATTAAGTACATTCACATTGTTGTGTAACCATCATCACCAGCCCCTTGCAGTGTTCATTTCACTGTAAAGCTGAAACTCTGTCTCTATTAAACCAAAATTCCCCATTTCCCCCCAGTCTCTAGCCCTGGGTAACTACTGGTCTACTTTCTGACTTTCTGAATTTGACAACTCTATGTACCTCAAATAAATGGAATGATACAGTATTTGTCTTTTTGTGTCTAGCTTATTTCACTTGACATATCCTCGGGTTTCATCCGTGTGTAGCATGCATCAGAATTTCCTTCCTTTTAAGACTGATTAATATTCCATTTATGTGTTTACATTTCATTTATTCATTCATCTGTCAGTAGACTCTTGGGTTGCTTCTGCCTTTTGGCTGTTGTGAATAATGCTGCAGTGGACATGGGGGTACAAATATCTGAGATCCTTCTTTCAGTTCTTTTGGGTATATACCCAGAAGTGGAATTGCTAGATCATATGGTAATTCTATTTTTAATTTTTTGAAGACTTGCCATACTGTTTTCCATAGCAGCTGCATCATTTTACATCCCCACCAGCAGTCTACAAGGATTCCAATATCTTCACATCCTTGCCAACACTTGGGTTTTTTTTTTTTTTTTATAGTAGCTGTCTTAATGGATATGAGATGATATCTCATTGTAGTTTTGATTTGCATTTTCCTAATGATTAGGAACCTAGTGATATTGGGTTTATTTTCATGTGCTTATTAGTCATTTGCATATCTTTGGGGAAAAGTCTATTCAAGTCTTTGCCCATTTTTTTGGTAATTGGGTGGTTTATTTAAGGAGCTCCTGTGGATGGACATTAAGGTTGTTACCAGTGTTGTTGTTTTTTTTTTAATTAGAAGCAGCACAGAAATATATAATCCTGCAGTATATATCACTTCACATGTGTACAAGTTTATATTTAGAATGAATTCTTAGAAGTAGAATTGCTAGGTCAAATAGCTATGTGTATGCCTCGAGGTATTGATTGATTTAGCCAGCTGGCTGTCTGAAGAGGTTTACCACAATCCATAGTCCTAGCTAGAGTGTATAAGGGAAAGTCTATGGGAGAGAGGGACGGATTACTTCAGACTGAGGGATCGAGGAAGGTCATTCCGTGGATGTGACATTGAGATTAAGTCCTCGATGCTAAGACAGAGCCAGCCTTGTAAGATCTAGGGTCACAACAACTGAGGTTAAGCTACAAGGCAGAAGTGACCTTCGTGTGTTCAAAGGCATGAAAGTAGACCACTGTGGCTGAAGGCTGGTGAGTGAGAAAGAGGGTGCTGGGCTGTGAGTTGCCCTGGAAGGCAGGGTTCATACAGGCCCTACTCAGGAGCGTGCTCCAGATGAATGGAAGCCAGAAGAAGGGATAACTTTTGATTTTATGAGATTGCTCTGGGCGTGAGGTTGAAAACAGACAGTTGAGGGCAGATGGAGGGATGCAGGGAGATTAATTAGGAACTACTGCAGTGACCCATGTGAGAAAGAGCATGGTACCTGCGTGCCTGGGGTGGTGGTAGAGATGGGAGCAGTGGAGCCTGCAAGATTTGCTAATGGATTGGACACAAAGAACTAACGAGCTGGGTTGTGGGCAGAGGAGAGAAAGACAGAGAGAGAAGCCTCAGGATGATAGTGGCTTCTTGGTTCTGTTACTCACTAGAGGCATGACCTAGGGCAATAATTTCCCTTCTCTGTGCTTCACTGTCCTTTATAAAATAAGAGTAATTTCAGCATCCTCACGTGGTGGTTCTGAATAAATGACTTAATAGGTGTTTGGGACATGTTGAATTTGAGACGTTTATTATATCTCCAAGTCCAATGTTGAATAAGCAGTTGAATGTACGAGTCTAGAATTCAAGACAGTGATTAATGGTGGAAGTTTAAATTTGATTACATTTGGAAGTTGCTTGCTTTACGTATCATCTATGGGGCATGAGATTGTATGAGATTACTGAGGGAGAGGGAGAAGATAGGGGAGAGACAGGGACTAAGAACTGAGTCATTTCAGTATCAAGAGTCAAAGAGTAGTATAGGAACTAGCCAGGAAGGATGAACTGGAGCCAACAGTGAGGTTGGCTGAAAGCTAGAAGAGAATGGAGCCCTAGAAGCCAAATGAAGAAGGGCTCATTAAGGAGGAGACAATGTCCAAAGCTTCATGAAGCTTCCACTAAGCTCTCATCCACTAAGCTTCTCAAGTGAGTGTCTTACCTTCTCCCACACGGAGAAGAGATCTGACCATCAGTCTTGTGTGTCCGCACAGGGGAGAGTGGAAGGAGGCTTAGTGGATGCAGAGCTGTCAGTGGCATCCTCTGAAGAGAAGGGAAGCCTCTTCCTCCAGCAGTCCTGGCCCCTCAAGAAGAAGAGGAGTGAGCAGAGGTGGAAGGTAGCCTTGTTAGGGACATAAGATGACTTCTTGACCCTTTTTTTGACACTGGTTATCTGAAGTAGGTTCTAAATGGCCTTTAAGGATTTCCAGAAGATGAAATTTCTTTTCCTTTTGTTTCATGTGCCACTGAGGATCTCTTGAATTCTTGAAAATTTTATTAAGAATTCCTTATATACCAATAAATGATGCCCAGACTCAATAGCCTCTGCTGACACATTGTGATTATGTTTAAGGAAGGTCTTGGGCAGCCAAACAGCTCGGTTATTGCAAAGTCCCAGTGTTGGTCGCTTTTTGCCAAATGGTCACCATTCATACATCCTTCCTTCCTGGAAGGGACATAAATCCCCAAGCTATTTTTGCTCCAAGGAGATTATGGCACAACATATGGAGTCTTCACTCTCCAGGAGCAGAAGCAGAGTCTTGTCTTCGCTTGAGCAGGCCACTTGGTGAATGCCACAGGTTTAGGGCAACTGTCATCCTCGTGATTCATGGGTGACTGTATCAGGGAGCCACAGCACGGAGCAGCTGGTCTGAGGAGCATTCTAACCTGATGTTTCCCACAGTGTTGTTCATGGCATTTGCCCCATTTGTCTTGCTAAGATGGCTCTACTAATCCTACCCAAGTTTCTGTGTACATTAATATTTTACCTCGAACCTACACATAGCATTCTAGAATATTGACATTCTGAAGGTGACTATTTGGGGATGGGTATTAAAAACTTTTGGGGCTTCCCAGGTGGCTCAGTGGTAAAGAATCTGCCTACCAATGCAGGAGACACAGGAGACATGGGTTCAGCCCCCAGTTTGGAAAGATTCCCCTGGAGTAGGAAATGACAACCCATTCTAGTATTCTTGCCTGGGAAATCCCATGGACAGAAGTGGGCTACAGTCCGTAGGATTGCAAAGAGTTGGACATGACTGAGCATGCTTGCACATTCAGTTATAAGCTTTTATGGATAGTCCGTCTTAACAGAAATGTGAATAAATGAGAAGGAAAAAGAGAAGTTATAATAAATTGTCAAAAAGACTGTTAAATTTCCTGATTTAAAAGCAAATTCGTCTGTAAGTCAAAAATTTTTACCAACAAGGACTTACTAGATAGCACAGGGAACTATCCTCAATATTTTGTAATAACATATAAGGGAAAACCATCTGAAAAAGAATATACGTGTGTGTGTGTGTGTGTGTGTGTGTGTGTNAGAAGTGGGCTACAGTCCGTAGGATTGCAAAGAGTTGGACATGACTGAGCATGCTTGCACATTCAGTTATAAGCTTTTATGGATAGTCCGTCTTAACAGAAATGTGAATAAATGAGAAGGAAAAAGAGAAGTTATAATAAATTGTCAAAAAGACTGTTAAATTTCCTGATTTAAAAGCAAATTCGTCTGTAAGTCAAAAATTTTTACCAACAAGGACTTACTAGATAGCACAGGGAACTATCCTCAATATTTTGTAATAACATATAAGGGAAAACCATCTGAAAAAGAATATACGTGTGTGTGTGTGTGTGTGTGTGTGTGTGTTCAGTTCAGTTTGGTTCAGTCGCTCAGTCATATCCGACTCTCTGGGACCCCATGAACCGCAGCACGCCAGGTCTCCCAGTCCATCAGCAACTCCCGGAGTTCACTCAGACTCATATCCATCGAGTCGGTGATGCCATCCAGCCATCTCATCCTCTGTCATCCCCTTCTCCTCCTGCCCCCAATCCCTCCCTGCATCAGAGTCTTTTCCAATGAGTCAACTCTTTGCATGAGGTGGCCAAAGTACTGGAGTTTCAGCTTTAGCATCATTCCTTCTAAAGAAATCCCAGAGCTGATCTCCTTCAGAATGGACTGGTTGGATCTCCTTGCAGTCCAAGGGACTCTCAAGAGTCTTCTCCAACACCACAGTTCAAAAGCATCAATTCTTCAGCGCTCAGCCTTCACAGTCCAACTCTCACATCCATGCATGACCACTGGAAAAACCATAGCCTTGACTAGATGGACCTTTGTTGGCAAAGTAATGTCTCTGCTTTTCAACATGCTATCTAGGTTGGTCATAACTTTTCTTCCAAGGAGTAAGCGTCTTTAAATTTCATGGCTGCAGTCACCATCTGCAATGATTTTGGAGCCCAGAAAAATAAAATCTGACACTGTTTCCCCATCTATTTCCCATGAAGTGATGGGACCGGATGCCATGATCTTCGTTTTCTGAATGTTGAGCTTTAAGCCAACTTTTTCACTCTCCTCTTTCACTTTCATCAAGAGCCGTTTTAGCTCCTCTTCACTTTCTGCCATAAGGGTGGTGTCATGTGCATATAGTGTGTATATAAATATATATATATAAAAGCACACACATACTTTGTGCTGTGCTGTACACCTGAAACTAATACAACATTGTCAGTCAACTAGACTTCAATAAAAATCATCCACAACAGAAAAGCTCAATTTTCCTTACTATTCTTTGAGCAGTCAGAAAGGTTGCTCTAGGAGATTAAGCTGAAAAATGGACGCTTTTGAACTGTGGTGTTGGAGAAAACTCTTGAGACTCACTTGGACCACAAGGAGATCAGACCAATCAATCCTAAAAGAAATCAACCCTGAATATTCATTGGAAGGACTGATGCTGAAGCTGAGTCTCCAGTACTTTGGCCACCTGATGCTAAGAGCCGACTCATTGGAAAAGACTCAGATGCTGGGGAAAATTGAGGGTAAGAGGAGAAGGGGACAACAGAGGATGAGATGGTTGGATGACATCATTGACTCAATGGACATGAGTTTGAGCAAACTCTGCAAGACAGTGATGGACGAAGAAGCCTGGCATGCTGCAGTCCATGGGGTTGCAAGGAGTTGGACACAACTTAGCAACTGAACAGCTACAAAGAGGTTAAGCTAGTCACTTATTGTTTCAGGGTAGAGGATACTTTCAGTTATAATAGAACCCTGAATTAATTTCTATTATCATGAAAACTATTTATAATAATTCCTAGCCAAGCTAGAAATTAAAGAGTTAGTTTTATTTTCTGGATCCAGTGTCTACTGATATTATGGTGGAGAGACATGTAGCCAATTCTATTATAAATGCTATTGTTGAAAATACATTCCTCTCTATATTAGAAGGGTTGCTTTTTCCTTTTGGCATTTACTATTTGTTAAAATCTGACCAAGTTGAGGTTTATTAACCTTAGGGCACAGAATCCCATTTCTCTCTAAACGGCTGAGCAAGGCTCGCGCACTAGAGGAAGGGGCATGGCTTAGCAGCTCTGTGGATTGTGCCAGTTGGCACTTATTGAGCCCAGCAATGACTTCAATCTGTCTAAGCCTCTGTTTCTTCATCTCTGTTATGGGGGAAGTAACCTGCATCACAGAGGTATTGTGAGAATTGGATTAAATATTTCACGAGAAGCTCTTAGCACATTGCCTGGTGTGTGGGGGCGTGGAACACATGGCAGCTATTATTACTGTTGTCGCGGTGATCTCCTCTACCCTGCAGTCTTGAAGCTGCAAGACAAGAAACACTGTGGCTGAGCCTCGGTGAAATATCTCAGCATCTTTGTTTCTTACGTGCATCACGTGCTTGTCTGAAGCATCTTGCTCTCCTCTCGCTCTGCCTTCTCTTCCAGTGGCGGCATCAGGGTCGGGAGTGCGGGGGCAGAGGGGGGAACCAGCCTTGCATGTGCGGGCTAGTTGTCACGGCCACTGCACTCTGGGTCACGTGAAGCAGCGGCTGCCAAGGTGCCCTGTTGGGGGAGGAGGACATCAGTGGTTCCTTCCTTCCCGCTCAGATAGCTCCTCTCCCTCTCAGACTCTGTCTGCACTTCTCTGCAGAGTCTGCTTCCCCACGTTCAATCCTGTGGTTTTTAGGTTGTTTCTCCTTTGCTTTGGGATTACCAGGAGGCCAGCTCACATCATAGTACATCCATTTCCTCAGGATGCCAGTCGTGCCTGCTACTTGTCTGTGTTGATTAGATGTTTTGAATGTCAAGTCGGCGTTGATTAGAACACACACACACACACACACACACACACACACACGCTTACATGCTACCAGTTTCTAGTTCTAAAACATCTGACTCCTTGATAAGGATCTAACATGAAGAGATCTAACATGCTGCTATTGACAAACTCCCCCTTTAAAAGTGCCGAATCCTTGCGATTGTGTTTATTTTCATAGGATCTGTTTGGCCAAAAAGTCTGCATAAATTAGCTAATTAGAGCAAAGTACTTGTGTTTGATTTTAAAAAATAATCATAAACTTTGCATTTTGTTTTCCGTGTGCCTTCAGGTCACCACGTGCAAACCTGTTACCCCAAGCAAGTCAAGGCAGAGGATGGCTTCTGTTTCCTTCCCCCAACTAAGCAAGACCACATACCCTTTCCTTAGACATATTTTCTCTTCCCTATTCTTCTTTTCTTCCTTCTTCTCCATCTCTGTCTGCGTCTCTGTCTCCTTCTGTCTCTCTTTCTCATAACAGTATATGGCAGTTTTTGTGCCATGGATTTCCACCTTTTACTCTGGTTTGTAAATTTGTTTCATGACCATAAAGATCTGGAGCTAATCCCTGAAATCTCTTATCTCTGTTTGGGATGTAAGAGGTCCCAATTGACACAGAATCAATTACTTATTGATTTAGAAGGAGAAAAAAATAGAAAACAGCAAAGACATTGTCAGGATTTATAGATCTCATTTTGGTTGATGGGCTCTAAGACAAGTCTGTTTGGGGACTCACCACGAGGGAAACTGTTCCCAGCAGAAGGGGCTCCTTTTCTGAATTTAGACTCTTCAAGGGGGTCGTTTGATTGTGAAGAAGCTGGCAGTTTTGTCTGCAGACTTTCTGGTTTCATTAGCAGTCTGGTGGTGACAGCTAGCTCTAGCTGTTTCCTCTTGTCGTTGCTCACAGGAATGGTGCTGAATACTCAGAGGTGGCACAAGGCTTTGGGATGGCAGCAGCTTCATCAGGGTGCCCTCAGTTGTCACAGTGGCAGGTCGTGCCTCCTAGAATAATACTGCTGATTAGTGTGCCTGGTGCACTGGGCAGGCTGTGGGGGAAATGCCACGGTCTAATCTCTGTTGATTTCCCAACAATTACATTCTCTTTGCTTCCTACTGGCCTTCGCCTTCCAGGCAGACTACGTTTTGTCTTCCATTGTAAAGAATTTCATTTTGATCTTTCCCACTAGGCTTCTCCCAGGTTGTTTTCAGTGTCCGTAACTTCATTCCACCTCTGCTCTTGAACTTCACCACTCTGTGTTTCAACCTTTCAGTCCTGATGAATAAAAGTCTGCTTTTACTTCCCAATGCCTTTCTCCTTTCATTCAACAGTCTATTGAAAAGAAATGTACATGCTCAGAGGGAATTGCCCTGTATGATGAATTAAAATGAGGACAGTAGTTACTTCTTGGGGCTTCCCAAGTGGCGCAGTGATAAAGAATCCACCTGCCAATGCAGGAGATGCAGAAGACATGGGTTTGTTTGATCCCTGGGTAGCGAGGATCCCTTGGAGTAGGAAATGGCAACCCACTCCAGTATTCTTGCCTGGAAAATTTATGGATCGAGGAACTTGGCAGACTATATAGTCCATGGGGTCGTAAAGACTTGAACATGTTGAGCATGTACACGTGTGCACGCGCGCGCACACACAGTTACTTCCTAGGGTTATTGTTAGATTGAACAAGGTAAAACATAGAAAGTGCTCAGAATAGTTTTGGATACCTGGCCTTCACTCAGTAAGGGCATCATCATTGTCACCTCTTTCTTCATCACCAGCATCACCAATAATTCTGGGTCTATACGCAGAGACCACTTGTAATTTTGATATTATGATTATGTGTGGCCCTGCATATCACAGCAGGTCTCCTCTAAAACTCATTTCATGTGGTACCAGTTTTCCCATCTTTTATTTTGGATTTTCAAGGACTAGTCTTCTTCTTTCTTTTCTGTACTGTTTTACCTCGCTTGTTTACTTACTACATCAGCTTTGACAAACCATGTTATAAATTAAACTGCAGTTAATTCATAGAACAACATGGTGTGATGGCACATTCCCCTCTCCATTTTGCATATGATGACATTTCGTATCAGAGAGAGTACATGTGTTGCCTACCATAACTAGCTAATAAAAGGCATCTCCAAGATGCAAACCCAGCTCTTCTGACTCCAAGTCCAGTGTAGTTTCCATGAGGAGCCCTTTGTGTGTGTGTGTGGAGGAGCAATAACATTTAATTTTCTAACCTAGGCTTCAACTAAGACAATAAATTTTGAGTTCTTGGAAGGTAGATATTAGTTCTCACTGCATATTAATTTCTAAAATAAGATATTAATTTCTAAAATGCATAAATCTAGTCTTCTTCCAACACTATGGCTTGAGCTACTTACCAGGTTTCTTTTCTGATATCTCACAGCAAGTAGAAAACTAAATGAGGCTTTGTCTAGGCTGTAAGAGTAGTCTCCAGTTCAGTTGCTCAGTTGTGTCCGATTCTTTGCAACCCCATGAACTGCAGCATGACAGGCTTCCCTGTCCATCACCAACTCCCAGAGATTGCTCAAACTCATGTCCATCGAGTCGGTGATGCCATCCAAGCATCTCATCCTCTGTCGTCCCCTTCTTCTCCCGCCTTCAATCTTTCCAGTGAGTCAGTTCTTCGCATCAGGTGGCCAAAGTATTGAAGTTTCAGCTTCAGTCCTTCCAATGAATATTCAGAACTGATTTCCTTTAGGATGGACTGCTTTGACTCTCAAGAGTCTTCTCCAACACCACTGTTCAGAAGCATCAATTTAGGGGAGTATGATACATGGGGACACTGTGAGAAGTACTAGGTATTATCTGAGAACTGGAGGTGGGTAGAGCTGACACAGAAACAGATATAACTGATACCCTCAGATTGGTCTAGCCTTGGCTGTAGAAGAATCCTTTTGAATTCATCTGGTGATGACCTGGCCCCAAATCTAGGAATGTCTTTGCCCTGCTATCTAGATAGCAATGGAAACCAGGTTCATTCATTCGTTTATTCATTCATTGGCAGACTTTCATCCAACATCAGTTGTGTGTCTGGTCTTTGTTAATCATGAAATGACAGGGATGAAAGATCCGATCAAGTGGATGATCCAGCTTCCTGGTGCCTCGGTAGGGAGAGGAAGAAGGTGGGGGAGGAGAAAGAGGAGAAAGGGCCGAAATTCAGATGAAGAGAAAAGCGTTCTGCATCAAGGAGGAGGCAAGTCTGCTTTAATCAAAGCTGCAACTCTGGCCTTTCTGAGCATGGTGTCATAAGCTGGTGAGCACTAAGAAATCCTAGGAGATGTATCACACAGTGTCACTGGCTGCCAGAACCTCTAAGCGATGGAGAGCCCAGCAGTGAATCCAGCAAGCAGTTGGAAAGCCCTGGACTGGGAAGGAAAACAGCCCCCTTTCCTCAAAATCTCAAGGCAATGTACTGATTCAACTGTATCTTTAGTTCCTCTAATATCTGAATAGGAAAGCATATGTTCAGGAAGAATAAAGCGTTGAGTCAGCAGCAACTGGGTAAAAATCACATAAAAAACAGGCAAGAGCAGGAGTGTCAGAACCTTGATACAAGAACTCTATTCCTTATAGAAGATATATATATATATACACATATATATATACACACACATATATATAAATGAAGTATTATTCAGCCATAAAAAATGAAATCCTGCCATTTTTGACAACATGGATGGATTTAAAGGCATTATGCTGTGAGATAAATGAGAGAGAGACAAATATCATCTCACTTATGATTTCACTTATACGTGGAATCTAAAAACAAACAGAACAAACTCAGAAAACAAGATCAGATTTGTGGTTACCAGAGATAAGGGTGAAGTGGGAGGAATGGGTGAAAGGGGTAAAGGTAGTCGAGAGTTACAAACTCCCAGTTACAAGATCAGTAAGTCTCTACTGTGGACATAACGGGGGAGTCGTGTACAGCATGATTACCGTAGTTCATGTTGTTGTTTAGTTACAAAGTCATGTCCAACTCTTTCACGACTCCATGGACTGTAGTCTGCCAGGCTCCTCTGTCCATGGAATTTTCTAGACACGAATATTGGAATGGGTTGCCATTTCCTTCTCCAGAGGTTCTTCCCAGCCCAGGGATTGAACCCAGGTCTCCTGCATTGCAGCAGATTCTTTACCGCTAAGCCCAAGGAAGCTGTAGTCAAACAATGCTGGAAACACACTAAGAGAGTGGATTTAAAAGTTCTCAGAACAAGAAAAAGTTTGTAACTATGTGTGATGATGAATGTTAACTAAACTTACTGCTGTGTTCATTTCCCTGAGTGTGTGTGTGTGTGTGTGTGTGTGTATCATATCATTATGTAGTATATCTGAAATGAATAAAATGTTATATGTCCATTATATCTTAAAAATTTTTTTTTGATGTGAACCATTTTTAAAGCCTTTTATTAAATTTGTTACAAGACTGCTTCTGTTGTTTATGTTCGATCTTTTGGCCGTGAGTCACGTGGAATCTTAGCTCCCTGACCAGGGACAGAACCTGCACCTCCTGCATTNTGTCCATTATATCTTAAAAATTTTTTTTTGATGTGAACCATTTTTAAAGCCTTTTATTAAATTTGTTACAAGACTGCTTCTGTTGTTTATGTTCGATCTTTTGGCCGTGAGTCACGTGGAATCTTAGCTCCCTGACCAGGGACAGAACCTGCACCTCCTGCATTGGAGGGCAAAGTTTTAACCACTAGACTGCCAGGGAGGTCACTCCATTATGTCTTAATTTTAAAGAATACCGTTCCCTGCTCTGTTGACTTGACTTCTGCTCTTTAAGAAATCTAATTTTGAAAAAGAAGAACTATAGGAAAGGGGAAAAAAGAAATACACTCTTCAGAATTGTTCGCCGTAATTGTGAAACTCACTGAGTAAGCTCATTATTGGTCTGCTGCTGCTGCTGCTAAGTTGCTTCAGTCATGTCCGACTCTGCGCGACCCCATAGACGGCAGCCCACCAGGCTTCCCCATTCCTGGGATTCTCCAGGCAAGAACACTGGAGTGGGTTGCCGTTTCCTTCTCCAATGCATGAAAGTGAAAAGAAAAAGTGAAGTCGCTCAGTCGTGTCCAACTCTTAGTGACCCCATGGACTGCAGCCTACCAGGGTCCTCCACCCATGGGATTTGCCAGGCAAGAGTACTGAAGTGGGGTGCCATTGCCTAACTCCATGCAAATGGATCAACTATGACCCTTCTTCTCTATCTAGTGGTTGGTCACACCCAGTGCATGCCTCACACCCATGACTGTTTGGCTTCAAAATCCAAAGCTGCTCCTTTGGCTTTGTTCCTAAACCAGACTTCTGCAAAAGTCTGCCCTTTGATGGAAATACCAGCCTGGAGCTAGGATGTCTCCTAGACCCAAAGATCTACAGCCTGAGCTTTCAATAGGTTGTTCTTATCATATCCAGAAAACATTGTAAAACGCCGTCGAAATGCCTTGACAGTGGGCTTAGATAGTTTAATTTCCATTTAAGCCGGTAGGCAGGGGTTGGTATGCTGTTTGAAGTTTCGTGGTGTTATAAGACACTCAGAGAAGTATGCGTGGCAAAGTATTCCAGGTATGTTTAAATTGTCAGTTATTGCTTACTCTGTTGTGCCTTCAAAGGATGTTTGTATTACAGAGGTCACAGGGATTTTACACCTTTCTTCTTTACTGAAGAGAATAGTGGAAAACTACCTTCTCTAGAACTGAAAAGAAATTAGTTACAGGTTTGTTTTTCTTTTTCACTTTTGGCTTAGAGAGGAGAGGCCTTTCCACTAGGGGGAAGGAGAAGAGAGGGTCTCTGATGGAGGTGGGGGCCCAGGGAAGGGGCTTCACACACGCTGGGAAGGCAGGCAGGCCCACCAGGGACCCATTAGGACAAGCTTTCATTTTGGCAGTGACCTGGCGACACAGTCAGAGGTCACTTGGGTGATCTGGAGATTTGAGAACAAACCGTGATGACCAGCCATGATGCAGGGGAGGATAAAAACGAAGTCTATTTTCTGTTTAGGAAACTTTGCCATTCCATGGGGTTTCACAAATATTTCCTAAATTCAAGCTTCTTTGTCCTACTGCTGGGAGAATGAGATGGAGAGGTGTGCGTTTTCTAAGGTTACTGCTGCTGCTGCTACTGCTAAGTTGCTTCCGTCGTGTCCAACTCTGTGCGATCCCATAGACGGCAGCCCACCAGACTCCCCCATCCCTGGGATTCTCCAGGCAAGAACACGAGAGTGGGTTGCCATTTCCTTTTCCAATGCACGAAAATGGAAAGTGAAAGTGAAGTCACTCAGTTGTGTCTGACTCTTCGCGACCCCATGGACTGCAGCCCACCAGGCTNATCCCTGGGATTCTCCAGGCAAGAACACGAGAGTGGGTTGCCATTTCCTTTTCCAATGCACGAAAATGGAAAGTGAAAGTGAAGTCACTCAGTTGTGTCTGACTCTTCGCGACCCCATGGACTGCAGCCCACCAGGCTCTTCCATCCTTGGGATTTTCCAGGCAAGAGTACTGGAGTAGGGTGCCATCGCCTTCTCTGTCTAAGGTTACTAACTTGTGGTAAATACAGATTTTCCCAAAGGTGAGCCCTTGTTATCAAATTTCTAGGAGGATGCCATGGTTGTAATAGATTGAAAATAGCCAGGAATTAGTGTGGAAGGTTCTAAATTATACCGAGTTTATGAATTTAAATTTGACTTGATGATAGCTAACTTTTATTGAGTGCCTATTATGTGCCAGGCATTAGTCTAGATACTTGACATTAATGATTTCCTTTAACCCTTACAATTCCATTGAGTAGGTCGATATTGTTTTTAATTACAATATTACAGGTGAGAAAAAGAAAGCATAAGACGTTATATGCAGGAACTTCCTTGGGGGTTCAGTGGTTAAGACACTGTGCTTCCTCTGCAGGAGGCACAGGTTTGATCACCATTCTGGAAACCAAGATCCTACATGATCCATGGCACGGTTAATAAATAAATAAATGAACAATAGGACCATTCATTTTTAAAAAAAAGAGGTTACATGCAGTTAGTGACATAGTTAGGAAGTGGAGGAGTCAAATTTAGGCAGAAAACTGCTGAATCCCTGATTTAAGCCCTCCCATTGCTGCCTCCCGGAGAAGGCAATGGCACCCTTGCCTGGAAAATCCCATGGACAGAGGAGCCTGGGGGGTTCAGTCCATGGGGTCGCTAAGAGTCGGATGTGACTGAGCAACTTCACTTTCAATTTTCACTTCCAAAGCATTGGAGAAGGAAACGGCAACCCACTCCAGTGTTCTTCTCTGGAGAATCCCAGGGATGGGGAAGCCTGGTGGGCTGCCATCTATGGGGTCGCACAGAGTTGGACACAACTGAAGTGACTTAGCAGCAGCAGCAGCATTGCTGCCTCCGTACAGGTGCTCTGGACAGACCATCATTTAAAATCAGGGTTTAATTACAGTGTTCACCTTTAGTTATAAAGGAGTTATGTTTTTGTAACACTGTAGTAACTTTGTGATTATGATTCAGACTTTAGAGTAACTCATGAGTGGTGTTGTAGAATCTATGATGGACAACATGATTTGATTTAAAAAAAAAAAAGGGAGCCTAAACCAAGACACTCAAGAAATGAGGATGAGCCTGGTTTCCAGTCTCAGGAAGTCTGATGCAACAGGCAAATCCTTTAACCTCTCAGGATCTCAGCTTCTTCATTTACAGCTTGACTCAGTTGTACCAGTTGAGAACCTTTGTTTTCTGGTGGTCACATGCTCAAATGGTAGGGAAAGTTAGCTGAAAATGGTACCTAGAGTTATTAAGTAACATTCAATGAAAGGATANAAGTCTGATGCAACAGGCAAATCCTTTAACCTCTCAGGATCTCAGCTTCTTCATTTACAGCTTGACTCAGTTGTACCAGTTGAGAACCTTTGTTTTCTGGTGGTCACATGCTCAAATGGTAGGGAAAGTTAGCTGAAAATGGTACCTAGAGTTATTAAGTAACATTCAATGAAAGGATATGAAAGGTTAGTGTCCAATAATATGAATTATTTTTAAGTTAACTTATTTGATTTCTATCTAGTACAGTTAAAAGAGAGTTATACAAAATATCTACAATAATAAATTTGAATAGACCTCAGGGATTCAAAGGGAAAAAGTAATAGTCTTATTTCTCTGCTCCCAGCCCCAAGTCCCGCTACCCAGATGTAAGCAATGTTGGAAATTAACTCTGAATATACAGCTATGCAACATATCTTTTGTGTGAATTTATAAAAGACTCTGCTAGTTTCTTTAAATTATCTTAATTACAAAAACAGTATGTGACTATATACACTTGGTTAAAAAAAAAAAAACCTTTGAACAAAACCTGTTTGGAAAAAAAAGCACAAGACTTTATGCATACTGAATTTTATTTTCTTCCACCCAAAACTGAATCAGGTGCTCTGCTGGAGAATATATTTGAATTGTGAAAATATAACTGTCAACATTATGGAGGCATCAAAGTATTAAAGTGAGCTTTCCTTTTGTTTTAGATCTTTTAAAAAATGACAATGAAAGTCATTTAAGGCTTTCTTGCTTAAAAAAACTTTCACATGATGATTCAAGTTTTGAGAATCCACAATACTTCTCCATTTCCCTCTAAATGAGTTTTGACTGTTAAGAGGTATTATGTTTTGAAAAACCTCTGGAGAGGATTTCCTGTATCTTTCTTTTTTGTTTTTCATATAGCTGGTAGGATTTTATTATGTAATTCTGTGCTTCTTTTGTTTTCCACAATAATCAAAAGTAAAAATGTATTGGGGGCTTTCCTAAATTAGCTGCAATATGCTATCCTTTGTATTGTTACTCTGTGTCTCATCATAAATCAGTAACTCTTCCTGTAAAGTCGAAGTAAATTGAACTGTGTGACTTGGGGCTGTATGCTATTGACTCTGTTCTATATGTAGATAGAATGCATGGTTCCAGGGTTAGCTCCTCTAAATGACCCTCTGTGCCTTAGAGCCACAGAGGTGCCCCCTTCGTGGGTTCTGCTTACATCATTAACAGCTCCACTAATTTTCACATCAGAGAGTCAAGTCTTAATGAGGGAGGCTGAATCCATATCATACAATTATACAGGTGAGAGCCAGTTGAAGATACTATTAATATTAATACTCCCTGTCCAAAAGGAGGCCTAATGAATGGCTTCTCTGCTTGAGCTACCCCAGTTTCAGGGCCCACCTCTGAATTCCAGCTACTGAGGATAAAAGGACACAGATCTTAGTGATCCGAAAGTGTGGAATGTGTGTAACCACTTTTTTTGTTCACTGGGATGATGAACCTTTAAGCACTCAATGTAAAATAATACCCACATGTGCTTTCCATTATAAGTCTTTCTTCTCTCTCTATTATTGTTTTGTTTTTCAGATTTTTGAAAAGACTAGTATGATTAGTTATATCCTGCCCATTTAACCACTTTCCACATTTCACTTTTAAAATGAAATCATCTTTCTTGCATTTAACTAATGGAAAGTTATTCAACTTGCCAAGCAAGGTTCCACTGTCCCTGAAATAAATTTTCCAAAGAACTGGAAACTCTATGCAGCTTTTATACAAGAAGCAGAATGGAAATGTTCAAATTTATGTTACACTGATACATATTTTCCACAGTTTGATATTTAAGTAATATCCATCACATTGTATCTGAAGATACTCATTTGACTCTGTAAGAAGAGCAGTTGCACTCAGAATTTCTCTTTCATCTCACTTCCAACTTCCTCAAGGATTGAAATTCATTCTGTTTTACAACTATTTAAAATAACTGGTATCAGCAGCAGGAGCAGCAACTGACATTAGTGAGTGATTGTCATGTATCAACCATTGCTAAGGGATGTACAGGTCTGTTGTCATTTGATTATCACAACAGCCCTATGAGGAAGACAGTTATTATTTTCTCTGTTTTACAGATGCTTAAACTGAGAATGATGAGGGATTAAATAACTTGCCGAAGGTCCTTGGCAAGTAAGTGACAGAACCAGAACTCAGATGCAGGGTAATTCCAAAGCCTAAGTGGTTTCCCACTATGCTATCACCCTTATTAAAAGATACTCTTTAAAGAGTTCTTTATGCTTGGCATCATTAAGTATCGACCCCACTCCTAAAAGCTTTTGATCTAAAATACTAAACCTTATTGAGCAGGTAGTAAGGATGTAACAGCTGAGCAAGCACTGAAAGAGATATAAACTGAATTAGTATTCAATTCATGGAATAGCTCTGCTGTTCAACGGAGTGTCCACCAGTCACATGTGGCCACTGAGCCCTTGAAATGTGACTAGCGCAGCTGAGGAATTGTATTTTTAGTTTTATTAAATTTTAATTAATTGAAATGTAAAGAGCCACATGTGTCTAGTGGCTGTCATACTGGACAGCATAGGGACAGAAGAAGGCAGTGGAAGGATTAAGTAATAGGAGGAGGAATGGAGCTGACACGCCTGGACCCAAACTTGAGTGTAGAAAGAAGCCCTTCTCAGCCCTCTGGAAGGACACTTGTTACAGCAATATGAGGAGGCTAAGGGGCAACTGGAGGAGGGATTTCATACATGAGATGAGTGGGGCAGACAGACACAAGGCCGAATAGAAGGAATGAGAGGGAAGGGCAAACCGGGACTTCTGCGGTGGGGAACGTGGCAGGATTTGGCAGCTGACTGACTGTGGGTTGAAGTACAGTGGAGGTTGGCAGCTACTTCAAGGCTTCCAGCCTAGTTATGGAAAAGCAGCTCCTTTCTGCAGTGTCTAATTTATGTTGGCAGAGGGACATCTAGCTTGAGATGACTTATAGACAGAGTGTGTATCCTAAGGCTGTATCTAAGAAGCAGGTTGGTAGATAGATGAATAGATTTAATGTTTACATAGAGATAATCTTTAATCCATGCACACAGAAAACATTCAGAGTTATTTAAAAAATAGTGGGATTTTTAAATTGTAGGATTTAAGCAGCATTTAAAAAATAGTAGGAAAGTCAGTGACTGGAGTGGGGTGAGTAAGGCAAAAGGTGGAAGGAAATGTAGTTAGAGTGGTAGTTTTTACAGGCTACGGGGCTATCAGGAGCTGCCCAGTCCATGTAAAACTTTGGACTATATTCTAAGTGTGATGGGAAGCCTTTGGAAAGTTTGAGAAGGAGAATAGGTTTCATTTTACTTTGTGAATGACCACTCTGAATGTAAGAACAGACTTAAGTGAAAATATAAGGGTGGAACTAGGGAGCATAGGTAGGTTACTCTAGTATTCTAGGTGAGGGATGCTGATAACTTGAACCAGCAATAACAAAGGTGGACGTGGAGGCAAGTGGGTGGGTTCTGGAGATATATTTTCAAGGCAGAATGATTCTGTTGATTGTTGGAGGAAATATGTTGTGTGAGTGATAGAAAGGAGTTGGGAGTGATTCTAAGCTTTTGTCATTTATTGAGTTGGGGACCCTGGAAGGAATACTAGGGGGTTTACAACCAAAATCAAGAATTCAGTTTTGGACTTACTAAGCTAGAAATGCCTATGAGACATCTTAGTGGGACTGTCTGTCAAGTGGGCAGTTGAACATGTGATCCTGGCGTTGTCCCATGACTTGACGAGTTGTGGTTTATTAGGCTTTTAGGGGACAGGAGGAGCTGGAAGAGGAAGAGAAGAGGGACAAGAGTATTCACGAGTGGGACAGAGGTTTCAGGAATTGGGAAGTGGCAGGATCCTGGACCCAGGAGAGGAATATGCCATTCCAATTGTGATGTTGTTGAAAGAGAGAAGGTGTTTTTGAAGACAGGTGTAGTGTGGTGGTGATCTTTGGGAGAGCCCACTCTGGGAAGCTTTGGTGTGGTTCTCAAAGGATGGAGAGGGGAGGGGGAGGGAGCAGGCAGCCAGAACTCAAGATTAGCTCTGTGCCAGCACCACAACCGGGTAGAAGTCGGGCTGTCACTTGACTTTGTCACAGTGCAAGGCAGTTTTTGCCTGTTCCTTGTGCATGAGAGCATTTTTAGGCTATTTAATCAAATTTTTATGCCTCAGGGCGGAATAACAGAGTGGGAAGTGTTGATTTAAATTGTTTTTTCAAGCAAGCATAAATGTCAGAATTTAGGAGAATTGTATGCTGGAAAAAGATTAGTTTATTTTAGAAGGGGGAACTTTTTTCCTACTTTTTCTCATTTGCCTGAAGTATTTGTCACACATAATCATCTTGCCTGCTTTTATAATGTAGGATTTCCACTTACATGAAAATATATATTTCATATTTTTCCCATTAAAATGGCCAGTGTTGATATATTTGGTACTCATTCCTAGTCTGTTCAGACTTTTAGCCATTGGAAAGAACAGCTATTAAAAGGAACAAGGTTTTGTATTATGATCACTGACTTCTAATGTACAAATAGGGTATTGGAGGGGTCATCAAGAACTCTAAGGAGATGATTGGTACAGAGAGAGCTTTCTTGCCTTCCCACTTACTCCCGTCTAGTAGTTCACTGACAGGTCGACAGAAGAGAAGTGAAGGAAAGTGAGTTAAATCAGTCAGACTCACAACTTTTATCATATGAAACAGGGATCTCCAGCCTTCTTGGCACCAGGGACCAGTTTTGTGGAAGAGAGTTTTTTCATGGACTGGAGTTGGGTATGGGAGTGAGATGGTTTGGGGATGATTCAAGCACATTTATTGTGCATTTTATTTCTATTATTATTACATTGTGATATATAATGAAGTAATTATACAACTCACCATAATGTAGAACCAGTAGGGCACCGCTGATCTGACAGGGGGCGGAACTTAGGCGGTAATGTGAGCAAAGAGAAGTTGTAAACAGGGATGTAAACACAGATGAAGCGTCTCTAGCTTGCCCACCACTCACTTCCTGTTGTGTGGCCCAGTTCCTAAAAGGCCATAGACCAGTACCAATCTGTGGTCCAGGAGTTAGGGACCCCTGAGATAAAAGACTTGGAATAGAGGGTTTACATTCTTGTTTATAGAGAAACCCTGACATCACTTATGAACTTGCCAGTCCATCCCGTCCCTGAACCTGTGTTAGTAATTAACAGTTGCCTAGATAAAATTAGAATTCCTTCCCCAAGTCCTGTTTATAGGCAAGGATCCTTCTGTTATTGGCTGGTGTTTTCCCTTCTTGCACTTGTTGGAATGGTCCCATTGTCAAAGCTCTTGGGACACTGATCGGCAGGGACTCAATCGTGTCCCCCTTTGTCCCATTGTAGTCGCTCCTGTGACTGGGCTATACAGTTCTGTCTTGTGGGTTGGCAATAGGGAAGAGGACTTCCTTCCGATATTCATGCTCAAGCAGCTGTTTCTCCCTAAACACCAGTTTCCCCAACCCCCAGCTGGTCCCTCCCTGCTGAGAAGTCAAAATATACCCAAGTCACTGCTAGACTAAGTTCGTCCCATGAAAGTGCAAATGGCGATGATGCCTTTTCCCCGCATCAGCTTTTATCCTCTTTATCAAGAGCTTATTTTGTCATCCTCCTTCCCTTCCCCTATAAATAATCCATTTCCCCCCATCAGACTTGCAGAAAAGAGGCATGCCCATGTCGTAGGCTTGCACTGAGCGTTCTTTCAGTGGTTTTTGACTCGCTTGGCCTTTTAGTTCTTTTTTTTTTTTTACATCCCTACCAGAATCTCCAGACTGAGGTCATGGAAGGTCAGAGTTAAAACTGATACTGCCTGAGTGCTTTTCATCTGAAAAGGGATCTCTATGCTTTCTGGAGATTGCAGAAGTTTTCCCCGGTCTGCGGTGACCCTTGGCACACTTTTGCTTCACTATTTCCATTTCAAGATTTAGAGGCTCTGGTGATAGGGAGGAACTATAAATAAGAACAATCCCGAGAGTGATAGGAGGAGCTCAGATGGTCCTTAACTTTCTGGCCTTTCTCTCGGTTTAGAATTCCTCAAGACCTATTATAGTGACTTATTTCATTTGACTCAGAATACCAGGCCTTTAAAGCTTATGTCACTTACAGAAAGGACTCATGGCTGTGGCATCTGTCAACTCACTGCTTATTGAAATGTCTTTTATTATAAAGTAAAGAGGGGGTGAAGTGGATACTAACTTAATGATATTTTACACACATACTTAATTGCCCTGAGGGAGTTCAGTTACATGAATCGTAACATAAAATGCTTGAGTTCTCTGCTTTTCTTTTTTTTTCTTTTTGACAAGTTCAGCTGTCATTTAACAGATTTTCCTCACGGGAGGTAAGCTTGTGCTTTCTAAGGATGAATGAATGCCTTGCGACTAAATTGGTAGGTTGGAATTTAAATGTATTAAAAGAGTTAATTCTTTTAAAAAGCTTACTAGTAGATATGCACTACCCACAAAGAGATTTTGAAAATAATCTACTCTGGATGATTAATATGTATATGTAGTCATGCTGATAGCTTAGTTGAGATATCTGTGATGTAAATATTGATGCAATCTCCTTAAAGAAGGAATACTATACATATGTGTGTGTATATATATGTTCCAAAGTAGAAATATGTTCATCTTAACCTTTCTTTGATCTCCAAGGGCATCCAAATTTGGAAGGGGCTTTGATATCCAAATAGAATGCTAGGTCTGGGCTTCTATATAGACATCGGAGGCAATGCCCAAGCACTCTTGTGTGCCAGCTTTAGTAATAGTCTTCACTGTCCAAAACATTATTGCTTCCAGCTAATTCACCTTGCTCCTCTTTGCTTCCTTCTTCCTTGTGAGGGTTTAAAAGATCCATTATACTTAGGAGTGAAAGTCTCCGCAAGTTCACACCACTGATTGTAGAAAGAAAACCACAAGTTTGCACTTCTACCCTTTCTCTTCATTCCTAGCCTGTGCTAAACCTCTGAGGATCTATAACCACCTCCTAGGATGGTCTGGAATTCTTCTGGTTTCAGTGGACCAGAGAGAACTGTGGCAGTCAGACCCCCACAGCCTATTTCCTGGCCATACAGTCAAAATGGTAAAAGAATGAAACGGCCAGATCCCTAGCCTTTCCCTGTCTTTGCTTTATATGAATCACAGTGATCTTTGGGTGAAAGAATGTAGCTCACCAGTGTCATTTGGGATCTTCTAAAGTAGTAGGAAACTCTGCATTCTTCACACCAACTTGTGGCTTACCAGCACATTCCTCTGCGATGAGGTGGAGAGTGCTGGTGGCCGGCCTGGGATTTGTAGGGCTGGGGCGGGGAGCTGCTGTTTAAAAATACACTTAATTATATTCCTTCTCTGCAGTAATATTGATACCATTTTTAGCCCATTACAAATACTGTGATTTTCATTTAAATCATGTCCATTATCTTATTGACCTAGTTTTTATTTTGTAATCAAAATGTTCTATTTCTGGATAGCTTAGCCCAGAATTTTTTTTTTTTAAGGCTGTGGACCCTTCCTGGAGTTTTTTCTTCCATATCTGTCTATAGATGGGCTGTCTCTGTGTTCACTGAATTCGAGAAAACGATACTCTCTTATTCTCTTTCAGGGTGCAGCTTTTCTCTATTTAATTTGGCAGGATACCACAGGACCTCACATCTGGTGACTTTTTTTTTGGTGGGAGAGTTGAGAACTTTTACTCGTGTTCAAAATGAGAGGCAGAGGCCCCGATCATCTTTTTCCTTCTTTCCTTGCTCTCTGTCTGCTCTTCTGTGCTCTCTCTCTCTCCAGCTTTCTCTTCTTTCTCTTCACTCATCCCCGTATGCTGTCTTGCAAAGTTGACCTCACTTCGGCTCTCCCTTCACATGCTTTTGATATTCATAGGGTCCCACTTTTAGGTCTTGGCCTTCTCTATGTTTCTTTCCCTCCTATTTTCTTCCTGGTCTCCTCCTAACCTTCTCTCTCTTGCTGTCAGCAGGACAAGCCCCTCTTCTTCATTTCTCTTCTCTGCCTGGAAGCTCATTCTGGGCAGAACCCCTCTGGAGGTGTTCTGGCGGCTCTGTTCCTGGGGCTCATCTTTCATCACTGTCTACTAGGGACTTGAGACCCCTGAAGAACTCTCCACTAGACCCTCATAGTTTTCTTTCAGTATTATTTCTCCCAGTCCTTGACACAGGAAAGTAGTTTGTTCTTTTCTCCAGACAATGAACAGAATCATGGAATTTGGGGATTCAGAGTGGCCAGCGGTCTCCTTTTGCCAATCAGGAAGTAGACCTGAGAATAGTTTCTACCAAGATTCTAAGGCAATATGATGGCAGAACCATGGCAACTGTCCCATTTCCTGACTGCTTTTTGGTGGTGGTGGAGGACGGGGGCAGTCTCTCCTGATCACCCTCTTCCTTAGCCAGGAAGTCGTGAAGATAGCTCATCTGGTTCCTGTTAGCACTCATTTCTCTCAGTCATCGTTAACCTTCTCAAATATTGTTCATCTTGAATGACATTTTAGAGTAACTGAGTCTTAAATGTGTTACTTTCTTGTCAAAAGAATGCACAAAAGATGAAGTGCAGTGACAAGAGTCTCTTGCTGAGCTGCTGGGGATTTTCTCAGGATGCTTTTTTGCTCCAGCTCACTTCTGTTGATGTGACATTCCTAAGGACTGGTAGATGACTATGACATACAGTATTCAAGCTTGAACTCCTTCCTGCCTAACTGGAGTCTCTCTGCTAATCAGGAAACCACATTTAAAGCTGTGTCCTGAACTCTGCCCAGAACGTCAGCTTGGCCAGGAAGGACAGGGAATTCCTACTGGTAGTAGCCACTGGGGACCAAAGGGGTAACTGGAGGTCAGAAGGCACTTAGCAGGGAAGACATCAGCACAGGGGACATTCCACCAACCACTGGTCTCTTTTCTAAATTTTCTCTGTGGTTGAGGTCAGGCAAAACCCAGGATGTCAGCCCCCAAGCTAGTGATCCTATAATACGTGTTGTGTTTTATGATCTAACAATATATATATATTTTTAATTCAGGAGGCTCAACATAAGGTTGTTAGCTTTTGTCTTGGGAAGTGAGGATATTAAAAACAGCAATAGTAGAATTGTCATATAATATTATAATCTTTTCATAAAAGAAAAGATATTTCAATACTAGAAGTAGAAAGAATATAATCTTACAATAAAGGGGAGTCCTGTAGACTACATACATAGAGCTTCCAGAAAAACTCATATTGTGTTGTCCAGGTTTTTCTTATTAAACCACATGCATGTGTGTGTAGTCACTCAAATCAAGTCCAACTCTTTGTGACCCCATGGACTGTAGCCCGCTAGGCTCTTCTGTTCATGGGATCCTCCAGGCAGGAATACTGGAGTGGGTAGCCATTCCCTTCTCCAGAGGATCTTCCCAATCCAGGGATCAAACAAACCCAGGTCTCCTGCATCGTAGGCGGTTTCTGTACTGGTTGAGTCACCAGAGAAGCCCAGGCTAATGTAAATTTTGTCGTAGAAGTGCTAAGCTGTGATATTTGGGAACCGCCAGCATTCATTCCATGGCTAGTAAACTCCTGTCCCTAGGGAGAACACAGACGAATGTGCAAGGAAGATGGCCTGTGAAACAGCTCCTCAGTAATAGGAAGTATTCAGTAAATGGTGTTTATTTTTATTCTCTCTTAGAAGTGAGATGATTCATTAGAATTGCGCTGTTCATTAGAATGACTATTTCGGGTTGGGCTTCAAGGGACAGTGCTTTTCTTTGGCTTCTTGTCTTTGTAGACTGGGGTCTGCCCTACAACTTTGCAGAACTGAAGGTTGATTTGATTAGTTACCTCGTGGATGGTCTGGGAAGACTCACACTTCCCAAGTTGGAAGCTAATGGAGGTTAATCCATGAGCAAAAACGCCAGCTTGTTACTTTACATGGAGAAGATATACTTTTTCAGAGACAGTAGCAATGGATCAGTCTGCCCAAGTTCCATGCCCTCTCCGCTGTGGAGGGGACAGGATGGATGCTGGTGGAGGCGGGGCAATCCTAGTGTCCACTTTCCTTGGGGAAGACAGACTCAAAGTAATAGGAACTGGTGACTGAATTCATTCCAGCAAGCTGTAGATAGAGCCCGTTTTATTCACTGCCATTGTTTTCTTTATCTCACTTGGACATTCCTCCTCATTGAGAGGCAGTGGAAGCAGAGTGATTAAGGGCAGAAGCTCTGGAGCCAAAATGTCTGGGTGCAAATCCAGGCTTTACTTCTTCCGAGGTGTGTGACATTGGGTAAGTTACTTGACCTCTCTGTGCTTTTATAGTATCATCTGTAAAATGGAGATGTTAATAGAATTTGCATCATAGGTTTGCCTTGAAGAGGAAAGAAATTGATACATGTAAAACGTCTAAAAGTGTTTGACATATAATAAGTGATCAATACCTATTTATTATTAGAATGAGTACTATTGAGAATGCTAGTTTTGTGGTGGACATTGGAGAAATGAATGCCAATCATATGGGCAAAATTGATTAGATTCTTACACTATAAATGTCTTTATTGTAGAATTCAGCCTCCCAAAGCCTTGGGTTTTGGTTTTTACCCTTCACCCCTTCAGTAGATTTTGATGCCATGTCTCTCTGAGCTGTTTCTCACTGGTTACATGATGGGGTACTGGTCCCTGCCGATGTGGAGAGATGCTTTGATTTGAAGCTATCAAGTCTTCTCTCCCCAGCGTGTGCCTTTGGAGAGGCTTCTGTTCTTGGTGTGGTGGACTCCTGTCTGGGTCCCTTCCCTGGGTCACTGTTCCCTGGACTTTCCCCTTGAGTGTGAACCTGACTTATCTGATGTTGATATCTCTTGATATATGAGACAGACCTGTCTGCTGAGATAGTAAGAGGTACTGAGATAACTCCTAAAGATGTGCTTTAAAATAAGTAGCAAAAATAGTAGTAAAGCTGATTCCATGACTAGCTTTTTATGTGCTTTCTCATATTTTGCCAAGCCCACAGGGCAAGGTGACAAATAACCTGATTATTTTCCATTTCTCTGTCCCCTGGAGAAGCTTAACAACTATTTTCCAGGGGGAGCCAGTGCCAAATTGCCTGGTATTCAGGATGCCTTTTATAGGAATGCATGTATTCAATCTAATCTATAGATGTGTCTAACACCTGTGTCATTTTTCAACTTCTTCACTAAACTTACAGTGATAGATTACAGTTAATATTAGCCATTAAAATATTTTACTATAAAATATTCCAGGTACACTGGCCACTGAAGTAAATTAATCTTCCAACCACATATCTGTGATGTAATGAGAAACTAATAATCAGCTCACCCTTCTCTCTTTCTTTTGAAGTATAATTGATTTGCAATATTGTGTTAATTTCAGGTGTACAGTACAGTGATTCAATTGTATATATTCTTTTTCAAATTATTTTTCCTTATGTATGTGGGTGCACGTGTGCTCAGTTGTGTCCAGCTCTTTGCAACCCCATGGACTCACCAGGCTCCTCTGTCCATGGAATTTTCCAAGCAAGAATACTGGAGTGGGTTGCCATTTCCNTCAATTGTATATATTCTTTTTCAAATTATTTTTCCTTATGTATGTGGGTGCACGTGTGCTCAGTTGTGTCCAGCTCTTTGCAACCCCATGGACTCACCAGGCTCCTCTGTCCATGGAATTTTCCAAGCAAGAATACTGGAGTGGGTTGCCATTTCCAACTCCAGGGGATCTTCCCAACCCAGGGATTGAACCTACGTTTCTTGCATTGGCAGGCAGATATTTTACCACTGAGCTACCTGGGAAGCCCTTCTTTCATAAGTTATTACAAAATATTGAATATAGTTCCCTGTGCTATCCAGTAGGTCCTTGATGGTTATCTTTATTTATTTATTCATTTTGGCTGTGCCGGTCTTAATTGCAGTGTGCTGGCTTTTAGTTGTGACAGGAGGGATCTGGTTTCCTGACCAGGGATCAAACCCAGGACCCCTCCACTGGGAGTGTGGAATCTTAACCACTGGACCAACTGGGAGGTATCAGTTCACAGAGATACTTTTCCTCACGGCTCTATTGTGTTCCCATCCTGTAAGCACAGATTTCCTCCCTGCCTCCTTTTTTGTTTTCCAAGGTGGCTAGAATTAGCAGTGTGATTGGGCTGTTGGTCTTGCTTGCTCATTACCAGTAGAGAAGTCAGATGCTGGATTTTCAGAGGGGAAGAGTTGAGATCAGCTGAGTACTATTTCTAGTTTTGTGGTCAAGCTTTTTTTCAGAGAGTGTTGCAATCTTGCTGTCAAAGTTGTGCTGGTTTCTCTGCTAAAGCATGAGCACCAGTCTGTCCTCTGTAGTGGTACAGTGATATAAAATGACCACCAGCTCCTTCCCAGGGAGCAGCTGCACCTGTAGGCCAGGTCAACCATGTGCAGTGACAGCGTCAATAAATTTCATATGAGGATTGTTGAAATCAGTCAGTGAAGAGCCAGCCTTTCTGCCACCTATCCTTTGGGGGTGAGAATGTCCTCTTTGGGTTCTATTTTGCAGTTCTGTAGATGTGGATAGTCTAAAGATTGTTCCATTCAGCCCAGAACCCAAGGCTCTGTGGAGTGAATATATCATTAACATCCCAGCTCAGCTTTACATTCTAGTATCTTGAGGTCAAGAATATTCTTAAATTGAATTCCAAGAAGTAGATGTGAAAGGACCTTAAAGGGAAGGTGTAACTGTCAAGCTTTCCAATTCATTAAAGATTTTAGGCTGGAGCTGCTGAGCCTCCAGACCTCTCACAAAGACTCAGAGAACCTTCCTCATGGTCCAGATCTTGTCTGTATTTTTCTACCAGTCTTCAACCAGCCCCAAAGTTTCAGCCTTCTTTCCTGAGCAAATGACAGCCAAGTCCCATCACTAGATAGCAGCTACCGCGAGCCTCAGACTCACATATCCAGAAGCTTGTTTGACATCCTGCTCAAGTAGCCATGACGCTCTCACAATCAGCCTGCCCAACAAGAAAACTCTCTTCCTCATACAGCCATGTCTGCCCTCTCCACCATTCATGATGCTCCAAATGAGGGTTATTCCATCTTCACAGAGCTTCTCCAAGGAATTCTTTTCCCAGAATAATGTCCTTACTTTTTCCTTTTGAGTCCCACTCGCACATCTTTTAAGATCATTTGTTACAAGAGAAGTCAGACGGGAATTGGACACACCTGTACACTGTGCAGGAGGTAGGGGATGAGCAGAATCGGGGACAGTCTGGCGCTTTGAAAAAGATAGCTCTGAGGAAGTCGCTTAGCTCTTCTGAGGCTCAGTTCGTGTGCCTGTAAATTGGGGATGCCTCACCCCCAGGGTCCCTGTGAGGGCCTGAGATTGCAATCAGGCAAGGAAGTAAGAGTGGGAACCTAGCTGCTGTCTTATCTCCAGCTCTCGCGCTGTAGACAGGAGATGTTTAGGATTGCAGTTCCGTGTGGCTGTGACTGGTTCTCAATCCTTTATGTGCCTGGGCACGTGAGAAAGTGCTAATATTTATTCAGCACACTCGGGTTACTCAGCTACCCTGGGCCATCCCTGACCGCTCAAAGGCTGAGGGGATCAGGATCTCCATAGCCTGTGATGCATGCATTTGAGATACATCATGGCTGAGGACTGTCTCATGGTTCACAGGAGACCTGCCCCCTTCCCTGGTGGTATCCATTTTTATCAGGGCTATTTTAAACATTTTCTCTGGGGTTTGCTCCATTTAGTCAGAGACGTGACGGAGTGGAGAATCCCTAGGAGCCTGGGTCAAGGCTTTACCCATTCTCTTGCTTCACATGAAAGGGTATGTGATCACTGAACATATTGGTGGAGACCTCTACTGGTTGGGCTGCTTACTGATGCCCGACATTCTCACCAGGCAGGGTCCTGAGACCACTCTTCTGCTCGCTTGGCACAGGATGTGGAGCTGCCTGTGGGTCTCCACACTCCATGCATCCCCCAGAGAGGTTGGGCCGCCAAAGGGGATGCCCTGGGAAGTTCGGCCAGGATTTCCTGTGCTGCTGGGGTGGCTCCCTGCGCTGGGCAGCAAACCAAAGGTCACAGACTGCAAATGCGCCACCTTTGTTGCTCAGTGGAAGGCCTGGACCACAGGCGTCCGAGTTAATTGATCACACTGGGAAAACGATTCATTGAAGTTGGACGTGTCGCAGGATGACGGAGAAGTGACTGAGCTGATTTAGAATGGACTTAATTGAAGAGCCACGCTGCTGCAAATCCTTTGTGGAAGTAGGCAGGATGTAAATAATAAATCATAAATAAATAAAACTCAAGAGCTAAATAAAGCCCCTTTAAATATACCATCCCTTACAGCTGCATGTATTGCAAAGTAGAACTAGCAAGGATGGACCATTAGGGGCTTTTACTCCCTGACACTGAGACTGGATTCAGCCTCAGATACATTTCGTCCAAAATACTTTTTTCCAAACTCTGTATAGTAGCAATGATGAGTAAAATGATGGACTGAGGTCTGAAATACTGAACCAAGGCAATTAATCTGATCAATCCAGCTGGAATTTTAGGGACTAAAGTTTTTTATCAAAGGATCTTAAAATACAGTGTGAAATTCCATACCTTGTACATACTATCAGATAAGTATATGCACTCATATATTTGAGCAAACTTTGGGAGATAGTGAAGGACAGAGGAGCCTGGCATGCTGTATATAGTTCATGGGGTCGCAAAGAGTTGGACATGACTTAGCACCTGAACAATAGACATCTGTATATACACATATATTTATAATGCAACATATTTGTAACTAAAAGGCAGTATATTATTCATAATCTATATAAAATACATATACTTTAAAATATACAGCATATATACTTTTATATATAATATACTACATATTTTAAGTGTGTATATATATATATATATATATATATNAACTAAAAGGCAGTATATTATTCATAATCTATATAAAATACATATACTTTAAAATATACAGCATATATACTTTTATATATAATATACTAGATATTTTAAGTGTATATATATATATATCTTTTTGTTTTTGGTTGTACCACTTGGCTTGTGGAGCTTCCCAGGTGGCATTAGTGGTAAAGAACTCACCTGCATTGCAGGAGACATAATGATACATGGGTTCAATCCCTGAATTAGGAAGATCCCCTGGAGGAGGGCCTGGCAAGCCACTCTGAGTGTTCTTGCCTGGAGAATCCCACGGACAGAGGAGTCTGGCAGGCTACAGTTCACTGGGTCACAAAGAGTGGGATACAACTGAAGTGATTTAGCATCTATGCACATGGCTTGTGGGATCTTAGTTCCCTGACCAGGGATCGAACCCGGTGCCCCAGCAGTGAAAGCACCGAGTGTTAACCACTGGACCACCAGGGAATTCCCAAAGTATATGTATTTTTATATAATATATACTTCATGTTTAACATGTAGAGCACATATACTTTTATATATAATATGCTAGTTTTTTTAGTATATATTAAAATATATATATATACTTTAAAATATTTATATAGTATATATTGTTGTTGTTCAGTCACTAAGTCATGTCCAACTCTTTGTGACCTCATGGATTGTATCCCTCCAGGCTCCTCTGTCTATGGGATTTCCCAGGTAAGAATACTGAACCAGACTGCCATTTCCTTCTCCAGGGGATTTTCCCTACCCAGGGGTTGAACCCGTGTCTCTGTGTTGGCAGGCAAATTCTTTACCACTGAGCTACGAGGGAAGTCCATACAGTGTATATACTTTTATATATTATATACTATATATTTAAAAGTATCCACGTATCTGTATCATGCAAACATATATACTTATATAGTTACATAATATACATCCTGTCTTTTCATTTTTCTCTCTATTTAGCCAAAAGCACACTTACTTTTTCTTTTTATCCTGTTTATAGCAGTGTTACTTACTGTATCTTATGAGAAGTTACATCCAATAGTCTAAAAGGTAAAAATTAAGCAGACAGAGTTACCCTTCAAAGACTTAGAAAGGCATCAGGTTAGAGGCCAACCTACAGTTCCTCTACAGGTCCGACCTGGTCATTTCCCCCTCCATTATGGGGGTAAATCATTAGCTGTTTCTTTGGTTGAGCCTCAGATGAGGTACAGAGACGCTCACTGCATGCACTCAGCCATCAAGTTGCACTCTCTTTCCCTGGCAAGTGCCAGATGTCTGTGGCATACTGGAGTCATCAGCTGCTCTCGTGGCCCTCCTCCTTCTTCAGTCAGTTCAGTTGGAAGCCAGTTGAGAGTTGTTTGTTGCCAAATCTGTTTATGCCAGTTGTACCTTTTCCATTGAGGACATGTAGCTAAATATTATGTAAACAGATGATATATGAGTGTGAAGAGGAAAAGTGTTTTTATGAAAACTATACTGTTGTCTTGGAAAGACTTGTCAATGATGAATTTGCTTAAAAAAAAGTGGCCAAATTAAGTATAAACAAGATAATTTTATAAGATTAGGGGAAATTCATAGAAATCTAGGCAGCTTCCCCAGTCAGATTGCTTTTCAGCTGTTTGGAGTTTTTTCCTCCTTTAAAGACATTAAATTTGAAAATCATAGCAGATTTCTGGTTTATCCAGAAAAGACAATTGGGAATTCCAGACAGTTGGACCCATCATCAAATACAAGATGTTGCTCCTGTACCAAATTTGTAAATGAGTGTATGCTCATGTATTTAAATATCTATGAATAAATGTCAATTTATATATACATATAAATAATGAGNTGCTTCTGCACAGGATCCTTCCTCCACGGGAAGCAGCCTCCCCACATCCTTCAGGGCCGGGCACACACTGGCAGCCTGGGCTGCCTTCTGAGACTGACCTGAAGCACCATTTATCAGCCAGAGTGCTGGCCAAGCTGCTGATCTGTAGCTATGACCTGGATCAGTGTTGTAAGTTAATTACTGTGAAACTCTCCAAACACAGCTCCATACCTTCCTCCTTATCGTCTATTAATTATAGGAGACTTAGTCCAGGGGCTGTTAAGGAGTACAGCAAAGTGAAAAAGTCAAAGTATTAGTTGCTCAGTCATGTCTGACTCTTTGTGACCCCATGGACTGCAGCCCACAGGCTCCTCTGTCCATGGGATTTCCCAGGCAAGAATACTGGAGTGGGTAGCCATTTCCTTCTCTAGGGGATTTTCCTGACCCAGGGATCAAACCCAGGTCTCCTGCATTGCAGGCAGATTCTTCACCGTCTGAGCCACTAGGGAAGCCCATTAAGGAGTATATCTTCCCCCAACGTGGAGTTGGTTAGAGAGGGGAAAGTTACCACTTTCTCTCCGAGGCTCCCTTCACAACAAATGCTTTCCATGGGTTGCTCCCTTAAAGGAAAAATTCATAGACTCAAAATCACAACTGCAAATGAGTAGTTTATCTGTCAAGTTTGGCTGAAACCAGCTGATGAAGATTATTTAGTGGAGGCTTTTATCCTGAGAAGCAACTCTTTTATTTAGTCCACTGTTAATGTGGTTGGTTTTTTAATTTGGCCCTCAGTAGCTATTAGTTTTTCTGCTTGTGACAGCACCACTTTTCTCTTATCCACAGAAAAGTCTAACTGAAACATGCTGTGAGCTTTAGAGCATTATTAGAGGAAGTGGCCTATCACTTACGGCCATGGAAGCATGAATTTGTAAGCATTTACAGAACACTTTGCACCAGGAATCCTGAAGAGAACAGAATACTGTTGCAGATTTGAAGAATCAGAGTAGAATCATGTTTAAGTGTCTGCTGCCTTTTGAAGAATTCCCTCCTGACCCCGCCCCTGCAGGGTGAAAAGCCTTGCTCTTCCTATACAAAGAAAACTAGTTGCTTACACCCCAGACCACTAACATGTTTCTGTGGTGATGTTCTGAATGCATTGAGTGTTTGTTGTGGCCCAACTAAGACAACTTTATAGTTTAATGAAAAGTGATTTATTCCTTCTTCTAAACAAAACATTTAGTTCTCTCTCCGACTCTTTGACTCCAAACAAATCTGCTTGGCCCCATCCCTTGCCCCCTACTCCCATGGACACTCCCTCCCTCTTGTAGATGTCATAGACATTTCTGTGACCATGATCCTGTCTGTCCCTAGTAATCAAGGGCTCTCTGAGCAATGTGAAAGTAGGTTACTGCTCATCTGGTTTCTTGCAAGAACTGCATGTGTGAGGGTAGCTTTTCACCTAGAAGACTAAACCACAGAGAGAGTCCAGGAAGTAAGGAAGGAATGGGCCAGGTGACTTGCTTTTCTTCGCTTCTACAGGACTCCGTGGAGCCCAGATTGACCCTCAGGGAAGCAAAACTGGGTTCACAACTCTGTGCTTAATGTTTTAACAGCTCATGACCTTGGCAGAAAGAGTTAGCCTTTCTGAATCTCAGTTCCCATTTATGAAATAAGGATGATAAGGCCTGGATGCAAGGTTAATGAAAGGATCGCAAATACTGGATAGAAAGTGCCTAGCACAGGCATGCAATAATTGATAGCAGTTTTTGATGTTGTTTTGCTGGTCTTGTCATCATGATCATCACCACTGCTTCTATAAATAGCTGGGTGTCTGGGAAGAACAAAGGGGAATTTGACGGCTGATGCCACCCTTGCATATAGCACACAGGTTTAATCTTCAAAACTACCTGCCTTCCCTACCACAGCAATAAGATTGCTCCAAAAACAATCAAAGTAAACATAAAAATCCCAGCCACATAGGGATGAAAACTAAGAATGAAGTGTTTCCTCACTCGAGCAGGGGACCCTTAGCTGAGTGGACTCCTCTCAGACTCAGCAGCTTAGCTGAGTGGACTCCTCTCAGACTCAGCAGACTCTCAGCAGACTTCTTCCTTGTCTGCTTTCTTCTACCTACAAACAAATATTGACTGACACCCACAGAGCACGTGCCTGGCTCGGGGCTGAGTGCAGGAGCCAGTGTTGAATCAGACGTGGATTCAGTCCTCAAGGATCCTACCTGCTACCAGGAAGGGGGAAATGCCCGTAAACATCTTGAAAGTTAGGAAGAAAATGGTAGGATCGTAAGAGAGGTACCACTAACACATGCTAAGTCACTTCAGAGCCCAACTCCTTGCGACGCTATGGACGGCAGCCCACCAAGCTCCTCTGTCCATGGGATTTTCCAGGCAAGAATACTGGAGTGGATGGCCATGCCCTCCTCCAGGGGAATTTCCTGACACAGGGATCAAACCCACAACTTCTATGTCTCCCTCATTGGCAGGTGGGTTCTTCACCACAAGCACCACCTGGGAAGCCCACTAAAGGGCTATGGAATTTAGGAGGGGAGCAGTTTTGGCTGGAGTTGGGACACGCAGGTTTTATGAAAAAGGCAGCCTAGCATAGTTATTAAGAGTATAGATTCTGTTGTTGGACCACCAGGTTTGAACTCTGGCCTTTTGCTGCTTGGTTGTGGCTCCTTGGGCCAGGAGCTAGGTCATGTCTCTGTGCCTCTACTTCCTCATCTTTAAAATGGGGATAATGATAGTACGTACCTCTTGGAGATGTTCTAAGGATGAAGTGAGACATGAAATGCTTAGCACTGTGCCTGGCACACAGTGAATGCTCTGTCAGTGTTTGTTAAATAAATTGCTGGAGGAAAGGTATAGATTCACCCTTCAAGCAAAGGTGGATGATGTTTTTCCACACATGGAGGATTGCGTGAACCAGTGCGGAGTCCACACTGAGACAGAGGGTCGGGGAAGATGGGAGAGGCGGGGAAGGCAGCTTGGGAAGTGACTTGGGCCAGGCAGGGGAGTCTTGATTGTCAGGCCAGGAACCTTGGACTTTACCAAAATGTGAAATGTACGCAGTCTTCTAGAATTGCATGTGTGTAAAGTCAGAATCTGAACCTGTCTGAGGGAAGGTCTCCACATCTCAGTTCCAGTGAACATGGCGATGAACCTGATGCCAGCAGGCATGAAATCGAAGCCTGGATTATCAGGGCTCAACACGTAGGCTTGAATTGACACCTCAGCTAAGATGCGCAGCGGAGCCCCAGCAGGAAGCTAAACTTGGGGACAAAGAGATGGGAGGTGCAGAGGCATGGATGGGGGGACAGGACATGTCACACATTGCCCCCATCTACTGCTTCCTTTTCAGGTTACAGATTCTTTTTCTTTAGAGTTTAGCCAGCTGTTTTGTTTTGTCTTCATTTGTACTTTTCTTTCTTTCAAGCCTCAGGATGTATGCAGTCATCTTTGCTCTCTGTGCTAGGGTGGCGGGGAGGTGGAAATGATCAAAACCCATCACAGGGGACTTCGTTTTCAGTCATCTGTGGGTGTTACACTTCGTGTGGGCGTGGAAACTGTCGCAGTCTGCCCGCTCCTCTCCACACTCACAGCTGCATCAGTAGGACTTCAGAAAGGGCTGCGGAAAGTCGTAGGGCCCCCGAGAGGACGCCTGTCATCTTGGGATTTGTTTTTAAGTGAAAAATTGGAGGGTTGAAATGCCTTAGGTTTGATTTGCTTTCAACTTCAGCTGTGTAAAGGCTACATTCAATTTTTAAGAAATCAGCCAAGTCACCAGAGGATAAAACAGTCAGTCCTCGTGTCCTCGGGTTCCCCAGCCGCTGATTCCAGTCTGAGGACGCAGAACCGTGGATGGGAGGAATGATTTACTGTTACAGGGACGTGCAAGCGGTTCCTAAGACTGCATGCAAGTCACTTAAAATTATTTCTGGAACAGAGGAGCACACGACTCATCTCTATACGTACCAGATCAAGATCAGTTACCGTAAAGTCTGTCTGTGACATGGGAACAGTCAAGTGATGGAGTGCAACTGTAAAGTCCTTTGTGGCTCTGAACCCCGCCATGCATCTTCCCACAGTGACTGAGAGTGGACTAGCACCTGTTTAACAGTTGGAAGAGAGATCTTCTGACTCGGGCTGCATTCTGCGTGTAGCCCAGGGCCACCTGAGACTGAGAGTCATCTCCAGGGGGCTGCCTGGGGCCCTGGCTCAAAGGTTCCCTTTCTAGCTCGGAAGGTAGACTCACAGGGCACATTCTAGAATGACTGGGAGTGTTTGCTGATGTGGACTTTAAAGGCGTTTTTTCCACCCTCTATCAATGGCTCTTTATCAGATCCTTGTATCCTGGTCTTAGAAAGCACTACTTAGCCATCACATCCTTGCACAAGAGTGACTTCTGCCCCTAGCTGTCTGACAGCCAAGTCACATCAACTTCAGTGGGAGCAAAGCATGTCCAGAAGCAGAATCTGAGTCTTTAAAACTTAGGCCTAGATGGCCAGACTAATACATTATGTCAGAAACAGTGAGTTCCTGTCAACATTCAGGCTCCTACCTTGAGCCCAAGGTCATCCTTCTGTGGTGCTTCAAAATTAGAAAACAATCCAGGTGAGAGACCTCCCTCAGGATCCATGAAGAGATAATGGCTGTCTTGTTCTTGGAGTGTTTCGTGCCGGTGTCAGCAGAGCAGGCTGCCTGTTGCTTTTAGCACTTGAAGTTTGGGCTGGTTTCATTTACCCTCTCAGCCCACTTGGAAGGAACGTTCTGAAAGTCTCCTGAGTCCCCACCTGCTGTCAGGGTGCCAAGGTATCCCTGGTGGAAGCTCTACAGTGGGGCCCAGGGCCCCCGGGTGAGGGTGGATGGCTCTGTGGCCCTTGGGGGGAAGCAGTGTTCCCCCACCCAGCAGCCCTACTGCTCTGCTCTGCAGGGCCCTTTGGCAGCTGAGTCTAAGAAGAAATAGTATATAACACTTCTCTCCGATCATCATTTTGGCTGAGCTGAAGGTGGATCAGATTTCACCCTTAAATAACTGTCTTCTATCTGTGTAAACAGTCCCAGCCATTACTCTTCACCTTCAAACTTCAGCCCGTGGACCTGGATTGGTTCTTTTTCAGACCTTAACTCTGGGGGCCACTCTTCTCTGCCTTCGGAAGCCTCCATTGCCTCTATCTGAGCGTGCAGCCCAGTCTCCAAGTCTTAAAAAACCATGCTTGGAGCACATACAGTCAAGTGGGGGAGGTGTGTGAGAAATCCATTTACTTCTCCCGACTATGACCTCAATCCATTTTAACATCTACTTGCATCCAAAAAGAAATACTGAAATATTAAAGCATGACGTTTGCGTTCTTTTCAAGGGGAGGAAGAGGTTATGCAGAGGCAGCCTGTGTCCCTGCAGAATATGGGTGAGAACCTGGCAAGGGGGTTGTCTTGTTTAAGAAGCTAATATATTCAGTGGCAGCAGAGTTGCCGCCGAGTCAATCCATTCCCCGTTGACAGAGAGAAGGGCAAGAGTTTTGCTGCTCTTCCAGGTTACTTTTTGGATATAAATTTTCTAAGAAAGTAAGAATGCGACAGCAGCTTGCTTAAAACTTGACCTCTTCAGCTTGCCCAAGAATTTAGAGAAACAAAAGAGAAGGCAGTGGGTAATTGATTCTCTTCTCCAAAGGCCCATTCTGATACTGAGCAGATCTTGGCTTGGTTTCTACTGTACAGGTGTTTAGTCTCTACCAGCAGGAGGGCACAGATGGAGTCTCCCTTTCTGTAGCAATCTTTAAATGTCAAAACCATGAGAAAGAAACCCACTGACACATTGTCACTGTGACTGTGTAGTGTATCCCTAAGAGTCTATGTAGCCATGCCCCAACCAAATGACACCCAAATCAATGGAATGGGGAGAGACTTTCAAAGAAGGCCCAGAACCCCCTACCATGGAGAGCAGCCTATACACAGGAAGCCACGAGATCTTCCTGAAATGTTTGCTTGAGGCCTAACCTTTAAAGATATTCCTTAACCATACATTAGGTCTGGTTAAGCAATAGGGTAAGAACATGAGAATTCATGTTTCAGCGGTGGAGAGCTTTGGAATCTTGAGTTTGTTACCATATATAAAATTTAGGAACTCAGTGATTTGCTTGCTTCTGGTAGCAAATCAATCAAGCCATCATATCCAATTAAGTTTGACCAAGTTTTATCTGCCAGGGATATTTACCAGCCACGATTCCCCCAACACGGTATATGCTCACTGAATTTATAAAGTGAGGCTTGAGTCAGCCTGTAATATGAACGAGGTCACCTTAATTAGCCTGTTTTAAGACTGTGGCTATGGGGCCATCAGAGCCCAGGAAACAAGAGACTAGCCTGTTAGGAAGATCTCATAAAAGAGATTCCTCCCTTGCATGGTTTAGAAAATTCAGTCCTTCAGTGAGTGTCTTGCTCAGGCACAAACCTTAACCTAAATATAGAGGGCTAAAAAAGAATCCTTCCATGGTAGGGCTCCCTTAAATTAGCTCAGCTAATCTATTCATCTGTGTGTACTGACTCGTGCCTCAGCATTGGAGGCCAAATCCAAAAAAAGAAAAAGCAGGCCTGTGGCTCAATCCTAGGAAAGATGCGGAGCAATTGAGTCTAATCCTGGACAAAGGAGCCCCTGAATACCACAGCAGGTCCTTGTTAGAAAAGAGATCCACTGACTCCTCATCATCACCCTTGTTCATTAACTGCACATTTTGGCTTTTCAAGTGCTTTTGGCATATCACAATTCTCTGTTTCTTGTGATTCTTCTCAGTTTCCAAACCATCTTACAGTCCAGGTTCAAAACTTAAGATCAGAAGTTCTGGAAAGATATCAGTCATGGATGCTTTTTGTACTCTCAATATTTCTGCCTTGCTGAGCTTCCCAAAGTATAGTCAAAGAAAATTTTTCTTAGTAGATAGCCAGGATAACGATGTTCTAGGTTCTCTCTTATACCTAGGAAGCTATTTTCAAGAAAGAAGATGGCTAAAGAGATCTGACCTCCAATTTCCTTACCTAGAATGGCAAGAGGGAGCATGCCAGGATGCAAAAGAGGTCCCCATGGTCTAGAGCCTCGCATTATGCATTTTGCTTCCCACTAGCCAGAGGTACTGTGCGTACCTGCTGAAAGACTGCACAGGTCCTGCTGGAATTCTGGCCATTTTGTCACCTGACTTGTTCCATTTCTCCGTGAAAGTCAGCTAGTGGAAGACACTTGAAGAAGAATGTCAGGACAAGAGAAGGTGTTTGGTAGAGGTCAAAAGGTGTGTGTGAAAGGGGCCGTGGAATTGTTCCTGAGAAGCTCTCGCTGGTCATAGTGGTTTTTACCACACTGTAGTGTTTGGGTAGCCATTGGGGTCGTGGTGTTAGAATTTTGATAATTGGATGGATCTATGTTTTCAGCAGTCTTCGGAGAAATACATTTTATGCATGTTTCTATTTAAAGAGAGCAAACCAATAAAAAAAAAAAAAAAAAATGCCATTCCTATTACCCTCCCTCCTCCACGCACATAGTATTCTGATGTGGTTTATTCCTGAACCTGACTCATTCAGCTCTTCTCCTGGAAGTTGTCAGTATGTATGCCTGGTTAATGGAGAAAATCAGTGCAATGCCCAGGCACCACGCCATGACTCATTCCTGGCATTTCAGGAGCTTTGTGATGGAAATCATTGTTCCAAGCTACAGTTCTTACCAAGTGGATGTGTGAGTATTAATGGAACAAAGCAAGGTCTCTGCTACTCCTGCATTACTCTCTTGCCATAGATCCAGTGTCTGCTTATGAAGTGGAGGTTTCTCTTCGTAACCCACGCATGGTTGAATACCACAATATTGTTTTAATTAGTCTTTTAAAGCACAGTCAAATATTTGGCTTTGGTGAAAGGAGGAAATTCTCTCATATGTTGGAACTGTTGGCTTGAAAGGACATTTTTGTCTACTGAATTCATCTCCTGGGGTTTACACTAGTTTCTGAATTCTTTTCGTAATGACTTGCAGCCAAATCTCATTCATTCATTCTCTCTATCCCTTTGACTCTGTTTACCTATCTATCTGTAATAGGTGTGTGTGCATGCAGCACATATGTGTATATATATACATATATTTATACATATTTATTTACATATATACATATATATATATATAGCTTACCATCTCCTGGGAGAGCATGTATAATTGAAATCCTGGATAATCCCAATCTTTTATTTTACGTTCTGCTTGACCAAACTTTTCCCTCAGATTTTTCAAGTGTCATTCCCCTTTCTTTGTACTACGTAACATGTGAAGTGAAGTGAAGTTGCTCAGTCATGTCCAACTCTTTGCGACTGCAGCCTCCCAGGCTCCTCCATCTATGGGATTTTCCAAGCAAGAGTACTGGAATGGGTTGCCGTTTCCTTCTCCAGAGGATCTTCCCAACTCAGAGACTGAACCCGGGTCTCCTGCATTGCAGGCGGACGCTTTACCCTCTATGTAACATGTAGAAGTAGTTAAAAATACAGGAGAGAGGCAGCAGAAAGAAGTGGGGGAAACAAGGAAGACAGATGTTCAAATGCTTATTTTTTACTGACTCAGGTTTGAATTTTGTGTCTGATAGTTGGTAGGACATTGTGGAAACTCACAGATAAGCCAGTTTCCCATCGTTCTGGGAGACAGGGACTGAAGGTCAATATCTAAAGGTGGCATTTGGTGATTCTTATATGTCTATAGTCCATTGGACCAGGAATCTTTGGGAGCTGCCAATTGGAAAGTAGATATTTAGAAGATATTTTCAGCCACAGAAGAGAATGAGCAATATACCTTATAACTCAGCCATTTTATTCTAATCTTGTCTTCTCTAACAATAATAGCTCCCTGCTACATGCTCTTAAAACACAAGTGCTAATATTATGAGAAATGAATTACATGAGAAACAGTTTCATCTTTTCTAGAAGGGCTAAAAATAAAATGTGCAACCAAGAACATTTCAACTTTCTTCCCTTTCCAGACAATGCAGGGTCCTAGGCAAGACTGGATTGCAGAGGATGCCTTGAGGTCTGAGGATGAGTTAAGCTTGTAGGAGTGAAGAACTTTAGACAAGGCTGTTCAAAGTGAATGCCTTATCATTACACTTTGTGCTGAGTCTATAGATGCACAAATATGTTTGCCATGTCATTCTTTTTTTTCTTTTGGTCTTAAAAATTTTTTTTAATATTTNGAGGATCAAGCGTAGAGGGAGGAGATGGAGCAGTCCCTTGTGTGATCATTCCAGCCACTCACAGCTTTTCACCTAACATCTGCTTCAACTGTAACGTGTTCAGCTCCATATAACCTACACAGCGCCTGTGCCCTCCCCCAAACTCAGCAAAATATTATGGTCCTCTAATGTGAATTTTGCTCCTGTTGCTGCATCTGTCCCGTGATTCATCGTCAGACCTGTGAGTTGATACTTCACCAAACGGCTCTCCGGAGCAACCGTTTAGAGGTAATGCCCTGGTTTTGCAGTCCGGGCTCCTCTCGGTCTCCTGCAGACCCCTCTGCACCCTCCTTTTTCAAGCCACCCCTAACTCTGGGAAGCTAGCTGTGGGGGTGGTTTGTGGGCATGTGACTCTATGGGAACAATGCTTTACAACGGGAATTTTCACCTTCTTTGTCTTCACAAGCCATCCCAGGCCTGGTCAGTCTTTGTTTCTTGTTCTGAAAACACTCTTAAAACCTGGGCCAAATCCTGACTCCCCAGTGTAGCCTTGGAAGGTGCTGACACTCCTTTTGTCTGGCTAGATGACTATGAATGGAAAACTTAAGAAATCAGCCCTGTCCCAGAAATATGGCATTTTGCTGGCTTGTTAGTTAATTGTTTAATCCAACAACTTCCTCTTAAATATAGGTTCCTGCTGCCCTTTGAATCAATCCCTCTCAGCCCTTCTCCTGGTAGGAAATTAGTTTTCCCACCCAGTTTCACACCAGCCTTATGCTGTGATCATCCCAAGCGCTGGAGATTGGAGATGCCTTAAATCATGAAGGACATGATTTTTCCTTAGCTCTTTTGACCATTTCAGTTCAGTTCAGTTCAGTCGCTCAGTTGTGTCCGACTCTTTGCGACCCCATGAATCGCAGCATGCCAGGCCTCCTTGTCTATCACCAACTCCCAGAGTTCACTCAGACTTGCGTCCATCGTCAGTGATACCATCTAGCCATCTCATCCTCTGTCATCCCCTTCTTCTCCTGACAAGTGTGTCTCAAAACATAAGCCTGGATCTGAATCACCTGAAGGGGTTTTTAATGACAGTTTCTGATTTCAGTAGATTTAGGGAGGGGCCCTGAATTTGCATTTCTAACAAGTTCCCAGGTGTGCAGCCCCCTACATTTGGAGAACCTCCCTTTCTTCCCTTCCCCATCCTGTAAGGGAGGGTCCCATGGAGCCACATCCTTATCCTTCAGATAACAAGGACTGTTGCTAACAATTAGCAAGCATTCACGATGGGCCAGACCGTGGTCTCCGCGCTTTACACCAATTAAATAATTCAAACAGCACTATAGTCCAATGACGCATCCCATCTTCCGGATGAGGCCCTGACATGTACAGAATTGCCCAAGGTCACACAGCTAACTAAAAGGAAGGTTGAGATCCAGACCCAGACAATACAGCTGGAATCTGCTCGCAGTCACTCAGCTTTATCATCTTTCTTTTCCTTTCCCTCGAGTCACTTAGAGCACCTGGTATTCTTACAGTTCTTGGAAGTGAATACCTCAGAAAGGAGCCCCAAGACAACTGAGCCTATCTTAGATACTTATAATCTGTGTCCAGGGATCCAAGTCTCCAGGCCGCCCAGCTTCTCTACTTGTGTGTGTGTGTGTATGTGTATGTGTGTGTGTGTGTGTGTAGAGGAGGGTGGGTAGGAAGAGCTTTCAGAGCGGATAGATCCTTGATAGGGGACTGATACGAAAATGGCATCCACTTATGAAGAAAGGCCAGCCCTCCCCTTCTGCTGGGCCTCGGTGTCCCATCACCATTCTGCTCTGGTCCAGAGAGCTCTGCTGTTGACCCTTAGCACGCTAACCAGAGGCCAGCGAAGCCGAGAAGGAACAGATCTGCGTCATCAACTGTGATTGACAGAAAAGCATGGGTGTCTTTGTCCAGTTTGGTCAGCAATGACCTCAGCAAGCAAATAGAAGATGCTGGCCCTGCCCTCAAGGAGCCACAGTCTAATGGAAGAGAAAGAGTACTGTATGTCATTGAGCCAGGCAATGTGGTAGAGAGAAGCAGTGAGGGCCAGGGTAAATCAATAGGATTCAAGGAAGGAGGTGCTTCCTAAACCATGTCATGGATGATGGCAGGGAGGGGGGAACAAGTTTGGACCTAAACAGGGCAGATCCAGAGCAAAGGATACTTAATAAATAATAATCTCTTAGGATTTAAACAGCCAACGGTTAAGTCTCCATTGCTATAATCATAATTGATTAAGCTCTTCATGTTTTTCTGGTAAATAATATGTTAGATGCTGGCTGAAGGTCTCCTGGAGGCTCCGGGGTTATTTTATTATTTTTTTTCAAACTTTAAACTTTTTATTTTGTATTGGGGTATAGCCAGTTAACAATGTTGTAATAGTTTCAGCTGAACATCTAAGGGACTCAGCCATACATATGAATGTATCTGTTCTCTGGGGTTATTTTAGAAAATGGTTTCTGCTCCTTATCGAGTTGCCTATTCTATCAATGGGGATATTTTAAAAGTATTTCTCTACCCTTCTAGTCTAACTCTTTTCCAGATTCTTTGTATTACAGATATTTCTATGGGGTACAAAACTTTTCTCTGACCCTGTACCCCATTGAAAGAACAGGATCATAGAACCAGGACACGTACATGGACAGGGACAAAAGATAAATATCCAGTGGATTAATAAATACATCCACCTCCAAAGGTGGTGGTGTAAAGCCAGATTAAAACCAAACAGGCGGCTTCTGTCACTCCCTGCTCTGAACTAGTATGGCCTAGGTCCATTCACTGTTTTCGTGTCTTCCTTTAGTTTTGAGACTCAGGAAGCAGGATCAAGAGGCCCTTGTCCACAGACATTGTAACTATGGGCTCTGAGCTCTTGACTCCTCTCGCAACATTCCCACAAAGTCTCCTAAAGCAGAATGTCCCCATCTGGTCAGTCCTCCTGATTCTGGTCCAGCCACTGGTCTTCGACTCTGTTTAATTTCACAGTGAGATGCCCAGAAGGAGGGAAATGGCCTCAGTCATTCTCATTTCTGATTAGAGAATTTCATCCTTTACCACTGTTCTTCCTACCTTTTTTCCTTCAGACCCCACTGGCCGAGAGGACTACAGAAATTAAAAAGTAACTCTTCTCAAAAAAATCTAAAACGTCTCATTCTGTCTGATTGCCTCAACAGACCGACTAACCTGAAAATGAATTCAGTGAACAAGTAAGAGGTGAAAATAACCTGCCTTTTCTGCTTGCCTTTGCATAAATTCCTGGAGGTGGCTAATAGCTCCAGAGATCCCAAAAGGGCAGCGTGCCTCTAACTCCCTCTGCAGGGCTGTGGGTAATGAGGACTCCAGGGCGGGGTTGGCTCTGTCCGAGGGTTGGTCACCCAACTCTGTCCTTGGGCAGTTAACCAGGCCCCTTTTTCAAATACATTAACAGTTAATTTGTGACCATGGGTTTAAATATCTTACCTTCACGTATTTGTCCATTCTATCCTCCGCTGAATAACTTGTACATATATTTAAGATTTCCGACCTAAGTGAGTGATGCATACATTTTACTGTCAACTTTCCCATCAAGGGTATGTTAGGCATACGTGTGTGCTGTTTCCTGGTGATAACATTTACACACATCCCAGGGCACTCACATTCACTCTCACACTTTGGATTCTCATCTCTCAAAATGGGAAATTTTTTGTCAAGCAACTTACTCATTATTTTAGAAAGTGTGGGACCTAGTGAGTCGATAGTCCAGGCTCACTTCAAGACATTGTAAGGCTCCATGTGCTCAGAGATGGTTCACTCTAGCCCTTGCCAGATTCGTGTTGTTGTTCACTTGCTCAGTCGTATCTGACTCTTTGCGACCCCCTGGCCTGCAGCATGCCAGGCTTCCCTGTCCTTCACTGTCTCCTGGAGTTTTGTTCAAACTTGTGTCCACTGAGTCGATGATGCCATCCAACCATTTTATCCTCTGTCACCCCCTTCTCCTCCTGCCGTCAATCTTGCCCAGCGTTTGAAGTCAGCTGTTTGCATCACGTGGCCAAAGTACTGGAGATTCAGCTTCAGCATCAGTCCTTCCAATGGATATTCAGGGTTAATTTCCTTTAGGACTGAATGGTTTGAATATTGTGTGAAACGGCTATTGTCAGTTGGGTCTGCTGGATCAAGCACAGATTACTGCTTTGCGACTTGGCCTATTTACATTCCTCCTGACACTCCCTCATTGATTTTATCTGGACATTGCCAGGGATTTTGGTCCTGGAGTTCTTCAGTAACAAAGCTCATTACAAGTGGCTCCCTGGACCACAGTGTGCTTCTTTTCAGGCTCTTGTTTCCATTGCTTCTTATAGAGCAAGGCCTCCCGCTAAGTGCAGGAGTGTGGAGCCTGTTTTGTTCCTCTGTAAGGTCACCGTGAGGATTGCTAATTTATTATTCTGAAATATGATTGGAGAGTCATTTTGTGGTATGTGGGGTTTGTCAGTGGTAGTCTGGGAGGGCGAGAGTGGCACTGAAGATTAGTGAGTGGGAAAACCTTTTGCTTTTGGAACATTTATAGCCTGTCCTCGGAGGGGGTTTGAGTAAAAAAAAAAAAAAAACACCAGCTGAATGTGGTTTGCAAGGATTTGCCTTGCATTTGTCAAGAGTAAGGTAACATTTCCTTCATCTCTAATTTATTAATATGACTCTTTGGAGACCCATTCCTGTGAGGTTTCATTTTAATATGATCACTTATGGCCAAAAGAACTGGGACGTGTAACAGTCTTAACATGACCCTGTTGGCACTGGTTTTGCCTCTTTCTTCAACAGATGTTTGCCAAAGAGTTGTATTAAATGCGTTTAATTCTGCTGTCTCAGCCTAACAAATCTTTATCACGAAGATTACTTTAATTGGTATCAGTTACAAGCAGAAAAAGCACCTGTTACGCTTTTGTTTTCTAGCACTTGGGGAAATTTTCCATCCTAAGTAGAATATTGAAATGGGGGATGGAGTAAAGGTTTTGAAAACTGAGCTAATCATTTTATCTCCCATTTTTACATATTCCTAATTAATTTGATGTTAAAGCTAATATTAATCAGAATTCCTCAAGAATCAAACAAGAAAGAGGTGGCAGAACAGTGTTGGGGTGACAGTTGGCACCTTCTGTTGCTTGCAGGTCACTCAGTCCATTAGTCTTTTTGTCAAGGAAATTTCTAGAAAGTACCTCAGATTTTGAGTAAGAAACCCCAAAGTCTAATAAAACCACTATCAAACAAAACGCCTGGGGACAATTTTATGTAGCCATTTTAAATGTGGTTAATAAGGAGATGGTAATGCAGGGGAACATGGAGACAAATCACTACTCTTGTGAGGTTTTGTTCTAGTAGAGAAAGATGGAGGCAGTGTGGCACACAGCAGGTCATGTGGTAAACGTGGAGAACAGTAAAGCAGGGCAGGGGATAAGGAAGTGTGTGGTGAGGGGGTGATGTGGGCAGTTTCAAAGTGTGGGCAGAGAAAGTCTCACTAAGAAGGTAACATATGAGCAAAGACAGAGCTGAGGGAGGGTGAGTGTGGATCTGAGGGAAGAACATTCCAGGCTCAAAGACAGCCAGTCCAAAGGTTGGGGATTAGGGCAAAGTCTGCCATGTACAGAATAGCCAGGGACCCAGGATGGACTGACATGAATGTGGGACTGTAGAAGGAAGTGAAGCTAGATCACAGAGGGGCTAGGAGGCCTCTCTGTGGCTTTCGGGGCTTCCCGAGTGGCACAGTGGTAAAGAGTCTGCCTGTCAGTGCAGAAGACTCAGGAGATGCCATTTTGATCCCTGGGTCAGGAAGATCCCCTGGAGAAGGACATGGCAACCCACTCCAGTATTTTTGCCTGGAAGATCCCACAGACAGAGGAGCCTGGCGAGCTACAGTCCATGAGGTCACAAAGAGTCAGGCATGACTTAGCAACTGAACACCGCCCACACATATGGCTTTTACTGTCTGCCTTCTACTCTTGGAATGTTTGATCAGAGAAGTGACATGACTTATCTTCTTGTATAAAAAGATCATCCTGCTTGTTATGTTGATAACAGACTGCTTGTGGGGTGTGGAGGTGGAATGCAGAAGCATGGTAAAGAATAGATTCTGGATATATATATTGAAGACCCAGCACATAGGATTTGCTAACAGATAAAGTATAAGTTGTGAAACAGAGTAGTCAAGGATACTCCAGGGTTTCCACCTAAGCTCCTGTGAAGATGGGAAAGCCATGTGCTGAGAAAGATAAGAAGACTAAAGGTGCAGATCTAGGGAGGGTGAAAGCAAGAGTTCAGTTTTAGACGTTTTAACCTGGGCTGGAGATATAGCTGTGGGAGATGTCTGCACTCTTCCGGCCAGAGTCAGAACTGAGGCAAGTGGTTGGGGGAGCTGGCCCGTCTTACATGCCCTCAGGGAAGAGACAGCCTCAGACCTGGGAGAGCTAGTCATTGCCAGAAGGAGGTCAGAAGCCCGAAGGTGAATTCCAACCCTAACTTAACTTGGGCTGAGAGCCACTGCTGGCCTGGATCGCTCAGGAGAAAAGAAGACCTCCTGGCATGGCCAGCCATGCCCATACCTGGGAGAAAAGAACTCAGATGGAAACTCCTTATTGAAGAGATGACAAGATGGCTTGGGAGCAGAAGGGGGTCATTGCAGGTATCTGTTGGGGTCAGAGGTACCTGGTTCTTGCCCGTTGCGGACAGTCAGGTGCCTGTGAATGACTAGCACCTAACCATTGTCCTGTTCTTGGAGAAATTGCTGGTGGTTATAATGGGCTGCAGAGTCCACCACACAGGTCCCTGACTTTTCTAGTAAGCTGAAAGGGCAGAAGCATTCTCGAGTGATTCTTTTTTACCAAGTAACATGAAGCTACTAGTACTAGTTAACTATCGCTGTATGACAAATTATCCCCAGACTTAATGGCTTCACAAAACATTTATCTCACAGTTTTCTGAGGGTCAGAAATTTGGGATTGTCTCACTGGGTAGTTCTGGCTTAAGATTTCTTGCAAGGTTGCAATCCAGATATTGACTAGAGCTGGAGAATTCACTTCCAAGGTGGTTCACTCACATTGCTGGCAAGTTGGTGCTGGCTGTTAGCAGAAGGCCTGGGTTCCTCCCCCTACAGGCCTCTCTCAGGGCTGCCTGAGTGTCTTCATAAGTTGGTATGACCATCACTTCCACCAAAGCAAGTGAACCAAGAAAGTGGTGGAAGCTGGGATGCTTTTTGTGACCTAATCGCAGAATTCCTCCACCGTTCTCTGTTGGTCACATGCTGCTGTTCCGATTCAGTTTTAAGAGAGAGTACACAAGGGCCTGAAGACCAACAGGCAGGGCTCACCAGCCAGAAATTACCCTCCTTAAAAAATAGGAGGAGGTTTCTATCTTCTCAATCCTTTGTGTCTGCTCAAAGCACCACTTGCAGTTCTAGGAGCTCAGTAACCCCATGTTATCTGGGTGCCCCATCACAGCTGGGCTAATCCACATCTTTTGCTGGGCTCCCTCACATTATGGGGGTGTTTCTTTAGCCATCTCTAGCTCAAGAGGATCGCTTGAGAGACAGGAGGCAAGTGCAGGTGCTGACACAGGAATCTCATCATTTGCCAGGTTGGTATTTGCCATTTCCCCCCAAATTTTTTAGGTGCCTCTCAGCTCCCATCCCTGCCACATGCACGATGTATGGTGTTCCTGCTGCCCTGTCCCTGATCTGTACAGAGATGTACTGCATTTAGAAGCCCTTATTACATGATATTCTAGGATTGAGTTTGTAATACAAATTCTTCCAGGGAGCGTTTGACCATTTAAAACCCACTGGTATTTCTGCCTTTTAGCACATTTATTTAACCCGTAGTTCTTGAATGTGTGCATTTAATTTCCAGCCATTTCTCGCATGAGCAAATTGCCTAAATACACTTGTGAGAAACCCTTTTATGGTAAATGTTATTAAACTGAAAACAAGGGTATAATAAAATAGCAATTTAAGGGTAATTTACTAACAACTGGAGCCCTTAAACATTGACATACCATTGTGTAGTGATAATACCAGACTTGGTATTTAAACACATTCTTTGTCACTCCAAGAATCACTGGGACAGTTTCCTAATCCTCATGGTCTTTAATTATAGCTCTTTCAGGATTTTTTTTTTTTTTCACTACTCATATGTCAGCAGTTTATACATTATAAATCATTAGCTTTTGCCCACCTGAGACATCCAGCAAACTCTTATCTCTACTCCTTATCCAGAGGAATAATAGAGGAAATATTTACAGGGATTAATAGAGAAGAGTTGAGACTGAACCTTGTTCTTGGACTTCTGTTTTCTAGACTGTCTGACTGACTAGGGTGATATTGGCGTGAATAACAATAGAAACTGCATCATGGAAGTGATTGATTGAACATTTTGAGGATTCCTGGGTCTTCTCAATAAGGAGAATCCCTTGAATACACATCTCAGTAAAGGCCCCTTCTCCCTGGAAAATGGTGTGTATGCTACAAAGAAAGCCAGTGGGCAACCGGGCAGGAGCTGCCATTCCTGTCGCAAGTCCCTGCATGCCTGCTTGGCTTCTATTTGAAGGTGGAGATTCTCTCCCTTGTTAGCGCCTGGGAACACTCCCCTGAGAGGTTGATTCAGTACTACCTAGAAAGCAGGGAGGTAGACCCTGCACCATGAGGAGGGACCTCATGTACTCAGAGGGACAAGATGTACTCACAGTCCATATAATCAGCACAGGAAGGGCTCCACAGGAAGATACATCATAATCAGAAACCACTTGTTAAGTTACCCTGAAAAATCATCATCTTCACAGAATCTAGAAATCCCTCATCTGTGTGGTCAGCTCATCCTCTCCCTGAAGGTACCTGGAGTGCTATCATAGCCAAGAGGTGGTTTGGTGAGCAGATAATCAGGATGAGGGACAGTAAGTGAGGGGAGCATTTAGTGGCAACTGGTGAGCTTCATGAGTCCAGCTCAGAATGAGGATGACTTTACTCAGAGGACAGAACTACTCAAAGCCAAAGGGCTAAGACTTCCATTTTCCTAGAGGGGCACTTGGATAGGTGTATTGGTTATCTTTACCCCCAACTTAGAAGCTTAATATTAATACAACCATAAATGTGTTATCCCACACAGTTTGTCTGGATCAGGAATATGACTCAGGGTCCTTCAAGATGTTCTCTGGTATATAATCACCTGAAGGCTTCACTGGGGCCAAGAATTCAGTTTTCCAGTTGGTACTGCTGTTGGTAGCAGGACTTAGTTCCTTACCATCAGACCTCCCTCCCTATTGAGTTGCTTGAGTATCCTCCCAATATGGCAGCTGGCTCCCCCCAGAATGAGTAACCCAAGAGAGAGCAAGGTAAAGCTGCAAAGCTGCTTATAACCCAATCCATCAAGTCACACCCTATTGCTTCTGCTATTAACATTCCATTTGATAGAAGTGATTCATGAACTACAGCCTGCATCTAGCAGGAGTGGATTGGCTCCACCTTTTGGAGAGGACTGTCAAAGACACAGTGGACATATTTTAAAACCACAAAAAGTACACTGTCCTCTGTCCTTCTTTTTTCCTATACTTCCACAGCTGACCCAACTCTTCTGCTGATCCATGTATTCTTTTAATATTTCTACATTATTATATTTGTAAATATAATTCAGGTATAAACAATTCATATGTAATTGCATGCTATATAATTATATTTTAATGTGTTATATAATTACCTATTAGATATGCAGTATATAATTATATATGTAGTATATAATTAGTTATGTATTGTAAATATTAGTGTATTTAGCTTATAGTCAAGCTCCTCTAGCATGATAGTCAATATGTATCTTTATGCTAATTTGCATACCTCATTCTGCCTCCTTACTAACTGGGGAACCTGAGGCAGGTTACTTGATCTCTCTGTGCCTCTGTGTCCCCATCCATAAAGTAAGACTAATAGGACCTGTCTCATAAGCTTCATTTGAAGATTAAATGAGGACTTGCATGCACAGAACTTAGAAGAGTGCCTAGCACATAGAAAACATTGAGTACTGTTAGCTGTCAGCATGGCAGCTGGAGCAGTGGCAGAAACAGTTTGATCCAGTTGGCCATCAGAAGGCCATCATATTTCCATGTTCCCAGAGGCAGTAAATAAAAGTCAGAGTTGTCTTCTTTCTTGGCCATGCCATAGCCCCACAGCATCCAAGCAGCCCTGTCCCAACAGTAGAGAAAGAAGCATTTCAGGCCTGGAAGGGACCAGGGTCAGCAGCCTTTGGTTTTCTTTCCCTCTTTGCTGTGCTTGTTCCTCCCCTGGATCCCAGGCTAATCCCTGGCAGAGTGGGCTTACATGGAGATCAGATGTTCGGTTTGTGCTCTGAGTCCTATTTCCGTTTTGTTTTTGTTTCTGATTTTTTTAGGCTGACCGTTTGTGGAAGAGTAGACTACCCAAACAGGGAAGTGACCTCACAAAAAGCTAGGGAGTTCCTTAGCCTCATGGATTTGTATTAAAGCTTGTTCCCAAATTTCATTTTTAAACATCCATTTTCCAGGGTATGCACTGGCTACATGTGATCAACGTTGGCATCAGGCATAGACTCACCTTCTTCTCAGGCCCTTTTGCTTGCCAGTGACTCTTTAGTTCCTTGGGCTTAATGAATAGACTTTATCTTCATCCTAAGCATATCCATAATTTAAAACATTCCCAGTGTTTGCTGGAAATGTATCGATGAGAAAATTAGAATGGGTGATTTCTTCATCTCCTAAAGCAACTTTAAAAGAAAGGCTATATACTGGAATGCACAAGGGTTGTCTTGTGTCAGGTGGCAATTTGCTAAATATAGAGTCAGGAACCTTGGAGGGACCTGCTGAGGTTGCCTGTGCCCTCCTACCTCCCTTCCCCATCTGAATATCTCTAGCCATGTGCTAGCCAGTTGAGTAGCCACCAGCCACACATGGCCTCTGGGCATTCAGCTGTGGCTAACCCAACCTGAGATGTACTGTCAGTGGCAGAGTACAGCTTGGATTTTAAAAAAAAATTAGTTGATGTACAGTATTGTGGAAGTTATAGGTATACAATAGAGTGATTCACAATTCTTAAAGTTCACACTCCACTTATAGTTATTATAAAACATTGGCTATAGTCCCTGTGTCGTACAAGATATTCTTGTAGCTTATTTTACGCATAATAGTTTGCACCTTTTAATCTCCTGCCCCTGCACTCCCTCTTCCCCTTCTTTCTCCCTATTGGTAACCACAAGTTTGTTCTCCATATCTGAGTCTGCTTCCTTTTCCTACTATTCACTATTTTGTCCTGTTAAAGATTCCCCATATAAGTAATAGCACACAGTATTTGTCTTTCTCTATCTGACTTATTTCACTTAGCATAATACCCTCCAAGTCCACCCATGTTCATTCTTTTTTAATGACTGAGTAGTTCAGTTCAGTTCAGTTCAGCCACTCAGTCATGTCTGACTCTTTGTGACCCCATGAATCACAGCACGCCAGGCCTCCCTGTCCATCANTCTCTAGTCTTTCCTATTCTGTTGTTTTCCTCTATTTCTTCGCATTGATTGCTGAAGAAGGCTTTCTTATATCTTGTGTTATTCTTTGGAACTTTGCATTCACATGCTTATAACTTTCCTTTTCTCCTTTACTTTTCACTTCTCCTCTTTTCACAGCTGTGTGTAAGGCCTCCCCAGACAGTCATTTTTCTTTTTTGCATTTCTTTTCCATGTGGATGGTCTTGATCCCTGTCTCTCGTACAATGTCACAAACCTCATTCCATAGTTCTTCAGGCACTCTATTTATCAGACCTAGTCCCTTAAATCTATTTTTCACATCCACTGTATAATCATAAGGGATTTGATTTAGGTCATACCTGAATGGTTTAGTGATTTTCCCTACTTTCTTCTATTATGTCTGAATTTGGCAATAAGGAGTTCATTATCTGAGCCACAGTCAGCTCCTGGTCTTGTTTTTGCTGACTGTATAGAGCTTCTCCATCTTTGGCTGCAAGTAATATAATCAGTCTGACTTTGGTGTTGACCATCTGGTGATGTCCATGTGTAGAGTCTTCTCTTGTGTTGTTGGAAGAGGTTGTTTGCTATGACCAGTGCATTCTCTCGGCAAANTGTTTTTGCTGACTGTATAGAGCTTCTCCATCTTTGGCTGCAAGTAATATAATCAGTCTGACTTTGGTGTTGACCATCTGGTGATGTCCATGTGTAGAGTCTTCTCTTGTGTTGTTGGAAGAGGTTGTTTGCTATGACCAGTGCATTCTCTCGGCAAAACTCTATCAGCCTTTGACCTGCTTCATTCCATACTCCAAGGCCAAATTTGCCTGTTCCTTCAGGTGTTTCTTGTCTTCCTACTTTTGCATTTCAGTTCCCTATAATGAAAAGGACATCTTTTAGGGGTGTTAGTTTTAAAGGTCTTATAGGTCTTCATCAAACCATTCAACTTCAGCTTCTTCAGCGTTACTGGTTGGGACATAGACTTGGATAACTGTGATATTGAATGGTTTGCCTTGGAAATGAACAGAGATCATTCTGTCATTTTTGAGATTGCATCCAAGTACTGCATTTCGGACTCTTTTGTTGACCATGATGTCTACTCCATTTCTTCTGAGGAATTCCTGCCCTCAGTAGTAGATATAATGGTCATCTGAGTTAAATTCACCCATTCCAGTCCATTTTAGTTCACTGATTCCTAGAATGTCAATGTTCACCCTTGCCATCTCTTGTTTTACCACTTCCAATTTGCCTTTGTTCATGGACCTGACATTCCAGGTTCCTATGCAATATTGCTCTTTATAGCATCAGACCTCTCTTCTATCACCAGTCACACCCACAACTGGGTATTGTTTTTGCTTTGGTTCCTTCCCTTCATTCTTTCTGAAGCTATTTCTCCACTGATCTCCATTAGCATATTGGGTACCTACTGACCTGGGGATTTCCTATTTCAGTTTCCTATAATTTTGCCTTTTCATACTGTTCATGGGATTATCAAGGCAAGAATACTGAAGTGATTTGTCATTCCCTTCTCTAGTGGACCACATTCTGTCAGACTTCTCCACCATGATCCTCCCACTTNACCTGACATTCCAGGTTCCTATGCAATATTGCTCTTTACAGCATCGGATCTTGCTTCTATCACCAGTCACATCCACAACTGAGTATTGTTTTTGCTTTGGCTCCATCCCTTCATTCTTTCTGGAGTTATGTCTCCACTGATCTCCAGTAGCATATTGGGCACCTACTGACCTGGGGAGTTCCTCTTTTGGTATCCTATCATTTTGCCTTTTCATACTGTTCATGGGGTTCTCAAGGCAAGAATACTGAAGTGGTTTGCCATTCCCTTCTCCAGTGGACCACATTCTGTCAGACCTCTCCACCATGACCCGCCCATCTTGGGTTGCCCCGCAGACATGGCTTGGTTTCATTGAGTTAGACAAGGCTGTGGTCCTAGTGTGGTTGGATTGACTAGTTTTCTGTGATTATGGTTTCAGTGTGTCTGCCCTCTGATGCCCTCTTGCAACACCTACCATCTTACTTGGGTTTCTCTTGCCTTAGGCATGGGATATCTCTTCTCGGCTGCTCCAGATAGCTCCTGTAGGCTCTCCTGTGCAGGCGCAGCTACTGCTCCTCGGGTTGCTCCTCCCTCCACTGGCCCTAGCTTCGGTCGTGGGTGGCTCCTCCCAGCCGCCTCCCCTGCCTTGGACTCGGGGTGGCTCCTCCCAGCCGCCTCCCCTGCCTTGGACTCGGGGTGGCTCCTCAGGGTCACCAGCCCTGGCCTCAGGCGCAAAGTGGCTTCTCCCTGCCACCCCTGACCTCGGACACAGGGTGTCGCCTCTCGGCCGCCCCTGACCTCGGACGCAAGGTAGCTCCTCTCGGCTGCTGCCCTGACCTCGGACGTGGGGTGTCTCCTCCCGGCTGCCACTGGCCTTGGACGCAGGGTAGCTCCTCCTGGCCGCCGCCCCTGACCGCAGATGTGGGGTGTCTCCTCCCGGCCGCCGCCCCTGACCTCAGACGCGGGGTGTCTCCTGGCCGCCGCCCCTGACCTCGGATGCAGGGTAGCTCCTCCCGGCGCCACTGACCTCCCACGCAGGGTAGCTCCTCTCCGGCCGTTCCTGCGCCGTCGCAGCCTGGCACTCTAGGCCGCTGCCCCTGACCTCAGACATGGGGTAGCTCCTCTCGGCTATGCCAGCTCACAGCCTCCTGCGCTCAGTGCGCCGGCTCGCAGCCGACTCAGTAGTATTCCGTTGTATATATACCACAGCTTTATCCATTCATCCGTTGATGAACAGCTAGATTGCTTGCACACCTTGAAAACTGTAAATAATGCTTCTGTGCACATTGTACATATATCTTTTCCAATTAGTTTTTTTTTTTTTTCCGGATATATACCCAAAAGTAGAATTTCTGGATCATATAGTAGTCCTATTTTTAGTTTTTTGAGAAAGCTCCATACTGTTTTCCATAGTGACTGCACCAGTATATATTCCTACCAACAGTGTATAGGGATTCCCTTTTCTCCACACCCTCACCAACTTTTGTTATTTGTAGTCTTTTTGATGATAGCCATTTTGACAGGTGTGAAGTAATATCTCATAGTGTTGGTTTTTTTTTACATTTCCCCAGTGATTAGTGGTATTGAGCATCTTTTCATGTGCCTGTTGACCATTTGTATTTCTTCTATGGGACAATGTCTATTCAGTTCTTCTATCCATTTTTTAATTTCTTTTGATGTTGAGATGTATGAACTCTGTGTGTGTGTGTGTGTGTGTGTGTGTGTGTGTGTGTGTGTGAAATTAACCCCTTATTGGTCACATCATTTGCAGATATTTTCTCCCATTCAGTAGGTTGTCTTTTAATTTTGTCAGTGGTTTCCTTTGCTCTGCAAAAGTTTAATTAGGTCCTGTGTATTTTATTTTCACTTTCATTTCCTCTGCTGTACGATGGATCCAGAAAAAACAGTGCTGTGATTTATGTCAAAGAGTGTTCTGCCTAGGTTTTCTTCTAAAGAGTTTAATCATTTCTGGTCTTACATTTTTGGTTTTTAATACATTTTGGGTTTATTTTTGTGTATGATGTTAAAGAATGTTCTGATTTCATTTTTTTACATGTAGCTGTCCAGTTTTTCCAATACCGCTTATTAGAGAGAGTGTCTTTTCTCCATTGTATATTATTGCTTCCTTTGTTGTAAATTAATTGACCATGTGTGCATGGGTTTATTTCTGGACTCTATCCTGTTCCATTGATCTATGTGTCTATTTTTGTGCTGGTGCCATACTTTTTTGATTACTATATCTTTGTAGTATAGTCTGAAGCTGGGGTGGAGAAGGGCATTGCAACCTACTTCAATATTCTCGCCTGGAGAATCCCATGGACAGAGAAGCCAGCTGGGCTACAAGTCCGTAAGGTTGCACAGTCCAACATGACTGAAGTGACTTAGCATGCCTGCCCACCCTGAAGTCAGGGAGTGTGATTCCTCTGGCTCCATTCTTTTTCAAGATTGTTTTGTCTGTTCAGGATCTTTTGTATTCCCATACAAAATTTAAAATTATTTGTTCTAGTTCTGTGAAGATGTCATTGGTATTTTGATAAAGATTGCACTGAATCTGTAGATTGCCTTTCGTAATATGAAGTGTACCCAGGATTTTGAAGACTTAGTACAAAGAAAAGAATGCAAACTGTTTCATCAATAATTTTATATTGAGTGCAAGTTAATAATATAGTGATATATAATTGTATAACAGTTAAATAAAATATATCATTAAAATTAATTTCACCTCCTCTTTTTTACTATTCTTTTAATGCTGTTGTTGTTGTTATTTAGTTGCTAAGTCATGTCTGACTCTTTTGTGACCCCACAGACTATAGCCTGCCAGGCTCCTCTGTCCATGGGATTTCCCAGGCAAGGATACTGGAGTGAGTTGCCATTTCCTTCTCCAGGGGACCTTCCTGCCCCAGAGATCAAACCTGTGTCTCCTGCACTGGCAGGAGGATTCTTTACCACTGAGCCACCTGGAAAGCCCCCTTTTAATACTAGAAAATCTTCAGTTATACATGTGGCTTGCATTATATTTTTATCTGAATGTGCTTAGCTGGATCATCTGTCGCTATTCTTCAAGCCCCCAAGAAGGAAGTTGTAGAGCCTTCCTTGATGACTCTTCTGGGTGTTTTGTCATGCTGGCACTTCACTTACTCTCCACATCCAATCTTTTTCTCTGATGCTTCAGTTTGAAGACTTCTGTTTAAGTAAAGCATCTCTTCAGATTCAGTTATAAGTTCAATAACCCCATTATTTTTCACCTTTTCACTTTCTACCTCTTACAACTGTGATACTTTTTTAAAAATTTTATTGAAGGGTAGTTGATTTACAATGCTGTGTTAGTTTCTGCTGTACAACAAAGTGGTTCAGTTTTACCTACATGTACATTCTTTTTTCATATTCTTTTCCATATGGGTTATCACAGGATATTGAATGTAGTTTCCTGTGCTATACAGTAGGATCTTGTTGTTTATCCATTCCATATATAAAAGTTGTATCTGCTAATCCCACACTCTCAATCCACCCTTCTCCTCCTCACTCTTGGCAGCTTGAAGTCTGTTCTCTGAGTCTGTTTCTGTTTTGTATGTAAGTTCCTTTGTGTCATATTTTAGATTCCATGTATGAGTGATATCATATGGTATTTGCCTTTCACTCAGTATCACAATCTCTAAGTCCATCCATGTTGCTGCAGATGGCATTATTTCGTTCTTTTTTATGGCTGAGTAGTATTCCATTGTATGTATGCACCACATCTTTATCCATTCATCATTCAGTGGACATTTGAGTTCTTTCTATATCTTGGCTATTGTGAATAGTGCTGCTATGCATAGGGGTATACTTTTTTTTAAATTATAGTTTTGTACAAACATATATCCCATGAGTAGGATTGCTTGGTCATATGGCAACTCTATTTTCAGTTTTTTGAGAAATCCCCATACTCTTTTCCAGAGAGGCTGCACCAACTTACATTCCCACCAATAGTACAGGAAGGTTCCCTTTTCGCCACACCTTCTCCAGCATTTGTTATCTGTAGACTTTTTTATTGATGGCAGTTCTCCTGGGGGAAGTGGTACCTCATTGTAGTTTTGATTTGCGTTTCTCTCATAATTAGTGATGCTGAGCATCTTTTCATGTGCCTGTTGTTTCGCTGTGTGTCTTCTTTGAAGAAATGTCTATTTAGGTCTTCTGCCCATTTTTAATTGTTTTCTTTGTTTTTTGTTGTTGAGTTGTATGAGCTGCTTGTGTATTTTGGAAATTAAGCGCTTGTCAGTCACATCATTTGCAAATATTTCTCCCAATCCATTGATTGTCTTTTTGTTTTGTTTATGGTTTCCTTTGCTGTACAAAAGCTTGTAAGTTTGATTAGGTCCCATTTGTTTATTTTTGCTTTTATTCTATTCCCCTGGGGGATTAACCTAATAAAACACTGGATGGTTTATGTCAGAGAATGTTTAGCCTGTATTCTCTTCTAGGAGTTTTATGTTATCATGTCTTATGTTTAAGTCTTTAAGCCATTTTGAGTTTATTTTTGTGTATGGTAAGAGGGCATGTTCTAACTTCATTGATTTACATGCAGCTGTCCAGCTTTCCCAACACCACTTGCTGAAGAGACTGTCTTTTCTCCATTGTATATTCTTGCCTCCTTCGTTGAAGATTAATTGACCATAGGTGTGTGTGGGTTTCTTTCTGAGGTCTCTATTCTGTTCCATTGATCCATATGTCTCTTTTTGTACCAATACCATGCTGTCTTGATTACTGTAGCTTTGTATCAACTCTGATAATGGTTAATGGCCTTTCCTGGATCATCTCTGGCCTGTATTATTTTTAAAACTTGGTTTCGGAAACCACCCAACATGACTCTAGTGTGGGCCTGACTGAGGCAGAGACAAATAGAAGGAATTATGTCTATCATCAAGCACTTGACTGGTCTTTTTGTTACATTACCTCATTTATTCCTGTAACACAAGGAGGGGCAGGTGCTGTTGGTAGCAGTCTTGACTGATGAGGGAGTTGAGGCTCAGATAGGCTGAGGAACTTACTCTAGAGTTCCATTGCCGATTAAGTGGCAGAGCTGGGATTTGTGTGCCTGACTCTGAAGCCCACATTCTTCTATGACATACCATGCCTTCCTCCCTTGATACTGTTCTTTGAATATACCCCTTCCTCTTGAGAGGCCTTATCATATGCAGCTGGTGCATTTGTAGCTCATGATCAACACTGACTCTTGAGCTTGGTCTGGTGTGTTTGTGCCTCAGTAGAATTATGAAGCCCTTCTGCTAAATTCCAGAAATGTCTTTTCAAACTTGCAGATACTTTGTGAAAGCTCTAGCCCTTATACAGTCATCAGTGGGCCAGAGTTCAGGTCTTTAGGTATTAGGAATGACTTTTCTGGCAGAGAGCTTTCTTTCCTATCATCCCAGGTCCCATGGATAGCTATCAGTCTGCAGAACAAACTACTTCTTAAAGGCTAGTTAAGGCAAAGTGTACTGTTAACCTATGTGTGTGTGTGTGTATGTGTTCAGTTGTGTCCGACTGTTTGCAACCCCATGGGCTATAGCTCGCCAGGCATCTCTGTCCATGGGATTCTTTCCAAGCAAGAATCCTGGAGTGGTTTGCTATTTCCTTCCCCAGGGGATCTTCCTGACCCAGGAATCTAACCCATGTCTCTTGCATCTCCTGCATTGGCTAGTGGATTCTTACCACTGGTACCACCTGGGAAGCCCCTGTTTAATTACTCCATGTTACTAGCTAACATTACCATTAGGTAATCCATGTTTATGTAAAAGGCAAGTTTATTTTTGAGTAGTCAGGAATAAGAGGAATTCCGTGTAAGAGTGCTGAAAACATTCTCATGGATGAACCTTGAAGAGATTATGCTAAGTGCAATATTCTTGTCATAAAAGGGAAAATACTGTTGAGTTGGTCCAAAACTTCATTTGGATTTTTCCATAAGAGCTTAAGAAATATCTGAATGAACTTTTTGGCCAACCCAATTTACAATTCCACTTATATGAGATAAGTAGAGTAGTCAAATATATAGAAACAGAAAGGAGAATAATGGTCATCAGGGGTGTGGGTATGGAGAATGAGGAGTTAGTGGTTCGTGGATATGGAGTTTCAGTTTGGAAAGACAAAAAAGATCTGGAGAGGGATAGTGGTGTTGGCTGTACTTAGTGGTGATGTAAATGTACTTAAAGCCACAAAATTGTACACTTAAAATGTTTAAAATGGCAAACATTAAGTATATTTAAAAAGTATATTTTACCATAATAAAAATAACCAAACAGATCTTTTATACTTAAAGAAAAATAGCTTGCTTAGCATGTGTGATCAGAGATGCCCCTGGACCCATCTTGGGTCCATTGTTAATTTTCGCTTTGAGATCACAGTCGATTTCTGAGTCAGCCTCTCATGAGGAAGGTGCAGGCTTCACCCAGATGAGGGGCATCTTATTTTCCTGATAGATTTCTCCATCTAGGAGGTTTTACCCACTTCTCACAAATGCACTTGCCAGGGCTCCAGCCACTTTCCAGGGATGTCTAGGGAAGGGAAAACAGCCTTGCCTTTGAGGACTCTAGAATACAGACCCTTAATTATACTCATTTTTCCATGGAGATTTTCTTATTCCTTATTCCTCTGAGGGTATGCCTAGACTTTTCTCAGAAATAAAATAGCTGTAAATTGTATTCATTTGTACCAAAGTGGTCATAGCCTCTTTGAAGACCTGCATTAGAGTTAGACTGAGCAAACACCTCAGAGTGTTAGTGTTTCACTGAAGTCAGTACCCCTTGACAGCCTCAGGTCAGATCTCCACTCGAGGCAGAGGCTATTTGAGAAAATTTAGCCCGGGTGTCTAGACTGAGACTGCAGGCCCTAGGAGTTCTCTTCATACAGCATGCTGCTTGGTGCCATGGTGGTGTATCTGCTTATTTGCCCTGCCTGTTTTCCTTTTCAGGAATCATTAACCAATGGCAACAGGAATCCAAGGATAAAGTGATTTCCCTCCTGTTAACTCACCTGCCTTTGCTGAAGCCAGGAAACCTCGACGCAAAAGTAGAGTATATGAAACTGCTGCCCAAAATCCTGGCACACTCCATTGAACACAACCAGCACATCGAGGAGAGCAGGCAGCTGCTGTCCTACGCTTTGATCCACCCGGCCACTTCACTGGAAGACCGCAGTGCTTTGGCCATGTGGCTGAACCACTTGGAGGACCGTACGTCGACCAGCTTTGGCGGCCAGAACCGAGGCCGCTCGGACTCTGTGGATTATGGGCAGACGCACTACTATCACCAAAGACAGAACTCCGATGACAAGCTTAATGGGTGGCAGAACTCTCGGGATTCTGGGATTTGCATCAACGCCTCCAACTGGCAGGACAAAAGTCTGGGCTGTGAGAACGGCCACGTGCCCCTCTACTCATCTTCATCCGTCCCCACCACAATCAATACGATTGGAACCAGCACAAGTACAAGTAAGTCCCCCGGAACCCCTTTAGTGCAGTCTGGTTTGGTGACTTGCTGTGTGTGGCATGTCCCGCTGGGAATGTCTGCTCTGGGCACCCCGTAACCCTGGGAGAGAAGGGCTGATTGGAATTGGCTGCGGGAAAGGGCTCTTTGGACCCCGTGTTTGTTGTTCTTTCGACTCCTGAAAGAGAAAAATCCTGGGCAGGTAAAAATGATTGATGGTTTAAATTTGGGTTACAAATAGATTAAAAAGAAAAGAAAAAATTAAATATGAGATTAAGTGGTGAGAGAAGGAAACTTCTGCTTTCCACAAACAGAAATGCCTTCACCCAGTACCTTTTACCTGGGGTTTTTGGATTTGCCAAGACATTGAGTTCCTGTGTGATGCTCTGTACCTGATTCTAACCCATGTTTAACCGGACAGCCTCATGGGCTTTGTGCATTCTCTTTTCTTTTTCCACTTTTTTTTTTCCCTTTCTCTCTCTCTTTTTTCCCCTTCCTTTCTTTCTCTTTCTTTTTTTTTTAATTTGACCCTGGAATGTTCCCTCCCTTGCATCTCCTTGTCTTAATCCCCGGTTATCAGGGTCACTTTTCCTCCTGACCAGGGGGAGCAGGTTTGCTCACTGAGAATGCTGCTTTGTCTGTGGCCTGGTGTGAATGCTGTGGTCTTCTCGCTCAGTCTAACCCCTTAGGAGAGGTGGGGCAGGAACGGCTTTGCCAGAGGGGAGAGCAGAGGGCAGCCCTCTGATCTTTGGACACTAAAGCAGAGTACTCTGGCCACAGATGGGACCAGGCCTGGGTCCAGTGGCTCTCTGTGGCTCCCCACTTAGGCTGAGCAAAGTGACATAGATGTTGCTGGCACGTCTATAAAGTGCGTGGGAGAGTGGCCCACCGTTGAAGAGAATTCCTTGATGCTAGTTTGCATGCGTCTCTGAAGATGGTGTCAGGCCCGAGATAACTTTCTTGGGGAAAAGCTTTCGCAGTTAGACTGTGTGTGCCTGTCCACAGGCAGGAACCCCCAATGAAAAGATCTGAGAGTATGAAGAATTGGCAGTGACAGCTTCTTGGCCTCTGCCTCCACATGGATCTTGGGGCTAATGGGCCTTTTTAAATGGCTTTCTTAACTACGTAGTGTGTGGAATTTTCACTACATTGATTGAAACAGTACTTCAGTGAAATAATCAAAGAAAGACTTCAGATACAGCTTTGATAATGCCACAACACGAGGGTTTAAAATTCTTTTGTCCATTTTCACATTTAGATACTGATAACTTGCATATTTGGGGAATTAGGTGATTATTGCATCATTAATTTACTGTGTAAGAGGTTCTGTGACAGGTTTTTTTCACAGCCTAGTAATCCAGGAAACAGTTTCACTAACCTCTGTGTGGTGGAAAGTGATGGCTTGAACTATTCAAACAGACACATTGAGGCTGAGACTGCAGAGCTTCTTGGCCCGAGTTTCCTGGGTTGGTGACAGAATCTAGTAATTGTTTCAAAATTCTTTGATAGTTAGGAGACATGCAAGCTCTGAGCTGCCTGCCCTCTCAAAACTTGGTCTTCTGTATTTTAAGAGGTTGAGTTTTATGTCGTCCATCTTGAAATTAGTCTGGGGTCATCACATTTCCATCTCTGCTGATGTAACACATTTTTGTCAGGTCTTGATAAGATTAGTACATTTGAGATGGTTATCAGATTGTCACTTTTATATTTCACTGTGGCTACCAAGCCAGCAGATGGGAAGGAAATGCTTAGATGCTTGTCATGGTCTCCTAGGCCTTTGGGTCCAGTATTGTACTTGAGCTGAAAAGGACTTGGAAGTTTAAGAAGACAGCTATATTACATGCTAGAAAAAGATTACATGTTACAAAAGGGATTAGAGCCCTTTTTCAGTGCATCAGTAAAGAAGATAAGAGCTCAGATCTTTCCTCCAGAAAGTTTCATTCAAACACTTGGGTCATATCAACACTTGTATTTTAAGAGCATCTCTTTAACAAAACCTTAATGGCATTGCTTTACTCCTCTGCGTTGTCGATAGTGGCTAAATTGTGCTTATCCAAACTGCAGTCCTTTGGGTCATTCATTAACTCAATGCTTCTAACAACTATCTTCTGAGCACCTGGGAGGCAGCTTGACATAGTGAACAGAAAAAAGACTTTGGTGTCACTGCTTCCTGGGTCCAAATCTCAGACCTGCAATTAGCTACCTACAACTCGGCCAAGTTACTTCACCTCTCTGAGCAAGGTTACTACTTGCAAAATGGAAACATTCATGATATCTACCTGTGAGGGTTGTGGTGAGGGTAAATAAGATTATGTATGTGAATGCCCTGGCCAGGGCTGGCAACAGTAAGCACTCAGTAAGTGTCTGCTAAATGAATGAGAGGGACTGGGTAAGACAATGAATAGCAAAGCACTAGCATTAACTGCCCTCTCCAGACTCTTGTGCTCATTTGCACTGTACTTTTCCTGAGCCCAGGCCATGCAGAGTGGTCTAGGAGGACCTGAATATGCTATGACCATTTCACTGCGATAGAAAATGGTTTGGCCTTAAGGGTTCAGATCACGAGATAGAAAAGTGCCAGCTTGTTTGGGAAAAAGCAAACTAGGTTGTTGGCTAAAAATGAGTGAGTGAGGTAGACAGCCATGGTAGAGGTTGCAGAGGTAATGGGGAGGGACAGATCGTGCTGGGTATTGTGGGTTGTTGTAAGGACTTTGACTTTTGCTCTAAGCAACCCCCTCAGAGGGTTTTGGCAATTGAGTGATGTGATCTGACTTGTGTTTTAAGGGGGATAGTTTTGACCACTGTGTTAAGAATAGATTATACCAGGGCAAGGACAGAAACACGAAGACTAGTCAAGAGACTACTGCAGTCATCCAGGCAAGTTATTGATTACTTGGACCAGGATGGCCACAGTAGGAAGGGGAAAAGTGGTCAAGTCTAGATGTATTTTGAAAGTACAGCCAACAGGATTTCCTGACAGAATAAATGAGTTGTCAGGGGGAAGAATTCAAGAAAGACTCCAGGGTTTTTTGCTTACAAAAATGTTGGAAGTTCAGTGTCCTATATGGTGACTTTATACATCTGTTAGACCCTCAGTCTAGTAAGCAGTTGGATACACGAGCATGCAGTTTGGGAGAGAAGACTGACCTGAGATAGACCTTTGGGAGTTGCCAGCACATGGGTGGTATGTAAAATTATGAAACTATGAGATAAGATCACCATGGTAGAGATGACTGAGCGCATCATCATGAAGGCTGGAGAAAAGGGGAAGAAGCAGCATATCAAGGAGAAACCACTGAAGTTGGAGAAAAGTCAAGGGTGTGTGTGTGGCAAGGCAATGAAGAAAAGGTTTCAAGTAGGAAAAAGTGGTCAACTGACTCAACTGCTACTGATAGGTCCAATAAGATGAGAACCAAGAAGTGATCATTGGATTTATTAAGAGAGAAATCTTATGAGACTGGACCCTTCATTGATCTCTTGGGGTAGTCCTTGCTGCTAGAAGAAACAAACCCACAAAAAGTAAAGTCCAGAACAGGTGTCCCTGATTGACATGTGACATTCTTCTAAGCAGTTATTCATTAACCCAGGCTCTTTCTGTCTCATGTCTCTGCCATCGTCACCACATGTAGCGCAAAGTGACCAGGCTTGTCAAACCACAGGAAGGAGGAAGAGATGGGGGAAGTCTTCTTGGGAAGACTTCATGGGCAGAAAACCTTCACTCACATCCCATTGGCTAGAGCTCTGTCACATGGCCACATCTGATAGCAAGGGAATGTGGTAGATGAAGTCTCGCTGTGTGCCCAGGAAGAAGAGAAATCAGAGGCAGAGGGGACACAGGCAGAAAGCCGCTTGCCAACTACCACTGAATAAAATAACTACCACTGGGGAAAAAGAGAGACCTTAGAGATCATTTGGAAGTACTTCACACATGATAGGCACTTAAGGGATGAAGACAGTTGAGTTAGTGATTCCAGTGAGATAAGAGGCAAGAAACTAGCTAGAAGCTTGGTTTTGACTGTATATTGACTTTGAGAAGGTGCTTGAACATTGAGATGAAGAAAATGATGCATTAAAAAATAGATAGAACCAAGCAGGTTGTTGAGGAAGGGATTTAAGATGAGGCTAAGAGTAGGAGGCAAAAACTATGCCCTAATTTAATAAGAATCAACCTATTTTTATCCATGGAGACAGAGGAGAGAGTGCCTTTTAGTGACTGCAGAAGTTAAATGAGATCTCATTGGATGTTTGAGCTGGGCCTTTTCCTCCATGAGATAGGAGAGGAATGGGTTGGGACCGTTGAGAGTCTGTGAGGCACCATTTTGGATAGCATCAAGGTGTTTCAAATGAGAGGAAAGAATCTGCTTTCAGTACCTAGCTCTCTTTTTAAGTCTACTCAGGGGTCTGATGACTGAGAGCAAGAATATGCAGGTTCTTCACCATGAGTCTGTGGAACCCCAAGGTATTGGCTGTCACGAATTACACACGTCTTAGTCAACTTTGTTTTGGCCATCACAAGCAATTCCAAATGCAGTGTGCCTAGAGCCTGCCTTAGCACTTCTAGGTTTTCTTTCTGTCTCAAGTCTTCTATAGGAAAAGTAAATCTTCCAGGAAAAGAACCGCCCAGGTTTTCTTAAGGGCCCATAGAATTCTGCTGTGTAGAGGTCAGTGCCACCTCCATTGCCCCAGACTGACTTTCTAACCATTTTCTACCCTTCGCTGGTGGACTTTGACCTGGGAAAAAACTATATGCTGCAGTTACAAATGCAAGGAGCCTGTTTTCATTCAAACTTTGATAATACTTGATTTTTCTTAGCATGCTTTACATTTGGGTTTGAAAACATGCCAACCTTTGCTAGCCTCATCTGAGGTAAAGACTCAGAAACTTTGAGTTGCAAAAATTATTCCAGAATGCTCCATCTGAGCTGCCCACTTCATCTACAGTCTCATGGTACAGCTTGGAATCTCAGTATTTCTTTTATTAACCTCAGTTGACTTTTATGCTAGTAAAAGCTATATATTTAAAAAATTTGGTACCATGGGTTATGAAAAGTAAATTAACAGTAATCACTGCATAGTGTTTACTACATGCTGGGTACTCTTCAAAACCCTTTACATAACTATTAACTCATTGAACTTTTGTAGCTCCATGATGTGGCTAATATTGTTATCCGCATTTGACAGATGAGGAAACTAAGGCACAGAGAGGCTGAGTAACTTGATCAGAGTCACAGGCCATCTAAGTCATGTGCCCCAAGTATGCTAGCTCTGTACTGACCCGTGTAGCAAGCATTCTGTGTTCCAGTTCTTGGCTGACATCCTTGCCTCCCCTTCCTGATTGTGAACCCCTTGGAAAGAGGGTCATTGTCCTCCTTACCCCTCTTTCCTCGCACCTAGAACACCCTCAAAAAGTCACAGAAATATTGGAGATGGCAAATTCCTGGCCTGTATTCAGCTGCCATTCTCTCATGGTAGAGCATCTCTTAGATAATGGTTGTGTCCCACTAAGCCCAGATGTGGCCTCCACATCCGCCTCAATCTACCCCTCAAGGCAGCCACTATAATTCAATAAGAAATGGCATGTGAGCTGAAGCCTGTCTGCCTGCCCTGCCAGAAACATTTGCTCAGCAGTAGGGACTTAATAAATTCCTGGGCTCACTGCACAGATGTTCATGAAATTATCAAATTTCCAAAATATAGGAGAAAGTATTCTTGGGAATTCACTAAATATTTGGTGATAATATTGATCATATAGCATTCTGTCTTCATCTTCACAGTGACATTTATCATTACTCTTCCTTTCTTTGTGACATGTTACCAACTTGATCTCAGGACTAATAGACCTTTGGTAACATACCGTGATCTTGATTGTGGAGGTGGGCATATGGATTTATACAGGTAATAAGATGCACAAATTCATACTAAAGAAAATAGTGTGTACAAAATCTGCTGAGATCTGAGTAAGGTCTGTAGTCTCATTAACAGTATTATGTTTGTGTCAGTTTCCTAGTTTCGTTAACACACTATAGTTGTGTAAAATGCCAACTTGGATGATGCTGGGGGAATGAGTACATGGGACCTCTCCCTGTAGTATTTTTGAAGTTTCTTATATATCTGTAATTATTTCAAAATTGAAAGTTAGAAACTAAAAACTACTGGGGAATACTGGATATTTCTTGGGCTTTGATCCTGTTTCTCAACCTTCTTGTGGGGTCTAGGGTCCATCCCTTAATGAAAAGGTGGCTCTTGGGCCTCAGAGAGCCAATATCTAAAACAAAACTACTTCATCAGGCAAGGTGAAAAGTAGAGGTAATGTAGATCTGAAGAAAACTGGTTCCTTTGGGAACCCTGAATCTTCAACTGAAAAAAAAAAAAAATCTTCCAATTCCACCAGCCCCTTAGGCAGCCCAGGCCAGCTGTTTCAAAAATACTCAAATGGCTCAAGTCCTTCCTTTTCCTTCTGCTCTTCTCATTTTCTTACAAGGCCACCATCTACTTCAAGCTCATTCCAACTAGCCTGTAAAAAACCAGCAGGACACACATTCAAAGGGAGGAGAGAGACCACTCGGCTTTCAAAGGTCTAATAAGGAGAGGTCTTGGCAAGTGGCCTCCTGGAAACTGGAAAGAGGGGCAAGGCTTGGATATCTCACTTCTTCTTGCTGGCTGTAGGTCATCTCCATCCCAAGCCTTCAGAGCCACTGGTGTTACTGGAGTTCCTTTTTAAATTTTCATGGAATTATTTTGTCTTTTTAACAACAGATTTTTCTTTCTCAGTGGAAAATTTCTTCCTCCCCAAAATGTAGCCAACCTGGCATGCAACTGAAAAATTCCATTATTTCCTTAACCCCTCATTTGCTCTTCAAAGAGGTAACTCTAGTTGCTTTGCTTCCTTTGAGAAGCATTTATAACAGCTGGCATGATATATTTTTAGCTTCAGCTTCCTTCCCTTTGGGGGAAACTTTTTTTTAAATATGGCCCTGGCCTTCCTGATACCACATTGTGAAGATGGCTCAGTGATATCTCAGAGGACCCAGTATTGCCACTGCCTGATCCTCTGCCTGTTTCCAAGAGTCCAAAGGTTTTATAGGACCTTGCTTTTCCCCCACCATGTCTAGTGTTTGTTTTCCGGGACTTGGAAAAGAAAAAATCAGAAAAAACACTGTGGTAAGCAAGAAGCCTGCTTCTTTTATTGTGCATCAGAGATCCCACAGCTTGGGAAAAGTCAAAGACCTCCTTGGTACGCATGCCTTGGGTCATGAGGATGTGCCATCCAGCCCCTGTTCATGAGGATTTTTTTAGACTCCAATGACAGTGAGAATTATTAAACACTAGATGAGCTACAGAGGAAGGCAGTAGTGTTTCTAATTCCCCCTGTACTTCAAAAATAGGATGGATTCTGGCTGGAATAAATGACTTAAACTGGACTAGCCTGGAACAGGGGAGGAAGAAGGAGTGAACAAGCTGGCTTCTTTTAGACTGTTTTTTTTTTTTTTGAGCCCTATAGTCTTGGGATTTCTATTATTTCACAAGATTTATAGTTTTAAGCTCTAAAGTTAGAGTTTAGAGTTAGAGTTATAGGCTTAATCCATGAATAATGGGACAAAAAAATCTTTTAATCTTGCTTTTTTTTTTTTTTCTCACTTTTAAGATTTCTGGGGATAAACTCAGGTTGCCTCAGGTTATATTTACTTATTTTTAATTGATTGATGATTGCTTTACATTTTGCTAAGTTGTGCTGTGTGCTTCGTCGCTTCAGTCATGTCCTGCTCTTTGCAACACAATGGACTGTAGCCCGCTGGGCTCCTCTGTCCATGGGATTCTCCAGCAAGAAGAATAAAGTGGGTTGCCACATCCTCCTCCAGGGGATTTTCCCAACCCAGGATCTAACTCACCTCTTTTATGTCTCCTGCACGGGAGGTGGGTTCTTTACCACTAGCGCTACCTGGGAAGCCCCTTTGATATTACTAATAGTAAGCAAATGAGACTCTTGAGGAGGATAAATTTCAGTAGAAGCAATTACTATTAATTTGGGGTATGTGTTTAAACACTGTCAGCATCATTCCTGCCATCCCCCTACCTGCACCCTGGTCCTCAACATTCTTTTAGGTAAAATAGTCTTGGGAAATCTCTGGTGTAAGTCAAGTAAGAGAAGGGTATCGAAATGGGGAACGCGACTTCCAAAATCTGGGAAATGCTATAAAGGATTTTTGTGGATTGGAAAAAGGCTAAAACTCCCAACGTGCCAAAATTCTGGACCATTCCCATAGACAGATTCGATTCCATGGCTACAATTAAATGTTAGAGCCAGTGAGAGAACAAGGTTTACTTTAGAAATTGGTTTCACAGCCAACCTTCCTGAGATGCATCCTTTTGGAAGAACCCAGCGAAACCTATATGGAACTAAAAAAGCTCTAATAGATTATTTTATACTTTAGCCTTCTCCTTTGCACAGTAAGACATTACAATGCAAACAGAATTATAAGGCTATAAGTGGCCTTTTAGATATTCAAGTTTAGAGTATAAACCATAAGGCAGCCTCAATCAAAATCAAGAATATGGCTTTGAAGTCAGATGACTTGGTTTTAAATTCCAGCTGCACCAATAAGTAGGTATGTGAACATGGACAAATTACTTGCCCTCTAAACCTCCTTTCCTCATCTATAAAATGGAAATACATTTCAGTAGCCAAAGAGGTGGGGAAACAAAGGAAACAGTGACAGACTGTATTTTCTTGGACTCCAAAATCACTGCACATGGTGACTGCAGCCATGAGATTAAAAGACACTTGCTCCTTGAAAGAAAAGTTATAATCAACCTAGACAGCATATTAAAAAGCAGACATTACTTTGCTGACAAAGGTCTGTCTTGTCAAAACTATGGTCTTTCCAGTAGTCATGTATGGATGTGAGAGTTGGACTATAAGGAAAGCTGAGCACTGAAGAATTGATCCTTTTGAACTGTGGTATTGGAGAAGACTCTTAAGAGTCCTTTGGACTGCAAGGAGATCCAACCAGTCCATCCTAAAGGAAATCAGTCCTAAATATTCATTGGAAGGACTGATGCTGAAGCTGAAGCTCCAATTCTTTGGCCACCTGATGAAAAGAACTGACTCACTGGAAAAGACCCTGATGCTGGGAAAGATTGAAGGCAGGAGAAGAAGGGGATGACAGAGGATGAGATGCTTGGATGGCATCACCGACTCGATGGACATGAGTTTGAGCAAGCTCCAGGAGTTGGTGATGGACAGGGAAGCCTGGTATGCTGCAGTCCATGGGGTCACAAAGAGTCAGACACAACTGAGCAACTGAGCTGAACTGAACTGATGCAACCTCTTAATTGGCTTGATCAGGGTAGGTAGTTAATGTGTTAATTGCAATAGCCATTTAAAGCAGGGGATCATAGAAAAGGCTTAAGACTTTAAACGTATTATTTTAACTTAATGTGTAAATGCATTCTTGTTCCATCTTTTGTATAGTGTGATGGTCCTTTGAGAACAGCATTTCTGAGGCTGCTCTTTTGTGCATAAATCACACCCTTGATGCATTATTGTCTATGATTTCCTTAAAATGGAACTGGAATTTGATGACATTTCCAAAAACAGAGCATAGAATCTTTCTAGATTCTGGCTTTCCTGTTTTTATAATTTACCTTATAGTTTTGTCACTAACACTGAATTCAGCAGTGGATTTTTTAAAGTAAAACAATGAGTATTTCTAAAGCTTGTAACAAAGTTTTTGAGTAATTAGCTTTTTTGTAATTCATATGTCATCGTTTCTGTTATACTTTTTTAAAGTGATGCATTCACAGTAGCAAGTACAGCTAGGATAAATAGATTTTGAGAAAGAATTCAACTGTCTCTTGGTACACCTGCAGGTCAGCTGATGGGAGCAGAAGTACACAAGTAAATTCTAGTCACTGAGGAGCCATGGGCATACATGAGTAACTGGAAGGGAATGGAGAGTACTGAGTGGTCCAGCAAATTGGCTAAGTGAAGATGAGATGAGAGCTTCTTAGGGTTGTGAGGATTAAATGAAAAATGTATATAAAGCACTTGCCAATAGGAGATGCTCAAGAAATAATAGCCCTCATTATTGTTATTTCTGCACTGGTTGTTAAGCTGATACAAGTAAGTGGTATTCATCCCCCAACCCAGGCTCTGCAGTAAACTCAGGTGAAACAGCCCTCCTAGGGCAGTTCTAAGACACGGCTCTTCCTATAGACTCAATTGAAATCAAGATGCGTTGCCAGCTCTGTAGAGAGCTGCCTTCCACAAATACATATACTCACTCCTCAAGATTGTTGCTATGGTCTGTCTTCCTAAATAGCTTAAAATGGACCAGAAGAAAAAGAAAGAGTAAGAACAAGGTAAAATTTTGTTTTTGTTTCTTCAGGATCCATTGCAAACAGAAATAATTTTTTTAATTGGCAATAAGTGTAAAGATATTATTCAAATTTATTTAAATGATCCTTAAGTAACAGAAAAAGATTTATTTACTTGTTTGTTTATTTTTGGCTGTGCCAGATCTTCATTGCTGTGCACAAGCCTTCTCCAGTTGCAGCAAATTGGGGCTATTCCCTAACTGCAGTGTGCAGGCTTCTCATTGCAGTGGCTTCCCTTGTTGCAGAGCACCGGCTCTAGGCACTCGGGCTTCCGTAGTTGTAGTGCGTGGGCTCAGCAGTTGTGGCTCAAGGGCTGTGGAGCACCGGCTCAGTAGTTGCGGAACATGGGCTTAGTTGCCTCATGGCATTTGGGATCTTTCCGGAGCAGGACCAAACCACATCCTCTGCATTAGCAGGTGGATTCTTAACCACTGGGCCACCGGGGCAGCCCCAGAATAAGATTTAACAGAGACAGATATAGGCTAGGGAAATGTGGCCAGTTCCAAGAGTGCAGAGTGTTTGGAAGAAAAGATCAGATGCCTAGGCAAGTCACTCCACCTCCAACTCGGTGTGGACTCTTACACTCTTAGGAACTCATACTTCTTTATCAAGGCATGAGGTTGGATGACCTGGAAGGATCGTCGATAGTGCTTTCACTCTCTGCTTCTGGGGTAGAAACTGATTCATAGAGCACTGATGTTTGAGTGTACAAAGCTGTTACTTTGAGGTGAGTCAGAGGAAGAAAAAGAAATGCCAGTTAATGTGCTGGGCTAGTCTAAGAGAATTGGCACCTGTCAAAGCCAGGAAGAGATCCTCCTGCTATATTCATCATTAAATACACAGTCAGGGAGAACCTGATTGATTTTGGTCCCCCTCATTTTTAAAGAATGTGAACACCTGTGATTGCTACCTGGACTGTGGAACTGGGAAGTCTGACAGACAGGGGTGGGGGAAGGTTAGTTTTTCATTCTCCCTTTTGAAGTGAGTACTGTGTTAGTGCCATGTATTTACCTGTTAAGAATAAAACATGCATACTTATAAAATGAAAATGATACAATGTCAGTGAAGAGAGAAAAAGATATTCTGAAAGAAAAGACAGGGTAATTTAGCCTGGAGCAACAATACTAAAAAGGAGTGATTTGATAATTTTGAAACATATTATAGTTTATTAATATGAAAGGTACTGTCTTGAGTTCCTTGGTCTGTGTCATACAGAAAGAAAAGAAAATTTGTAAAAATTATGGGTAAAGATCTTGGTGATGATAAAACTCCATGGCATGTAGAATCCAAGTGTAGATTTTCTATTCTTTCTGAGCTTAAAGAAAGAAAAAGAAAACCAGAGGATCACCAGGTCCATTTGCCTAGTGCCTGCATCGTAAGCCACCTATAATCCACTCTTGCTCTGTGGTTGTAGTGTCATCAGAATGGGATTTTTTTTGAAGAAAGTGGCCTGCTTGAAGGTTCTTTGTTTTAAGAGATCTGATAAATATTTGGCTTGGTACTGGTCTTCTTCCTTTGCCAATAAGTCAAACATCTCTACAGTAGGAGCGAAACAACGGTAGGATGCACTCGCAAAAGCTACTACCCATTTTGGATTTAAACACACACACACACACACACACACACATACACACACACACACAACCACTTCTGCTATACCCAAGTCAAAATAAATTAAGTGTATATTCCTCAGATCCAGTTTCCCGAGAGGCATTTGTGAGTAGCATCAATTGATAACTATAGCATCAAAACTCCTACAGAGCCTGGAAATTTAATTCCTGTGGAAAAAGAATGGCAGGGGCAAGTATTAAGAAACTTAGTATACTCTCCTAACCTATCATTAGTATCAAGGTGAAGCATATGGAAGAGAACATATTCTATGCACAAGTATCATTTACATAGTGGGGATATTCTTTCAGAGTTGCCTGAAATGATCTTTTTTAATCAGATCATTTTTCCAAGGACTAAAACTATGATTTGGAATGTCAGTTGTCTTGGCTTCTAGTCTTCATGCGCAGGAACTCTTAGAATCAGGTTAAGATCCCCAGTTCCTGAGATTCTCAATCAAAGTTAATAATCTAGAGAAGGATTTTAAAATAAATACTGGAAGAATTTCATCACATAATTTTTTTATCAGTGGTTGCCATAGTCCTCTGATTAGTAATTCGGAATGATTTAGGTGACTTTTTTGGTTTGGGTTTGCTGTTTCTAACAGGTCACACTTAGGTGGCTTTGGATGGACAAGGCAGGCAGTTCTAATTCCAGCCTCAAGTTGTGTTTTAAACAGAGAGCATGTGGCCGTCCCAAATACTTTCAGGAGCTAGAGAGAGAACTTGCTGAGAAAAGTTGTGGACGTGAGGGCTCAGCTAGAATCCTGCCGGGTTTCCATCCACTGGATGTGCTGGGAGGAAGCTCAGGACTGCAGCGTGTCTGGAAATTTGGAAGGATTTTACAGTAGCCATTAGGCCTCAAGGAGATAGGTTGTGAGAAAGAGGATTATTCACACATGTTCATCATTATCCAAGAAATTATTGGGTACCTGTGATATTGTTATTAATTCTAGTAGGCTTCAGTTCAGTTCAGTTGCTCAGTCATGTCCGACTCTTTGCAACCCCATGAATCGCAGCACGCCAGGCCTCCTTGTCCATCACCAACTCCTGGAATTCACTCAAACTCATGTCCATCGAGTCGGTGATGCCATCTAGCCATCTCATCCTCTGTCGTCCCCTTCTCCTGCCCCCAATCCCTCCCAGCATCAGAGTCTTTTCCAATGAGTCAACTCTTAGCAGGATAATTTCAATATCCGCACTGAATGTTATATATAAATATTATTCTAAAAGTCAGCACTCACTATTGTACAATAATGGCATCCTTGTGTGTGTTTAATTTTGGCAAGGTAGGTCCAAACTGACCTGGAATCTCACAGCACTGTGGACTCCCCTACAAAGTCTGGCAGTTTCTGATTCCCAAGAATGTCTCTAATTTGGGTATGAGGGTGACAATGTGACTGAGGCCAGCCCGTCCCTAAGTTGGGACCTGAGCTTGCAGACCCTAAATTCAAGGGAAGCCTTGTCCCCTAGCTCACCACAGCTCAGGAATGAGTTTTGTCAGTACTCAGAGAAGGTAGATGTCTTAGAAGCGAAGAAGTGTTGCTTGAAGTTTTTGTTTTTAATCTGTGAGATTTGTGAGAAAGAATATAAAGCTGTGTACGGTCACAGTTCTTTCCCAAATTTTCTGTTGGTGATGATCTCTCTTTCTGTCACTAGAGACAGCTGCATAATTTTTATTTGCTTCTAGAATTATTCTCTCACTCCTCTTCCCCAGCCACTCCATCTGTATGCAGGTCAGAGAGCAGGCTAATTATGGGGTACTGGAGAAGCAGTTGCTCAGAGAAAAGCGCTCAACTCGGGGAGCTCAACACGAGGGTCATGCTCCTGACGATCTCCGTGTTCACATCTGCATGTTTGCCTGTGCACGGCCTTCCATCCTTTTGCAGTTGCACAAACCAACTTTTCAGATTCTTTACCAACTGAGCTATGAGGGAAGCCCTTAGAAAGGTCAACACAAGAAATAAGTGCTTGTTCTTAGGACAAAGCAAGTAAAGGATTTCACTTTTATTTCTTGGGTCTTCACACTAGAAAACCAGCCACCAAGTGGCTGAGAACAAAGATATGTTCCTATACTTAACCAAGGTTTTGTATTTTTGGCTGCCTCTGCACTGGCTTTGGAGCAAGAAGCTTTATACACTTAGGGGGTCAAACTCTCAAACTGGTGGGCTGTTGAAATTCCTTGACCTAGGAGACTGCTTTTGCCGGCAGGCCAGGTTTTTCAACTTCTTCATTTCGGGTATTGATTTACTTCCGTAGGTGTTGACCCTATGAAACCTCTCTGGCACCCTAAATGGCACAGGCTGAGAAAGACAAGATGTTTTCTGGGGATATTTCACTTAAGAATCCTGACTTTGGGAACTGGGTGTGGAAAAATACCTTTACCCTCTGCCCCTCCCTCTTTTAGATCAATCAGCTTAGATTCAGCCCCTTGGAATTATCTAGACTGGCAGATTTGGGGCCCTTGGCTGAGCTGTTGGAACTCTAGAAGAAGCTTGCTTGCAACACAGATTTATGTTCAGCATAAAGAATCTATAAACTCCCAACACCATGTCTTTCAGATGGGAACTTTGATGAAATTTCTACCTTAAATGAGTCCCTGACAGTCATAAGGATCCCAGTGGGAACCCCATCCCTCCTAAGTCCATCACCANGGTGATGCCATCTAGCCATCTCATCCTCTGTCGTCCCCTTCTCCTGCCCCCAATCCCTCCCAGCATCAGAGTCTTTTCCAATGAGTCAACTCTTAGCAGGATAATTTCAATATCCGCACTGAATGTTATATATAAATATTATTCTAAAAGTCAGCACTCACTATTGTACAATAATGGCATCCTTGTGTGTGTTTAATTTTGGCAAGGTAGGTCCAAACTGACCTGGAATCTCACAGCACTGTGGACTCCCCTACAAAGTCTGGCAGTTTCTGATTCCCAAGAATGTCTCTAATTTGGGTATGAGGGTGACAATGTGACTGAGGCCAGCCCGTCCCTAAGTTGGGACCTGAGCTTGCAGACCCTAAATTCAAGGGAAGCCTTGTCCCCTAGCTCACCACAGCTCAGGAATGAGTTTTGTCAGTACTCAGAGAAGGTAGATGTCTTAGAAGCGAAGAAGTGTTGCTTGAAGTTTTTGTTTTTAATCTGTGAGATTTGTGAGAAAGAATATAAAGCTGTGTACGGTCACAGTTCTTTCCCAAATTTTCTGTTGGTGATGATCTCTCTTTCTGTCACTAGAGACAGCTGCATAATTTTTATTTGCTTCTAGAATTATTCTCTCACTCCTCTTCCCCAGCCACTCCATCTGTATGCAGGTCAGAGAGCAGGCTAATTATGGGGTACTGGAGAAGCAGTTGCTCAGAGAAAAGCGCTCAACTCGGGGAGCTCAACACGAGGGTCATGCTCCTGACGATCTCCGTGTTCACATCTGCATGTTTGCCTGTGCACGGCCTTCCATCCTTTTGCAGTTGCACAAACCAACTTTTCAGATTCTTTACCAACTGAGCTATGAGGGAAGCCCTTAGAAAGGTCAACACAAGAAATAAGTGCTTGTTCTTAGGACAAAGCAAGTAAAGGATTTCACTTTTATTTCTTGGGTCTTCACACTAGAAAACCAGCCACCAAGTGGCTGAGAACAAAGATATGTTCCTATACTTAACCAAGGTTTTGTATTTTTGGCTGCCTCTGCACTGGCTTTGGAGCAAGAAGCTTTATACACTTAGGGGGTCAAACTCTCAAACTGGTGGGCTGTTGAAATTCCTTGACCTAGGAGACTGCTTTTGCCGGCAGGCCAGGTTTTTCAACTTCTTCATTTCGGGTATTGATTTACTTCCGTAGGTGTTGACCCTATGAAACCTCTCTGGCACCCTAAATGGCACAGGCTGAGAAAGACAAGATGTTTTCTGGGGATATTTCACTTAAGAATCCTGACTTTGGGAACTGGGTGTGGAAAAATACCTTTACCCTCTGCCCCTCCCTCTTTTAGATCAATCAGCTTAGATTCAGCCCCTTGGAATTATCTAGACTGGCAGATTTGGGGCCCTTGGCTGAGCTGTTGGAACTCTAGAAGAAGCTTGCTTGCAACACAGATTTATGTTCAGCATAAAGAATCTATAAACTCCCAACACCATGTCTTTCAGATGGGAACTTTGATGAAATTTCTACCTTAAATGAGTCCCTGACAGTCATAAGGATCCCAGTGGGAACCCCATCCCTCCTAAGTCCATCACCAGCAGAGTTGGGTCTTCTTTGGTGCTGGGAGAAGTTTGCTCTCCCTCAAGTCTCATCGTTCCAAGATAACTCACAGAACCACAGAGGTGGCCTAGTTTTTATGGTTACAGGGAAAGTTGGGGCAAATGACCCCATATTTCTCAACATTTCCGCCTCTGTTATACTTTGGCTAGTTCAAGAACGCATGCTGGTAGCGTGGATCTGGCAGTGTTGCCAGTTACACTGATGGCAGAATCTGAGTCCAGAAAGGTCTCAGGCACTATTGACTTGTAGTTCAGAGCATGTGCTTTGAAGTCAGACCAACCTGGGTCTGACTGATTCCACTGATACCAGTTCTACTGATGATTAGCTGTGTGACCTTGGAGAGATGCCTTAATCTCTCTTGGCTTTGCTTTCCTCATATTAAAAGAGTGGGTAATAATCACCACCCATGGGTGATTGTGAAAGTCCTCTCTGGGTCTAAGTGCAATCCTCTTTTTTTCTGGAGAGATTTTATACTAACCGTCCTGATCAAAAAACTTGTGCTCCTTCGTTCTAGGAAAATTTCTCAAATTTAAAAAATAATTCTCTCATTTTAATGAGGTAATAGCTCTTCTTCTGATTCTCTAATTTCCTTAACTTTCTTTTTCCTATTTTTAATCTTTTTGCTCTACTTTTTTTCAGTCTTTTTGTTCTACTTTCCAGATGATTTCTATAACTTTATCTTCTAAATCTACTCCATAATTTTTAATTTTTGCTGTTTTTGAGTTGCAAATGTTCTTGTTCTTTGAGTGTTCCTTTCATATTGCATTCTGTTCTTGTTTCATGAATACAAGCCTTTCCAATGTCTCAACAGATGTTTCAGCTGTGTTTTGGAGTCTTTTTCAGCTCCTGACATTGTCCGTCCTGCCTTGAGTTAATTGTTCTGTTTGTTTTGGACCCTTTATCTCAAGCAAGGATCCTTTCATTTAAGAGGAAGGCCCTAGAATTTGTGTGTATGAATTTTACCACTGAGAGACCTGGTTGGCCCTGGCCAGATTGTTTCTTGGGGAGTCACAGGTGTAATTCTTACCTTGTGAACTAGTCCATTTTCCCTAGAGAAATCATTTTTTCCTTCTGGAAGATATAGGTCTGGCTGTCTGGGTCCTGGGAGCTGTTAGGAGAAAAGTGCTAAGATGATAGGATAGTTGCCCGGTTTTGTTGGGCGTAAGAGGAGAATATCTAAAGTGATCCTTGTACCTTACACATGCTCTCTACCAGCAACTCACCCCCCGCTTCTGAGGTACCTGATCTTGGAGGCCTAAACTTCTTGGGAGTTCTGCAGCAAGAACTGTCATGTGCCCCATCACTGTGGGCATGTGTGTCACCTTTCTTTGGTCTACTGAGTCAGTTACCCTCATGTCCTCCTGTTTCCCAGCTTCCAAAATTTTGTTGACTTCAGTGATCTACTGATGTCCAGAGTGACATCAGTAGACATCAGTGACATCAGTGACATCAGTGATGTCATCTCTGTCATCTTCTGTCTGCAGCCTTGTCCTTGTGCATTCATGCCTTTGATGCCTTTTTAGTGAGTTTCCAGAAGAAACAGTAACATCTACATAAGTTAGAAATTTATTTTAACTCATTTATTTTTCTATTATCTATCTCCCTCATGTGATTATTAATTCCAAGGCTGGGGACCTAGCCTTGTCAGCTACAGTATTCTTACTGTCTCAAACCCTCTCTGGAGTATCATGGGTGTTGAATAAATACTTACGGAGTGAATGTATGACATGTAATATAGATCTATTTGTACAATGCTTACAGCCCAGTAAATGATAAACTATCTTAAGCATAATTATTTCAGTACTGAGGATTGAGTATTGAAACCAGACTTTATGCTGCTGCTGCTGCTAAGTCGCTTCAGTTGTGTCTGACTCTGTGCGACCCATAGACAGCAGCCCAGCAGGCTCCCCTGTCCCTGGGATTCTCCAGGCAAGAACTCTGGAGTGGGGTGTCATTTCTTTTTCCAATGCATGAAAGTGAAAAGTGAAAGTGAAGTCGCTCAGTCGTGTCCGACTCTTAGCGACCCCATGGACTGCAGCCCACCAGGCTCCTCCGTCCATGGGATTTTCCAGGCAAGAGTACTGGAGTCGGGTGCCAGTGCCTTCTCTGAGACTTTATGCTACTCATAGCCATTGATTTTAAATGGGATCCAATCTGTCTCTTAAAATCTTTCATGAGAAGCATCTGAAATATCTTATCTCCCCTAGAAAAGCTCAAACTTTTCCCGATTGTGATCTTTCCACCATGACTGTCTTTACTAATAGGACTTCACCTGTTTCTGTTAAAGCACAATGTCTGTTAAAGTAAGGTCTCTTGAAAGGTAAGAGACTACCTTGAAGATCCCATGGCCAGGTGGAAGCATTCCTGGAACTAGAGCATAGTTTTTCTCATTCATAATATGACCTTCTGCCTGTTATCCGCCATCCCTCAGTTTCCATTGTCTTCTCTGGAAAGTCGGCTGGGGAGAGAACAGAAAGATTGATTAAATGATCCCTGAAGCCTTTTCAGGCTCTAAAATGATAGATTCTGCAGTGCTGCTGATTATAAAGTGGCAGTAAACAATTGAAGACCGTCTTTAGGACCCAGGTCTTATGATAATAATATCCCTGTGTAATTGCCCAGTCTTTTCAAATGACAAATTGGTCAGTTCACTAGATAACTAGGTATTTAAGTGGTGGCTTCTAGATATCTATATAGACATCCCAGTTGTAAACCTCTGCATAAATGTATTGCCACGATAAAAACCACAAAATTAAATAAGTACAAACTAATTAATAGGATTCACTGTAGTAGAGAAACCAGTCCTCCACTTGTGAAGATTCTGGCTGAAGGTATTGCTTTTTCCAGTCTTCAAACAATACTTGACTTCCCATCAGTGCTGGCAATCTCTCTGAGCATTTAGGCCAAAACAAGAGGGTCCTGTGGTAGGTCTTGAGTGGCGGATGGATGAACAGTGGTGGGCAGCCAGTATGAGAAGGACAGGTGCACCGAGTGCCAGGAATTGGAAAAAACCAGTCCTCTGTGAAGACACAACAGCTCTGGTTCTGGAAAAACCCAGTGGCATACAGTTGTTGTGGAGGCCCTAGACCCTGCTGGTTATGGTTATGACATTGTACAAAGGCCTCAACATTTATGTCCTGCAGTGTGTTGTTTTGGTGTTAAGCGAGGAACTATCTGTTTTAAATCACAGATCTATTAAGCTACCCCTGTGTATCAGTGACATTGATATAAAGACTAATGGTTGTTGATATAATTTGAATGATAAAGACCAAAAACATAGGGGCTCTAGTATTAGCTTTAGTGTCAACTTTGTTGAGTGACCTTGGCCATTGCTATATTCCTTTTGGCCCCTGGTTCCTTAAGTGATAAAGTGGCAAGGGGGACAGATTGGATATCTAAATCATATTCTTAAAGTCCTTTCCTGGTTCAATGTTCTGGAATCCTGAGATAGTTGGGGAGTAAATAAATGAGGAAAACAAATTTCTGTGCTGCTGATACCTTCTAGTCGTCTGAAAATAATATTCTTGGAGAAGAACCTAAGAAATGGCAGTACCATCTTTAAAACTCCATCAGAACCAGCTCCACTGGGTGTCTAAACCACAGCAACATCTGCTTTTCAATAAAACATTGGCATTGCCCTCTACCAGTTCTCTTGGGGGCTTGACTCAGGAATGAGAAGCTCTATACCCACCCTATGGGGCACCTGGTGAGACTGTTCATTTTATGGGGACCCTTCTTGAAGCACAGCTGTCTGTTTAGGGAAACTTAATGCTTACCTTACGTCTTTGAAGGAGGGAAAAAAACCAGGTTGTTTCTCTTGAGTCTGCAGCTCCTGTAGCATTTAATTTTTTGTTTGTTTATTCTGGCCAGCAAAATAAACAATAATTACAGCCATAGGATCTTAGTTCCCTGCAGGATTTTCGCTGCAGTTTTCCTGCAGTGGAAAACTCAGAGTCCTAACCATTGCCCGCTAGGGAATTCTCTCTAGAATTTAATTTAAAATAAAGAGATCTTGGTTTGGCTTTTTATACAAATTCTCACCTGACTCTGCCCTCTGAACATCCACACAAAACAAAGCCACCAGCTCTGTGAGCCAGCTGGGGAAAGCCCAAATGAAGACATGCTTTTCAGAGAGCTGAGCAGGTGATGTCTACTTCAGTTATGGAGAATCTTCATGCTGCTCAGAGCAGTGACTGCATGGAATAGCCACAGGAACGACATGCACATTTACTGTAGAAGCAGGAGAGAAGAGAAGAGCTTTTTGAGAGCCAGGATTCAAAGAGGCTTTGTGGTCCTGGTATATTACCACCTCCTCCCAAACTCTCATTAGTCCTTGAGATACTGTAGCAAATTAATTGAAATCTAAGTCACCTAAAATTTTTACTTCCTTCAGCAATTCTTCACCTTCATGCAAAGTGTTACTTAAAATATTAACACTGCCTTACAGCTTCTAGCTGCTGTGTGCATCTAAATGACAGGGTGATGGCTTAATAACTGATAGAGACACTGTTTGCGTCTGTGCTGCCCTGTCTTTCATTATTCTCTTTTTGGCATCTGTAGCCCTGGTTACAAGCATAGTGCCCTATGCACAGAGATGCTCACTGTTTGTTGGATGAGTGAATGAATAAGGAGGTTAGCTTAAATTTTTTTCCAGGAAGGTAAAAGATTTATTTCAAAAGCATCTGGCATACATCATCTTAGTGGGCATTCATCATTCTTCCCAGTACCCAGCATAGAACAGATGCTCAGAAAGTATTAGATGGATGGATGGAGGGATGAAAGTGAAAAGTGAAAGTGAAAAGTCACTCAGTTGTGTCCGACTCTTTGCAACCCCATAGACTATACAGTCCATGGAATTTTCCAGGCCGGAATACTGGAGTGGATAGCCTTTCCCTTTTCCAGGGGATCTTCCCAACCCAGGGATCAAACCCGGGTCTCCTTCATTGTAGGCGGATTCTTTACCAGCTGAGCCACAAGGGGATGGGTGGATGGATAATATGGACAGCATAAGATCCCATAGCAACCCTGGGAGATGGGTAGGAGAGGTATTCTTATTGTTAGAACTATTTTCCAGATGAGTACTGTGGGACCCTGGTAGCTCAGCTGGTAAAGAATCCACCTACAATGCATGAGACCCTGGTTCAATTCCTGGGTCGGGAAGATCCCCTGGAGAAGGGATAGGCTACCCATTCCAATATTCATGGGCTTCTCTGGGGGCTCAGATGGTAAAGAATCCACCTGCAAGGTGGGAGACCTAGGTTTGAGCCCTAGGTTGTGAAGATTCCCTGGAGGAGGGCATGGCAACCCACTCCAGTATTCTTGCCTGGAGAATTCCTTGAACAGAGGAGTCTGGCAGGCTACAGTCCATGGGGTTTCGGAGTCACACATGATTGAGCGACTAAGTATAAGCACAGCAGCACTATGAGACCCTGAATGAGAAGCCAGTGGACTTTCTCAGGAGGCTGGATACTGTGTGTTTAGTGTCAGGGCCAGAGTCCGTTCTGCCATGAGAAAGAGTGTGGAGTTGGGCTGAAGAACACAAGTCAAGCTTGTATGTCAGAGAATCTGAGGTTTTGAACCCTGGCTCTTGCCCTTCCTAGCTGTCTCATCTTTGTCAAGCCCCTTACACTCTGTACCTCTGCTTCCTCTCTGTGAAATACGTGTCTGTCCTTGAGGAGAAGAGTAATGATAGACCCACAGCATAAGGCATTACATGAGGATTGAACAAAACAATATGTGTATATCTTCGGCAGTGTACTTGACACGCAGTCGGCCTCGGTGGTGGTCGCTGGTGTTGCTGCTGTGCTTACTCTTGTATGGGCACCTCTTCGGGGATGAAGGTCCAGGAAAGGTAGTCCTAAGGATGTGCTTTCGGGTTGCATTTGGGGAAAGTGTCAACAGTGCAGTATCCCTAGCCCAGGACTGTAAGAAACAGACTAAGGAAGCCAAGCCTTCATTTGTTCAGTCACCCTTCCATGCAAGTCTAAAACATGTGGGAGAAAGGAGAGCATTGGGATGAGCCAGGAAGGGGAAGAGATGAGATTAGTTGGCCCCTTCCCTGTGCAGAATCTAGTCTGCACTGAGCAGCGGGCAGATCCTCTACCCTCACACCCTCGCTGACTGTTCTATCAATGTTACAAGGCAGCTGTTGCACACACTTTCTTGTTGTTGTTTAATCATTCAATCATGTCCGACTCTTTGCAACTCCATGGACTGTGGCCGGCCAGGCTCCTTTGTCCATGGAACTCTCCAGGCAAGAATCCTGGAGTGAGTTGCCATTTCCTTTGCCAGGGGGTCTTCCTGACCCAAGGATCGAACGCACATCTCCTGCATTGGCAGGCAGATTCTTTACCACTACTGAGCCACCAGGGAAGCTCCATTACAAGGCAGCTTTTTGTTTAAATATGGAGAAATAAACAAAGTAAGGAAAATATCTTGTCCAAATGAGAAAGGCCCTCCTTAAATAAGCTAATAGCATCATAGGAGACTGACTTAGGGAGAGGGGCTTGAGGGATCAGCCTCTGGGCTGTAATGGCTTGTTCAATGTTGTACCCTCAGCTTTTAGAGCTTTTCACACATGATGAGCACCCAACAAATGTCTGATGAAGGAAAGAATTCATCTAGTCCAACCTCTCTGTCCCACATATAAAGAATCCAATGTCACATAGCTGGTAATAGGTTCTTAGCTTGAAATACAGTGGAAGTACTTGGAATCTTCCATAAGGACGCCAGTCAATCAGTATTGCTTACCACTCTCAGGGCAAAGAGATGATCTCATGTGGGGTTCTGGGCACTGAAATTTAATGAAAAAGAAGGTGATTCACCTGCCCTGACCCTCCAAAATGGAAATGAAATGTGAACACTTAAAATGAATGCCAGAAAAGTGATGACCAAGTTGAGTCTGAACCAAAGGAAGATTATTCTGATTGGGACAAAGAAGAGTTTGTCCATGTAGATAAGAATTCTGAAAGAGCAAGGAAGATACTCTTTTTGGTATGGTAGGCCATGATAGAAAATTCACCTTTTGTAAAAGCTGTGAAACACTGTCAAGTAATCAGAGATATTTTTCATACTGCACATAATATACTAAAAATGCTCTATGAATATCATTAGACTAATACTTTGAGTTGATTTTTCAATTTGCAGTATTGGTTTATATTGCGTGATTCTTACACTGACAATTTGTAAGTAATATTTCTGCAGGACTTCACAGTTTGTAAAACACTTTCATATACCTTAAATTATGTAATTTTTTCAACAATTCTATGATATAGCCTTTGATATCCACTGCTGGGGATAACTGAGGCACAGAAAGGTCACATGTCCTCCAACCCAAGTGCCTCTCACCTCAGCAGGCTGCTATTGTTGTAGACGATGCTTGTTCCAATATCAGCAGGACAGGTATCAAGCCAGTGAGTCAGAGCGAGGTGTGTAGCTAGTACACCTCAACCTTGAATGTGAACACAAATCTCCTGGGATGTTAAAATGCACATCCCAGTTCTGGGTCTAGGGTCCAGGCTGGTTCTGAGAGTCCAGCCTTTCTAACAAGCTCCCAAATAATGCTGATGCTGCTGGTCCATGGAGCTAGAACGCTTGTTGTTGTTGTTTGTGAATCAATTACTCTCTCACCTACAGAATTTCCAGACTGAGAGAGGCATACTCAGAGCTTTCTGTAGCTGATTCATGTCTAGAGAGGGCCTGAGGCCGACCCCTTTTTCTCTCCCCCTGCTGAGAAAGGATGAAATGGCCACAGCAAGGGACAGGCATAATTGTCTAGGAGTCAAAACATTGTCCAGGGACTCTTTAGAAATTTCTGCCCAAGTATCAGTCAGGCTGGAATTCTGGTTCCAAAATATCTCTTTCACCTGGAGGGCAAGACGTGAATGCTAAAATCCTGGACTGAAGAGCCTGAGCAGAATTCTGTGTGTGAGTCCAAAGTGATGATGTGTTATATTTTCTTTTAAAGCGACTTAAAAAGAGTCAACAAGATGCCCATTCTTTGGGGACATCTTATTAAAACCAGACAGAAGCAACAGCCAGCCTGGGGAGGTTTGCAGTGTCCAGGATGTGGACAGGGTTTGAGGGGAGCACTGATGTAAGAAGACAGCCCAGGATGGTGGTTCTCAACCTGGCTAGCTATTGAAACCACTCACATGCACCGGAAAGTATGAATGCTCTGACTCCACTGTAAGGATTTTCAATTACTTGGTCTGGGATGGGGTCTAGCATTGGGTTTTTTTTTTTTTTTTTAAGGCTGCAAAGGGTTGATTGTGCAGCCAAGATTGAGAACTACTAGGAGAAGGCAATGGCAACCCACTCCAGTACTCTTGCCTGGAAAATCCCATGGATGGAGGAGCCCGGTAGACTGCAGTCCATGGGGTCGCTAAGATTCGGACTGGACTGAGCGACTTCACTTTCACTTTTCACTCTCATGCATTGGAGAAGGAAATGGCAACCCACTGCAGTGTTCTTGCCTGGAGAATTTCAGGGATGGGGGAACCTGGTGGGCTGCTATCTATGGGGTCACACAGAGTCGGACACGACTGAAGCAACTTAGCAGCAACAGCAGCAGCCTAAGACAAAAATGTGGCAGATAGGACAAAAATGTCCCAGAATGGAAGATGGAATGAAGAATTTTTATCTATATCTATATAGCTAGAGAGTCACTTCTCATTATTTGCAATACTGATGTTCTTTGAAGTCCCTATGAAAGCTGAACTAGCAAACACTGAACCCCTGCTGCTATGGAGAATACTAGGTTGGGTTCCTGCAAACCTCATGACATTTTCATCAACCTATCAATACATAACTCTCTTGTGCTGTGCCAGTCAGTGTTAAGTCATTCAGTCGTGTCCGACTCTTTGAGACCCCATGGACTGTAGCCCACCAGGCTCCTCTGACCTTGGAATTCTCCAGGCTAGACTACTGGAATAGGTTGCCATACCCTCCTCCAGGGGATCTTCCTGACACAGGGATCAAACCTACCTCTCTTATGTCTCCTCCTTTGGCAGGGATTCTTTAACACTAGCGCCACCAGGGAAGCCCTGTATTTCAAGATGTCTTATTTAATATATTTTGTTGATTCAGTAACATCTGCATTCAAAGGCCACAACACTCTTAACTCATGCCTGTGGGAAGCTCATGCCTTTGGAAGCAATGCATGTGTTTTCTCCCTAAGTTGCAGCACAGCCTCCTGCGCGCTGAGCGACACTAGCCCTGCCCTACGCCTGGGGGCCATTTGGAACAGTAAATCACCAGGGGAAAACACCGAAGTTGGAAACACATGGCACTGAACAACCTTGGAAAGGACCCTGGTTTGCAGTGTGAGAGCTGACACGGGAAGGCTGGGCCTGTTCGACCCCAGCCGGAACACGTGCGCCAGGGACTTATTTTTTTGCCACTCTGCGCATGTCCGTGAATGCTGATGAAAGTGTCGAGTGTTGATTTTTGGTTATAAGAAATTTTTAGCAAATAGGTGAAGTCACAAATATAGAATCCGTCAATACAGAGGATCAACGGTATATAAGACATACTAGAGGAACACTGGATAGTTTGTATGTGGTGATGGGGAGCCTAGAAGCAGACAGCAAAGGGACCTGTGGATCTGAGGGGCTATCCGAGGTCAGCCCGGCTACCCCTGATCGCCCTGCAGCTCGTTCTCTCGCTGCTCGGATCTTAAGGCTCCAGACAGCCCTCCCCATCTCATATCCAATAAGAAATGAATGCTGTTCAATTTCTGTCCTTAAACTAGAACAGGCCTGGACCTGAATTATGCCAGGAACCTCGTGCTTGCAGTGTCTTTGGAAGTCTTTTATTGCAGGACTGATTTATAATACCCAAGTAGATGAGTTGAGGGCAATTACGTAAATGCTGTTTCTCTGGAGTAGAGAAGAACGGTCTGGTTTAAATGAAAAATGCAGTGCCAAGTCAAAAATTCAAATCGTTATGTGGAATTACAGACCACAGTAAATCAATTTTACAAACACAGTACCAATCTCACTGTGTTCCAACACCCGCAGGGTCCAGTTGTGACAGTTTAGAATTGGAGAAGAGGCTGAAGGTGAAGAGAAAGTGGGAATTGGGACGTGTGAAGCCTCAATAGCTTGTCTTGAATCACATGGTGATTCAATCAAATATAATTAAGAAACCAGGAGAACCTAAACCATCTAATTTCTCTTAATTAACCCCCTCCCCAAATAATCTAATTAGCGGTGTAAACTCAAATTGTGGGGTTTTTTTTTAAATGGTCATTTATGTGTATTGTTACACTTGACATTTGGATTGAATGCTTTAATGAAAACAAGGACCAATTCCTTCATCAGTAAATTGCCCTGCTGGCCAAAATGCTGAGAATCTCCAGTTCTCATTCTTCTATCAAGAAACTAAGTTAAGAATTATTCAGGACTGCATAATACATTTCTAATTATTTATAACCCTTCTTCTAACACTAGAAAGAAAAGAAAAACGATTGCTGCTTTAATCAAGGCCAAGTTCAGAGTTTCATGCTCTGAAGTCCTGACACCCGTCCTGCGTTTGGCTGGTGTTGAGTTAGGACCCTGATGGGAGGAGGATTTTGGCATTTTCTAATGCTGCCAGTCCTTGCCTGCTCAGTGCTGTTGCATTTAAGAGCCATCTTGCCCTCTTATCTGGGAGACTTTTGAGCTCCAGTTGCAGTGCAGGCTTTGCCTGTAGTTCAAGACAAGAACTAGTAGACAAGGTATCTTTTATAAGCCCCCTTTAAGCAACTCACCTCCTTCTCCTCTGGACAAGAGCTGTGGTGTCAAGATATAAAAGGATACCCTGGTGATTTGTTCAGTGACTCTGGTGGTGGCCTTGGGATTGATGCTTTGAGAGGGGTGTAATTGCTCTGTCATGAAACTCTGGCTATTTGCAGTTCCAAACTTGGATGGCTTTGCTGGTAGCCACACCCTGTCAACAGCCAGGGAGTGTTAAACACAGGATTGATGGTGCTTTCAGTAAACCTAAGAGGCACTTCCTGGATAGACATGTGAGTTGAGGTAACAGTGATTATAATTTGAGAGTTATCTTTTAAGAAAAGGGTAGGAGGGAAGTTTTGCCAAAAATCTATCTGAGTTTCTTCACTCTCTTCCTTAAACACAGTGATTGGAACATTTTTATGGACACATTGAAAAATGAAAAAGGTATATCTGCTTCAATCCACCCCTGACCATTTGCTTGACTCAGTTATTTTCTTTACTTGGTGTCATAATGAAAATGATTAAAATTCTGCAGCTCTGACTTAAACTCTTCGCTCTCCACAAGGGTAGAAATTCCACAGACAAACTAAAGGGCCAAGAAACCTAAAGGTTAAGTACATATAGATATAACTATGGATATGAAAAAGAGGATAATTCAGGAAAGTAGAAGTGAGCCCCCATATATAGGAACCTTAGAAATGGCTGGATTGATCCCACAGTCCCTTGAATTGGCTGAAACATCTGCTTCAGTGGTGTCAAGTTACTTCCATAGTTGATGTCACTGGTTCTCATAGGGTGGAATGAGAGGATTGGGGCAGTTTCCTTTTGGGACAGCTTGATCTGAAGTTCAACTTGTAAGAGTCTACTGATTTCTATAAAATGTATATATTGGCTTGTCTGACTTTTGTCATAAATAATGACAGTATAAAGACAAACAGCAGTTATTTAAAATAGATTTTCCCCTGGATGACACCCAGTTTTGCCATTTTAGAAACTGACAAAAGAGGACAAATGAAATGTACCCAAGATTAATGCAGCAATAAAAGTCTGCCAGAAACATTCTAATTTACTTCTTAAAAGCCCAAATGTTTAAGTGATAACGTGAAGGCAGAAGCATACATCTTTGCTCTGCTCCAAGACCGGTCATCTGTGGAGTAATAAGGGCTGACACCAGTGGCAACTCACATCATGGAAAAAGCTCTCCCTGCATCAGAATGTGTTTACTTCCATACAATCTGAGAATGAGACCGAATGGGCAAAAAGAGATTCAGCAGTGCGTATTTCTCAACCTTGTTGGTATGTTCTTTGCGGCTTTGTCTTCTTCTGGAGTCTCCATTTGTTTTGGTTTTATTGCATAGGCTGGTATTTACCTTTTCTTCGGAGAGTGTGTGGCTTCCTCCTTGGCTTGTGGGAAACACCCGGTACACCCACCACATCTTTGCTTTGTAGCATGCTCTTTCTTCTTCTCCCAGAATGAGGTGGAGTCTGAAGCGGTTTGGGGGAATCATCTTCTGGTGTCCAGATGTTATGAGCACTGGTTTTCCAAACTTTTAGACAAGAAGCAGAGTGCAAGCATGCAGAGTTGAGACATATAACCTTTCAGATTTGCTTTTAATCTATTCCCTGAAGCAATGAGGGCAGAGCATGTTAATTTTAACCTTAGTAATTAATTCTCCCTGCCCCCAACACAAACCTGTTCTTGGCCATAAACGTGACTGGTGTTGTCTTTTTTGCATGATGTCACTGATTAAATAGTCTAGTTTTTTTTTTTTTTTAATGTATTCTTGCAGTACTATTAATCTTTTTTTCCCCAAAGATTCCCACTACAGGGCCTCAGATTACTGGTTGTGGCACCACAAAAACCAACTAAAGAAGAGGAACCCAGGGTCTAATGTTTCACCACTGAGCTTTGCTAAAATGTTTGCCTTAAAAAAAAAAAAATCAAATGCCTAGAATTATGCATACAAGTGGTGTTAACAGAACTCCACTCTTTGAAAATGCAAAGCCTTTCTTACAGTTCCTTAGATACTCTGAAATCAGTATTCTCAGGAAAAACTCTTGGGATGGTGCCCAAAAGATGCCTGTTAAGCAAACCTAAAGTAAGGGAATAAACAGAAACATCCCCTGCCAATAACTTTGAAACAATAGTGATAGCTATTTTATAACTGGCAATGGCTTGAACTTTTTCTCTTCTAAACTTGACAAGTATCAGACCATCTCCTGCATCAAAACTCTCAAACTGGTGTATTCAGCCAAAGTTCTGATACTTCTGAATTTCTTTTGGGAGCAGATCTAGACAATGTAGTTAAAATACACCATTAGCAATGCGTAAGTAGAATTCTCCACATGTATTTTCATAGCCTGTTGACACACACAATATGTATCCCCAGAGTAAGAGAATGGCTTGGATCTTTTAATTCTGGAAAGAAACGCTTAAGTTAAATATTTTAAAATAATATGCAAATATTTGATTTCCTCATTCCACTTTTTGAAATCCCTAAATAAGAATGAGCTGCTTTTTGTAAAGTTTAGTAGCAATTGGATTGAGTTCTATCACATGAGCATCGAGAATTTGAAATATTAACAAAGCATTAAATGTTCCTGTAAGAAGCCAGCTTGAATTAGAAATGGAGACTGAGACTTCCCTGGTGATCCAGTGGTTAAGACTTTGCCTTCCAGTGCAAGGGGTGTGGGTTCAATCCCCGGTTGGGGACCTAAGATCCCACATGCCTCACAGCTGAAAAACCAAAACAAAATAAAAACAATATTGTAACAAATTCAATAAAGAGTTTAAAAATGGTCCACATTAAAAAATAATCTTAAAGAAATGGAAAGACTGGCTTAGGAAGAAGAGCGAAATTGCAAATCATGTCCATGTGGCTGAACACATAAGGGCCTGATGAGGCTGCAGAGTCCAACCTTGGATTGAGAAAACAGCTTTCTGGGTTTGATGAAAAAGAATGACATTAGAAGTATGGGTGTACTTAATGGCTCTATTCAAAAGGAAGTCAGTTTCTGCAGCAGTCTTGATTCTAGACTCTAGGATAAAACGCTGAGCCTGGAAATAGGTGGAAGTGCACAGTGGGAACAGTGAGAAGTGGCGGTGGACGGAATCTGAGGAGGAGTGTCAACTGTGAAAGGAATCAGAGGACTTAAAGCACACGAGTTCCTGAGGCCAATGAGGTGCCCGTGGAACTCAGCAAACACAGCAGAGAACAGCAGTCGTCTCTATCACTAAGTTCAGTCCTCAGTTTTTAACAGAAAACTGGGATCCCCATAAAATGACTGTACTTCAAACAGATGATGAAAAAAAATGACGAAAAGAGCCGTGAATTCAGCAAATATAAAACAATTTGTATTTGGTTAATGTTAATACCTTCTGCATATGTATCAAAACCATTTGTCACACAGCGTTTCATCTACTAACCAGGCTTGGTGCACATAGGAATTCCCAGGTCCTTCCACCACCCAGGGGCCCACAGCTCATAATTTAGGGATGATTGAATTATATTGCCTTTTGGGGCCTTCCAGCTATGAAATGTTATTAACCTATGCTCATAATAATTTTAAAGCATTACTTGCATTCAGTGTATAAATTTAAGGAGAACAGAGAAGAATGCAATGTATCTTTGAACGATCTCCCTTACCGTTTATTAGGATAAAGTTTCAGTGTTAAAAATTAAGCTTCAGTCTGGACGGCTTGTTCATGGGGATCGCTGCTCTTCTTGGCAGTGAGGTGCAGTTCTTAACCTGACAGAGGACTGAGGAAAGAGCTGGACCCATACCCCAAACCTTCCTCTTTGCACAGCCCCATTACTTGTCACATTAGAAGGCAAAAGAGGTAGTTATACCTGTTTTCTGAGAGTCTAACTATACTGAAAAGTCTTTTCCTGCCTCTTATTTCAATAACTAAAAATCAAGGCAAAGTCAATTTTGGTCAGAGGAAAGGGGGAAGAAATCTTATTTCCAGGCTTTCAAGAAAATACTTAAAAAGAGCAGAGCGCAGCGCCAGGTATCATATTTTCCCCTCAAAAAGTGTTGAAAGGAGTCTCATGAAAGATGCTTAGAGATGAAAAAGACATCATAAGGTTAGAGGAGGTCGGAGACGGCAGCTGGCCCCGAATGGCATGACAGAGTATATTACCAGATTATAAGACCCTGTGTACGCACATCATGCTGCTGCATTGCTGGAGCAAGATTATTTTTAGCTGCTTTCCCCGTATTTCAGCTAGACTTGCTCTGTATTTGTTATTTATTTTTAGTTCACTTGAATTTATAAGTGTTCCAAATACTACAGTACCCTATTGTCATATATACTCATACATATGTACGTACATATATAAGTGTGCTGTGCTGTGTTTAGTTGCTCAGTCATGTCCAAACCTTTGTGCCCTCATGGACTTTAGCCTGCCAGGCTCCTCCATCCATGGGGATTCTCCAGGCAAGAATACTGGAGTGGGTTGCCATGCCCTCCTCCAGGGAAATCTTCCCAACCCAGGGACTGAACCCAGGTCTCCTGCATTGCAGGCAGATATCAGCGCCACCAGGGAAGCCCATGAATACTGGACTGAGTAGTGTATCCCACCTCCAGGGGATCTTCCCCACCTAGAAATCAAACCGGGGTCTCCTGCATTGCAGGTGGATTCTTTACCAGCTGAGCCACCAAGGAAGCGCCACATATAAGTGTACATACCTGAAATTTCTTGTAGCGATTCCTAAAAATATAAGGGATATAGACGCTATACTCTACATACTATTAAGTCTTAGCTTCAGTTTCTTCAAGAGCACGGGTTACAGTGTTGCCCCCCTGGGCAATTATGAGAATGAATCCCCTCCCCCTGAAATATGCTGTCCCCCTAACCCTCATTATTATGAAGTTACAAATTCAGGACCTCAATTCTGCTGGAACTTGCCAACTTCTAATCTCCAGTGAGGTTTTTTTTCAAGTTGTGCTTACTTCTGCAGCATTTGAATATAACTCTGGGGCAGCTTAAGTCTGAATGGAGCGTGTTCTGTTGTCTGCCACGCAGCAGTCAGCTGCTGAGAACATTCAGAAGGCCCGCCTCTAGCTAGAGTTATTCTGGGGAGACTAACACAGTGTGAAAAGCTTCTCAGAAGCCTGCCTTCCCTGCTCTCCCCTCTCTACTTGTAGGAAAATGACTTTTATTCATTTATTTTCACCTGAATATCCATTCTTTCTCTATGTAACACTACTTCAGATGAATACTTTTGGTCGAAAAGAAAATGGAGCGACGGGACAGCCATGCACCATCTGCCCTTGACCACCTCATTCACCCACCGCTGTGCAGTCTATGGTCTTACACTCTCTCTGTCCACTGCATTTATTCTTCCCTCTGCTAATCTATGGCAAACAAAGTCCCCCAGCACATGAAGGAACACCAAATTTGGCTTTGCAGTCCCTATTAGCCCCACCGAAAGATCTGTCTTCACCCCAAAGGGCCCCCATGGGCAGGTCACCTGTCACCTGCTCCAGCCTCCTTCCCAAAAGCCTCAGTCCCCTTTGGAGAAATGAAGCATTTGCCACGCACAGCTTGACTTTCACGTCAGTGTTTGTCACCCCTGACTCTGAATCCTTGGCCCTCTCTGCAAAGCGGAAACTTAATGAGAGACATTTTGCTTGTTGCTACAGCAGGTTCACTCCTAAGGGGACATTTCTGACTTTGGTGCCAGCTGTAGAAGTCTTTCTGATACAGACCCAGTGAGGCCTTAGGTAGAGAGTCCCTGGGAAAAAGCCCTGGTACCTCAGGTATAACTGATTTTTATTAGAGTGAAATTCACTCAGTCGTGTCTGACTCTTTACAAACCCATGAACATACACTCCATGAAATTCTTCAGGCCAGAATACTGGAGAATTCCTTCTCCAGGGGATCTTCCCAACCGACGGATCGAACCCAGGTCTCCCGCATTGTGGGCAGATTCTTTACCAGCTGAGCCACAAGGGAAGCCCAAGAGGCAGAGACCAAATTCATGCCATATCCCCTATGACCTCAGTCAAGCCAGGGGCATATGAAGAAATGGGTCTAGGTTTTTATGAATGAATCCCTAAAAGTCCCAGCAAGTTAGGTAAACATCTAGTGAATTCCCTGGACATTGACAGCCTCTGCAAGGATGCTCATCAGTGGGGAGCTAACACGAATTTTAAGAAAACTTTTGATGGAAAGAAGCAAATTGGCTTCATCTAATACTGGAATTCAGCTGCTACCTGTGTGTGGTATTGTTCTCTGCATCCAAGGATGGGGACTCTCTTAGCAGTGTTATCACACTCATAGTGATGGATTCATTATTGCCTGTAACCAGGTAGCGTGCTAAGGGTTCCACCAGCTCTGGGTATGTTTCTCTCTGGGAAAGGCCTGCTTTTATGGTTTGTGGCTCACTCTAATCCTGGCTGTGAAGGGGAGCCCTCCTTTCCACTCTGGGCCCACCTGGCTAGCACCATTCAGAGCACCCACCAGATATTCTGAAATGATTGCAGAGGTACCAGGAAGCAAAGACGGCTAAGCTGGAAAGTCCCATCACTTGGGGCAGCCCTGAACAAGTCCGCTCAATTTTGTATAAATACTTAGACAGGCATGAAATGAATTTTCTGGATGTCTGGCTTTTCTTCCTATTGGCTTCTCTCTTCATTTTTGCTGCTGCTTCTTTTTTATTTTATTTTTTTCTTATTCTGCTTTTTTTTTTTTTTTTTTTCTCTTGCTAGTTCGGATCCAACCAGGTAGCAATGCATTTTGCAGGGAGCCTTTTTAGAGAGCTTCTTCCTTAGTCTGTTCAGTGGAAATGTAAGCTGTTTCAGCCTGTTAGAATCCAAAAAGTAAAAAATGTTCCTTTTGCATATTTTGAAGTTAGATGAAAATCCCTTGCCTTGATAGAATCTGCCCAAATTAGAAATTTCTCAGGTTACCGATAGTAAAATTGGCAGCTCCCTTTTTTTCCTCCCTTTTTTGTTAATAAAGAAGTTTCTGGCCCTTCTTTCACACACAAGGCTGCGCTTCTGACAACATGAAGCCAAACAGAAATATGGACAGCAGGGGTGTGAACTCCATTGCTCTCCGGCCTGGTTAATGCCAACTGACCATGAGTGGCCTCCCCACACCACTACTGTCTCAAACACACTTTTTGCAAACACTCAGCCTTTTGGCTCTGGTCTCTATGTTTTTAAGTGGGGGCAAGAAAACCTGCTGTTCACATCTTTATGTGGATGCTGCCCTACCAGAAATGCAGTTTAACAGAAAGCAGAACTTCTCACACTGGGATGTCAAGTGTGCTGGCTAAAAAACAGAGAAGGATTAATGCCAGCAAAGCAGCTAGTCCGGACTTGGGAGAGTAAATATCATACCTCACTGGAGGGGATAGAGCCCTACATGGAACTTAATGGCTTCCCTGAAAAATGTTTAAAAATGCATGTGGCTCGATTCCATGTTAGCACTGCAGCAGTCAAAATAAACTGGACCTGTCAGGGGCCAGCACAGAGAGCAAGTTATGAATAGACTTATTTTGTAAAGCTGTCACTTTACACGCCCAGAAAAACCAACCAAGGGTAACGTCGGCTCCCTCAGCATTGATTTTGGTTAAATCCCTCCCTTGAATGACCTCAATTTAATTTGGCTAGTTATGTGTGAGTTTTGTTGCTTTTTCCTGGTTTTCTGGAAAAGAAATTAAAAATGAGGGCTACACAGATGTTGCCTGCTGTGCGGAAGGGCTGCACACGCTGGAGAAAACTGTTCCCTGCTTACGGAGAGCACCCCACTGGCTTCTGAATGAAAGCCTTGTTGCCTGGAAGTGTTCTCATGTAAAGTCTGGCATTAACCTGCGAAGCCAAGGGAGAGAATCGGCCCTTTCACATGCGGCTGCCGTGTCCCATACCCCGAGGTCCCTGTTGGTCTCAGGCCCTTGTTGTGCCTGCACCCCTTTCAGAGGTGACAGCTCCCCTGATTCCTGGTTGGAAGGACTAGTCCACTTCTGCTAGCTCAGCCCAGCCAAGATTGCCAACCATGAGTGGTCTGCCCTCCCCTTCCAGAAAGTCTGCCCTAATGACATGGGTCATGTCCGGTTTTGTGTGGTCCCCACTCTCCGCCCCACCAAAAATACCTGGCCAGGACATGTTCTTTTCCGTCTTGGCAGATTGCTACTTTGCCAGGCTGTCAATCCTCACCTGATTTTGGGGTCTACTGCTCCGAATCCTGATGTCTACGGTTAGAACTGGAAACAGATCCTGACCTATAGAGGTGAAGGTCATAGGTGTAGGCCTTATAGGTGTAGCCTCCTTAGAGAGCCCAACTCACCCAAAGGTACAGACAGCATCCTTTTCAACCACCCTTTAAGGAAAAGCCACCCCATGATCCCGGATGCAGCGATCAGACAGCGCCATCTCTCAGGGTTAAGAGGTACTGTGGGTTCTTCTGTGGCCCAGGCTAAAGGGGGGGGAATAACCTATTTCATTTTTTTTTTTTTTCCAGTTCTCTCAGGCCAGGCACACCACAGCCCTTTGAAACGATCTGTGTCCCTTACCCCACCCATGAATGTGCCAAACCAGCCTCTAGGACATGGATGGATGTCTCATGAGGACTTACGAGCTAGAGGACCCCAGTGCCTCCCATCCGATCATGCCCCCCTGTCTCCACAAAGCAGTGTAGCCTCTTCAGGAAGTGGTGGGAGTGAACACTTAGAAGATCAGACCACTGCTCGTAACACATTCCAAGAAGAAGGTAGTGGTATGAAAGGTGAGTGACAAAATGAGAAACCACTGGCAACAGAGCCCCTCCCTTGATTTGGAGTCAGAAGGGTGAGGAGAGAGGTAGTCAGCCAGGAGGAAGGAGCCCGCCCCTCCCCGAGCTGATGGGAGGCCCCTCCTTTGCTGAGCTCTGGGGGTGACCGTGGCGGAAAGGGCTCGGATTCCCCTTCCAGGGCTGCTTGCCAAAACCTGGGAAGAGCAGGAGAGGTCAACGCCCTCCTTTTTCCTTTTTATTTTTTCTGAATGCAGTGACTTGCAGACAATTAAATGAGTCACAGCTGGCGGCGATAGCATCTACTGTTTGCACATCCGTTCCTTGGTCTGCCCTGTCTGTACAGATGTTGATCTGCTCCAGCCTTCTGCCTCACTGCTCTGGCCAGGGAATCATCAATAATTTAGCAAAACAAACCACAGGATCTTTTTTTAAAATCTCTCTTCGTGTAGAATCGTACTGGTGCTTCCTTTCCTCTCTCCCTTTCCCTTTGATATCCAGAGAAACCTGCAAACCCTTTTCTCTGCCTCTGTTGACGGGATGTGNGGGAATCATCAATAATTTAGCAAAACAAACCACAGGATCTTTTTTTAAAATCTCTCTTCGTGTAGAATCGTACTGGTGCTTCCTTTCCTCTCTCCCTTTCCCTTTGATATCCAGAGAAACCTGCAAACCCTTTTCTCTGCCTCTGTTGACGGGATGTGAAAAAAATAACACTGAGACTTGCTGGCAGTGTTTTAAGGCTGATAACGGATTTGCATACAGGTGATAAAGGCCTTGTGTGCAGCATCAATAAATGTTCCTACACTGCCCTGTAAATCTCTCCTCTTCTAAAGACACTCATCGAGAGAGAGAGATTGCCAAATTACCCATGGTAGGTTCAAAGAGGATACGCACACTCTGTATTTTTAGATGCAAGTTGTTCAAGGGCTGGGAAAGGCCTCAGGGAAAGATGCTCATCAGAGACACACTAATAACAATTTTAGAGGGAGAAACAAGAGCTAGTCGTGCCCCTGGGACTGCGATGCTGACAGGAGGCTCCGAGAGCGCCCTCACTGATGCTGTACACAATCCTGAGCTTGTGCCGTTTCTGATCTTTCCCTTGAGAAGGATTAGTGTTGACACAGGAGGCTGGGGACTAAGCCCCCTCCCCACCACAGGAGCATGGCACAGAGAGATGCCCACTACTTGCCAAGGGCTGGTTGTAAGTGAGCCTGAGGCTGAAAATGGAGCCTGTCAACCAGGGGAAATGAACCTGAAGTGAAGCCACTTTCCTGGAGCACCCGTCCCTCCCAGCTGCTCAGTCCAGCGTCCTCTCATCCCAGCGCCATCCGTGATGGATGCCGTGCTGAGTGTCCAGAGTGGCTGGGACTCGTCTTGATGTTTCCCTCTCTCAGGTGATACCAATGGGTCATTCGAAGGTGTTTAACAGGCCTCAGAAGCAATGGCCCCTTTTGGCAGGGAGGGGATGTGTGTCCTCTTTTATATCTCTTTCATAGTTTTCAGGGAAATGTGTCATAATTTTGGAGACCTCCCAAAACCTATTTTTGAGTTCTGTGCTCAAGTTGCTGGGCCCCAGGGCATGAGCAGCCGGGATGGCTCAGCCATGCTTGGACCAAGAAGGGTGGAGCCAGTGTTTCTCTGGATTTGCTCCTTTCCAAGTGAAGTCGAGGGTCTGGACAAGTGGGGTGTCTGGACGAATGGCTTCCAAGACAGTGGATGTGAGGATATAACTGGTAACCATGAGGAGGAGGCCTGGCCTTCCTGTTGAAGGGCTTAGTGGGTCTTGTGGGAAGTCCTTGTTCTCCAGGACACTGGGTTCACCGTCTGCTTACAAGAGCTTCATTGTCTTCTCTTTCTTTTTTCCTTTGCCTTTCTTTTCTTTTTTATCTTTCATTCTTTGTGTTTTATTCTGAAGCCCTCTGTATACTTTAGACATTCTCTCAGAGCAGGTGAAGGTTTGCCCACTGCATGCTGACTTTTGCAGATGAGAAAGTCACTACTCGTTAGTAATAGTGACAGTAGGCTTTTAAAGAGACATGAAGGAGAGAAAAATGGAATCGATGTCCTATCCCTGTTTAAGAGTGAGAGCCAAAATATTCCAAAGTTCAAGGAACATCCCAGGTATCAGCTTCTTCGATTCCTTCCTTTAAAACTGGTGCGAATTGTTCCCTCGGAGCTTCTTTGATCAGAAGGTGATGCAGACAAGATTTTACATCCAAGACTTTCTTTATAGGTCCAAGATGTGTGGCCAGAAATGTGCTATTTGGTGACGGGACTAAACAGAGGACACTCTTCTGTGTATTTCCACCTTCTGCTGACTTATTGAACTGTCCCTGTCTCAAAGAATTGCATGGGATTCACAGAATAAAGTTCTTAGCAAATTAAAGAGAAACTCCTATTTGAAGGAACATGACAGAGGATGAAACCTTCTATGTATGGAAAAAGTGTCTTTGCGGTTCTGCTGATAAGCTGTAGAAACATCCACATCTGAAAACTGCATCATCCCAGAGGGTTGGGGCCAGTGTTGTGCCCCACGAATGCCCCTCCCCACCGCACCTGGTGCCATCTTCCCTCGAAGGCCACCCCCCTGGGGACTCCTGAGCAGATGCTGCTCAGAATGGCCTCCCAGGAGAGCACAGAAACAGCCCGTACAGCCTGCCCTAAGAGTATGTCATTCAACTCCCCTGTCCCAGAGCAGACGCCGGGTTCAATTTCCAAATTAATTCGTATTTTTCTGAGAAATGAAATCTGAAATCAAATGAAGTGCCTTTAAAGAGAGCCAGCTCTTCCTCTTGGATCCTCGTCTCTCTCTTTCTGTGACCGGGCCCTTTGGCAGGAGTGCCGGCCTTTTAAAGCCCCGTTCTGGTCCATCTCAGGATGCCATCATCTGATTGCTATTTTCCTACTCTTTAAACGCCCAGCTTACGAGAACAACATGGAATCTGTAGTAGAATCTGGAGGAGTTCCAGATCTCCAGGGGATGCATGTCAGCCCTCACCCCACACCTTGGGAAAAGAACAAAAATTCCCGTAATTGAGCTTAATTTAGTGTGAATTCATCTTTCTTGCCAGCAGCTGTGCATACCTTGCTGAAGCGCTGTGTTCATCCTAGCCTTCCTTTCCATCCAGACAGATGAGCCAGGTTTGGCTACACACTGTGCCTCTTGGGTCAGGAGTGGGAAATACAGCTCAGGGCCCAGCGTTCCTTCTCTTTTTATTTTTCACAAACACCCATCTCTCTTTTTGTCTTGGGGTCAGCGCTCCCTGCCAGGGATTGTCACTAAGTGCTCTCACAAGTAGATCAGCTCCTGCTCTCAGAGGATTAACATCATCTGCCCGCTTTGCTTTGTTTTCCCTTTTGTAGTGAGCAGCCATCCTGAAGATCTAAGTCAGCTCCAAGGCACAGAGTGGATGTCCCTGGAAGTAGGGATCTCAGACTGATATCTCAGGCTCAGGGAATCATGGGATCAGCTACTCAACTAGAAATTAATGAACAGAAGTGGGACTCTGAATGGGAATATAAGTTTCCCCTTTAACATGCCTCACAGAGGCTACTGGTTGTACATGTTTGGACTGAATATGCTGATTGTGGTTTCTAAATTCAGTTCTCCTTATTCTTTGTGAACACTTCTTTGTGACTTACTTGTCTCAGGGGAGAGATTCTTGATTCTAGGTTGATACTCAATTATGTTCTTCTCTTCCCCTGAATCACATGAATCTAACATGCCCTCCCACCCTTTCCTCACACAAAGCCTTCAGGTGGCCAAGAAGGGGGGGAAAACCACGCCCTTCCAAGAAAATGAAATGGAGAGTTTCATTGGTGGAAGAAGCACATGTGCCCCTCCTGTCAGCCTCATATCTTTAGAAATTTTGTGTAAACCCAGCACCTAGAGACTTCGAAGTCCAGGGCTGTTGCTGAGTGATGTGACTGTTCAATGGAAACAGAGACAAGGAAGAAAGGCTGGTTAACAGGTTTCGTTTTTGTCCTCATCAAGTCAGCTGCCTTTCTCGAGCACTTGCTGAGACAGGCTTTGGACTAGTTATTGGGGAGACGGAGGTGAGGGAGATGATTGCTGCCTCCGGGGACTTGCTATAATGTGAGGGGTCCAGCGCATGTGCACAGCTGTGAAAACATTTTGTCTCGGAGGCTCGCCATGGATTGAGGCAGGCAGCAAGGAGGGCCCTGATTCAAGTGGAGGGGGAGTCAAAGAAGGTTCCTGGAGGGGGAGAGGCCTGGAGCCTCAGCTTGGAGCAGGATTACAGATGAGCCAAATGTATCAGGTGAGGGAAGGGCACTCTGTGCGGAGGGAACAGTATGCCTGAAAGCGTGGTTATGAGACAGCTTGACCAAGTGCATCATCTGACGGCCTGAGCGCACATGGGAACACAGTCTTGGGAGAGGGAAGAGCCAGATGCTAGGCTTTGCAAAAGATTGGAGCTTTTATCCTGCCATTGAAGGAATGTAGCAGCAGAAAGGACCTGTTTAGATTTGCACGTTAGAAATAGGACCTGAAAGGAAGAGTGGGAGTTGTATCAAGGTAGAGGATAGGGAGGGAATTCTGGATTTGGAGGCCAACTGAGAGGTAGGGGGCATTTCAATAACCAAGGAGAACAATGAATTTGGACCAAGTCCAGCAGAGGAGACAAAAGGAGTGTGTTTCTGGGGTCTTCTATAAGATAGACTTGAGAGAGCTCTGAATTGAATGGCGCTGATTGAACATAGATAGGGATAGATAGAGCGGGAGGAACTGAGGACGGTGCTCAGCTTTTCGCCTGGGACATCTGGGTAGTCCAAGGTATCATCAATAGCAAATAGTTAATAGGAAAACAGAACAGGCTGAGGGCATGGAGTGGAGCAGGCTGAGTTGGGCACCTGTGGAAGAGTCCAGTGGAGGCATGCTAGCCAGGGCCACGCTGCATCGTGCTCTCCCCTGGCCCAGTCTCTCCAAGAGCCCCAGCTCCTCTCCTCCCCTGCACAGTTTAAGCATTCTGCCTCCCTGTGTGTAGTTCATGTTGGGGATTCACTAGGCTTCTGGCTAGTGAAGTAGATTTAGATTAGGGAAGTAGATTTCGGACTTCTGGCTAAGTCCCGTAGACTTAGGCTTCTAATGGACTTCCCTGGTGGTTCAGTGTTTAAGGCTCTGCACTTCCAGTCCCGTGGGACACAGATCTGATCCATGGTCAGAGAACTAAGGTCCCATATGCCATTGGGTGCAGCCAGAAAGAAAGATTTAGGCTCCCTAGAAGCTCCAAGATTTTCTCATTGCAGTTGTCAGTATGAGAAGGGTAGAGGTTGGGGGTGGGGTCTGCTTCTCTTGATGTGAGCTTCGGCCTCACCATTACAAATTAACTCTGGCTGGTATACTTAGGAGGCGTGGCATTTTGTTAATATAAAAATATAGGGGAAATTGAACTTACATTGTTTGTATATAGACATGATAAAGGTAAAAGAGAAAGCTTTGGTTCCAGTAACCTTGATAGAAACCGCAGTTAAGAGTAGAGGGGACCAGTGACTCTGAAAATAGGCTCAGTTTTTCTTATCTGAAGAATTTTTCTTCAGTGAAACTTATATAATATTTTTTCTCCATAGCAAAGGAAATATATTGCCTATTCTGAAATAGCTCCTTTGGGATTTTGAGTTATTTTTGAAATGAAGACCTTTGAACTTCTGCCTGTCTTAAAATGAGATTAGAAAAATATATATATTGAGAAGTGTGATTTTTGTAAGACAAAGGAACCCATCAGAAACCTTTGTAAGAAAGGTTGTGAATCCAGTTTCTGAGGGTCATAAGGGTGTGTGTGAGTGACAGAGAGGGAGTGACATAGCCCTGTGTGTGGCTGGGACACTTTTCAGCACGGCTGTCATGGGAACAAGTTACTATTTTCTGAAAGCTGACTTTCTAGACACTGTCTTGAATTCATCTAACTTAAAGACCAGGATTTAGTAAATTTACTTCACTTTATTTCCAAATGCCAGCATCCAACCTTTGTGGTTAGGTCCTAATGGGCTCAGACTTGTGCTCCTTCTTCTCAGATAGGCTGAGAAGCCCTGATGTCTTTGAAAAACAAATCCCCAGGATTCCCCCAAACTCTAACAGTCATGAGACTACCACTGTTCCTTACCAAATGTGTGTCTTCTGCAGTACTTTAAGCACAGCTTTCAAGGTGGAACCCAGCCACTACTGATGCAAAGCAGGCTGAGAGTAGAGCACCACTTAGGAATGTCATAGCCAATGGAAACTGCGAAAAATTGACCCTCTCTTTGTACCTAACCCTTTGAAGTGGCTAGTTTACCCAAACTCAGCCATCTCTGTGCCTTCTAAGACCCACACATGCTCCCCACCAGCGTGGAAGCCAGAAGCCACCATGGACATGTCCAGGATGGTGTAGCCCCCTCTCAGCTTCACAGGGACCAGAGACCAAGGAGCCTTCTTTCTTTTGCTCAGAGCCTGGAACAGAATACGGCTCCCCTCCTAACCCAAACAGTAAAGAATCTGCATGCAATGCAAGATACCCGGGTTCAATCCCTGGGTCAGAAAGATCCATGGAGAAGGGAATGGCTACCCACTCCAGTATTCTTGCTTGGAGATGTCCATGGACAGAGGCGCCTGGTTGGCTACAGTCCATGGGGTCACAAAGAGTCAGGCACTACTAAGCCACTAACTTCCTACTACTGGAACAGAGTAGGATTATTCATTCTGCTCTAGTCAAAATACATATGGGCTTTAATTATCTTGCTGGTGCTGCTAGACTTCTGTTCTTCAATTTTGAAAGGTGTTTTCCTTCTGACTTCAACACTGAAGAATTAGTCCCTTTTTCCTCTTAAGTTGGTTCTTCTGTCCCTCAGAGCCCAAGGATGCAGTCAGGTCTTGGAGAGAAGGAGGGAGTTGTTTGTGATTAGCCTGGCTTTCTGTGGCCAGTGGGAGCTGCTCTTCCATTGCAGTTTCTAGGACCACCACAGTGAAGCTTCTTATGGAAAATGAGGTTGTGATGGTTCATGGTTCTCTTTTCCAGAAATGCCTTACTCCCTGCCTTTTATGTCGCTCCCCATAGTGGATTCTTCTGCAGTATCACTTCCATCTTTCTTTCTTGCTGGGTCTCCTTGTTTGTTGGATACGTACTGCACCAGCCTATTGACTTGAATAGTATTCCAGCAGGAGGTATTTGAGCAAAGCAGCCCAAGTTTTAATCAAAGCCCAGATTCTGTATAAGCTGTTGTGTACACCACAAAGCCTCTCTGTGGCTGATTTATACAAACTCTAAAGGTAAACAAAAATCAGTGTAATTAGAAACTTGATCCCATTGGTGAAGACCAAGAGGTAGAGAGAGCGTGTGAAAGACAGGTGAAGTACTATTATCAAAAATGGCCCAGAGAAGATAAACCACTATGGACTGCAGAGGAGCTTCATAAGGATGGACCTTATGGAACAGTGGTCTGCAAATGGATGGTGCCATTTTCTCCCAGAATCATCCTTCCTTTTGCCCTTCTCTTGTCAGTTTCCTTCATGGGCTTCTCTTCCCACACCTTCCTCTAAAGGCCCAGTGCTTCCAGGGCTTCCCCTGGGCTCTCCCTTCTTCCCTGAGGGTCTCACCCACTTCTGTGGCTGAAACACCTGCCACGTGCTACTGCTGAGAGAAGTGGCTCCCAGCGCAGCCTCCCCTTCAGAGACTTTGATCAGTTGTCATCTCCATCTGGATGGCTCGAAGGATGACCCTCTGCCGACCTAGCGTGGCATTCCCCATCTCTCTCCTCTCACCCCAGACCAGCTGCTCCCCTGTACTTTCCCACCAAACCTGACTCAGGAACTGTCTTAGGCTCCTTTCTCTCCCTCACTCCCTGTTCTTCCTTGATATTCAAGGATATGTGGATTTACATATTTTCCTTCCCCACTGCCCTCCCCAGCCATCTCAGAGGGCTTGGATTTATCCCCTGACCTCCACTCCCACATTCTCCAGCCCTGACTTGACATCAACAGCCTTCCCTGATCTCACATACGCATCTTACTATGCCTCTATTGCTCAGATTTCAGCAGTTCCTCCATCACCCAAGTGTAGGTCAACTTTCCTAGTTTCGGCGTTACAAATCCCAGTCATCTGGCCCCTGCCTGTTTGTCTCACCTGATGTCTAAGCTCTTCTCTAGCATTCACCTAAGTCTTTGCTTGGCCTGGAATGCTCTCTTGGATCTCAGCTTCGCTTATGCACTGCTGAGACAGCTTCCTCATTATGGTCTGCCCAGTGAGTCCAGGACTAATGCTACTGTGAAGCCACCCCTCACTGCCCAAGGCCAACCCAAATGCCCGTCATTCTGTGCCCATCTCCCAGAACTTTGAGTAGAATTAGCACTTGTCCTGCAACTTTTATACTTTTTTTTTGTAAGTTAGCCTTTCTTTTTGGATTAAAAACTCCTTGATGGCAGGGACATGCCTGGCCCCTATAACAGGCATTTAGTAAATGTTGAATGAGCAGATATCAGGATGCCCAGACTTGGCAAGGAAGTCAGCATATAGTAAAAGCATCTTTATCTTTCTCATACTGCATAAGAGAATTGGCTTGTCCATTGGCTTGTCCATCAGAAACAGCCCAGATGAAGCTAAATGACTGTGTGCCAGCCAGAGGCAGGAGTCCAGGAGGCATGCGTGCTTTCAATCACGTATCCACCACTCCAGGAAACACCCCTGTTTGTACATGTCTTCCAACCATAGCCACAGCTTTCCAGAATATGAAAAGAAGGTCTGGAGTTAAGTTAGCTGGTTCTCAGCTTTGCATCCAACCATGTAGCTTCTGGACCATGGGAAAGGACCTGAGCTTTTAGTTAGAGTTTGTCCCTGGTTGACATCTTACGGAATCTAGCCTCCCAAGTCATTGGAATTCCTGGCTTCAGAGGAGTGAAATGGTCAAGGCACTCAGTTCTCTGGTTTGTTTCTCTCTTAATGGAGTTTTGTTTTAATCCCTGGAAAAGGAAGGTGCCTCATCACCAACCAGAGTCGGTGGGTGGGGTGGGGAGCAGAGGTTAGTAGGCTACGTTCTTAGGAGCTGGAATTTCCTTGTCTTTGTTCATCAGTTCACGCTGTAGGAGGAGAGGGCACATAGCACTGAGCTAGGAACTGACCCTCTAGAAGCAGGTCAGCATGCCTGCCCAAGGGACATATGGCCAAGAAGAGCTTGCATTTCCTTGGAACAAATCCAGAAATAACTTTTCAGGAAAGTCTAACTCACCATGTTCTGAAGTTGTATAGGAACCTTTTCTAGGAAAATGATTCCCAGTGACCTACATTTCGATTAAATGAGTGAGGCAGGCTCTTCATCCCTCTAACCAGGAAAATTCTAGTTGTCAAAATACTTTTCTAGAAAGAAATGAGCACTGATTGGACTGAGATTTGCAACACCTAGATTTGCACCCCACTCTCCCCAACTCTTAAAACACCATATTGTCATCTTGGCTTATATAGCAACCAGTTTACAACATGATTTAGTAGCTCAGGATTCTGTTTGTCTTATCATCAGTGGATTTTGCATAATCAAGTTGTAGGGCATCCAATGAAAATGTAGCCCATGAAGTTGCTCCATACTCTTTTGTGACAGATTGTACCCAAGTGTGGTGTTGGGTTACCCAGACTCCTTTGAATTGTGATCGCTGAGTTTTCTGAACAGCTGCTTGGGGCCATTCAAAGATGTAAACAGCAAACGTGGAACCTGATGACCACATAGTATCATGTTGGTGGCCTAAAGCTGAAGCTGAGTCTATCTGTTGCCCACTCCGTGGAAGTATTAGCATTGTTTTACAACAGCAACAAAACACGGCGGAGAATCAAGTCTAGTCAAAGAGCTCCAGGATATCACACGAGGGAAGCAAACGCCTTCGACTCTTCATCCAACCACAGTTTGAGTTGAAGAAGGTATAAGGGGTTGGTACTATGCATCTCAAGAAGCCCTATTTCTTTATGGTTAGTGATGGTCCCAGTGGGACTCTCTACTTGTCACAGTAGAATGAAGGGCCTCAAAGCACAGAATCAGTGACTTTTTTTGCCTGAACTGAGTCTTCTTAAAATGCCACTGGATATCCAATTCTGTTTCTCCAGAAATTCCTCTTCTTTGGCCTTCCTATTACTGCAAATCAAAAAGTAACCTCACCAGGCCGCCTACTTTCTCCCACTTTATCTTTTGAGTTTCAGGTGGTAATCCCATACCTACATTCCCTAAATCTAGATTCAGTTCACCCAGGAGGCAGGGTCTGATTTCAGAGTAGGCCGGGCCTCTTCAATTAATCCCAGTTGACTATTTTAAACATTAAAAAATTAGAAGGTTCCTACTAATTTTGTAGTGTTTATGGTCTCTGTCAGTGCCTCAGAATAAAGCACTTAGCAATAGATAGTATCTTGCAATCAACATGGTTAGTAATGGGTAGTAATTCACAGAAAGCTTGAATAACGTTTCCCCAGTGCTTTGGCATTTCAGAGGACTTTAAAGTTACTGTTTATTCAGCCTTTCCATTGATGGGTTTTTGGTCCTCATTCTACAAAAGATGATACAGTATAGGAAAAACCTGGGAATCTGGCAACCGAGCTCTAGTCCCCATTTCACCACATACTTGCCCTGTGATCTAGATGTAATGACTTAATTTTGTCCTCTTGTCAGGGATGGGGGAAGATGATTCTAGAGACTTCTCAAAGATCCTATTGCTGAAAAACCCTGACTTAAAAAAAATATGGGCAAGTGCTTTGTTTTGGTTGCACTTAGAAAGATAATAATTCTCCTGTGGATTTTCAATACAGTTATTATTTAATTTTCCTAATTGTAGAATCCCAAACATGAGACTTATTTCAGATGTGCTTTGGAATTCCTATTATCCCATAGTCTAGGCAATCTTTGGACCTTCAAGTCCTGATATTGGGTTGACATTCAAGGAGAAGGTCAAGGACAATTTCAGATATATGCCTTAGCTTGAAGAAATGGTCAGCAAACCCCCGCCCAACACACACACTGTGTGGTAGTTTAGAGTCCTGGATGCCCTGATTCCCACTAGGGTATAGGAAGGCAGAAGAATGATCAGGCTAATCACAGTGACTCCACCCATGGTTATCCCTGCCTGGTTTGCTTGTTTTACTTTCCCTTCAGTGTGAAAGCAGTGGAAATAGCATAAGGGGATCTGCATTAAACTGAGAAAGAAGTTATGTTGAGGATAAAGATCATCGTGTGTAGTTTAACATTCTAAGTCAGGTCTTTCTAAACCAACAGTGAAGTAGTCTGCCTAAAGCAGTGAATCCTTGCCATCTGGGGGGTTATGAACACCTTTGAGAATCCTATAGAAGCTGTGGATGACCCAGCTGCCCAGAAAACCACCTATATACTCACAAATTGGAATGTAATTTTAAAGAATTGCTGTGTGCTCTGAAGCCCAGGGGCCCCCGGGTATAAAACAAAGTAAGAGAGCCCAACAGTGGGAATATCAGAACTAGACCAAGCCTTCTAAGTTGATAATTTGCTGCCAAAATGAAACAATGAGTAACTCAAAGATGATTTTCTTTTTCCCTTTTCTTTTCTCTGACCACCATCTTCTTTCCTTTTCTCTCTTCCCACATTTCTGGCCATCTCCTCTCTTTCCCTCTCAATTTCTCTCCCCATGTCCTGCACGTTGTGCACCACAGATGTTCCAGCCTGGTTAAAAAGCCTCCGCCTGCACAAGTATGCTGCGCTCTTCTCTCAGATGTCCTACGAGGAGATGATGGCCCTCACTGAGTGCCAGTTGGAGGCTCAGGTACGTACACGGGAAGGCGCCCCACGCGGAACCTTGCATTCAAGTCTAAGGCAGACCTTGTCTGGACCCATACCTGTACCCACCTAGTAGCTTGCCTTGTTCTAGGACCTGCCAGGTGCGGGCCAGCGTCACATGATAAGGCTAGGTTCTTGCCTTTGGGGTCCAGTACAAGATGGAAGACAAATGGGTAACCACAGGACAAGTGAGGTTGAGTAAGAGTGTTATGAAAAAAGAAAATAACCTAGGTGTACACTCCTAGGGTGCCAGGAGGAATCAGAAGCAACAGCATTGACGAAGACCTCCAAGAGTCGGTGTCCCTGCTTTTGTTTTCGTTGACCACCCGCTTGGCCAGTGCTGGTTTGGAGGATGACAGATTGGTTGTGAATTTTTCAATCTTAGTTACAAATCAGCTAACTTCCAGTAGTTAGGAAGCAGAAGCACCAGGTCCTGAGTCAGACCTTCCCCAGAAGTTGCTCAAAAACACATTCAGACTGATCCTAATTCAAACGGAGAAAGTTGTACAAAATATTTTCTAACCACACTGAATAACATTACCCCAGGTCTCAGATGGCAGTCCCCTGCTGTGTACCATAAAAGGCCAAGTTCCTCCTTCCTTCTGTGGATGCAGAAGGCCAGGCCAGTCAACAGAACTCCTGAAACTAAGCATGTTTCCTACCCTGCTGTGCTTGAGCAAATAGATCTGACCAATGTCTTTGTTTCCCTTGTTTAAAATGCTATTTGCATTTTCAACTTGACCTCAGTTTCCTTTGAGCGGTGATTTGAGAGAATTAATGGTCTGAACGGGCTAATAGTATTTCCCCTGCAGGAAGAGGAGATTGTACCAGTTGGGGCATGGCTGGTCTGGACGCAGACCTCCCAGCAGATCCTGAATTCCCATTGCATATTCAGTACCCGCAGTTAACCTTTGCAGGCCTGGCTGAATACCAGTATTGAGATGTAAGACAAAGCCCAAAGTCACTGCACATTCTCAGAGAATGAAAAGCCCTAATTTCAACTTCCTAAGGCTTCTCCCACTGCTTTTTATCTCGATCGCTCCTTGAAATCCTCAGGATTGATGAGAACTGCTTCTAAGAGCATTCTTATGTTTGGGTCAAAGTTGAGAAAAAAAATTTTTCAGTCATCACTTAGTCAATTTGAGGAAAAAACAAGAAATAATTGACACGGAGGGCAAAGCCCGAGGCCAGCACAAACTTTTCAGAGTAAAAATTCATGTGAACTGAAAGTCAAGGCTAAATAGTAATATGCTCCCAGTGTTTCATCTTAAAGATGGATTTAGATGTCACTAGAGTCTTAATTTTCCTCAGTAAAGGCAACACCTCTGGTGTTTTCATCTTTTCCACCTTTAAGGGAAATTTTATGAATATCTGCAGAAAGTCATCAGAAGTTTATATTACAGATCTGATTTGAGAAAGAACCTTCTATTTGGAAATCTTCAGTCTTTCTAGTCAACATATGTTTAACTGAATCCTAGGGCTCTTTGCTGCTACACAGTTTATTAAGATAAAATCCAAAATCCTAACTGTGAATCCCAATCTCCTACCTGCAATGATGACTGCATTATTACAGATTTAAGTTCTTCTCTATTCTGATTTTCCTTGTGGAGACTCAGGAGGGCCTACAGACTGATAAAAACCAGCCTGTATTGTCTGACACCGGGTGAGAATTGAACTGGATTTCATATCTCCTCAAGATGGGTAAACATAGAAAAGCTTTGAGAAAGCAGTGCATATCTCTGTATGGGACTGCAACCTTCAGGGAAACTGGAAGGGACGGAAACGATAAAACCTGGACACAAGGAAAGAGTATATGACTTAAAAATGACGTTTGAAGACTATGAAGAAATTTCATGTTGGGTGGGATGATTGGCTGTTTCTTGCTCTCCTAAAGGTCATGGGGAAAAGACACAAGCACGTGTGTGGTCAGATGGAGTTAAAATATTTAGTAAGAAGAGGTTGATGATAATGGATATTGAGGCGTTACAACATTTAGTAAGAGGTTGATGACCGTGGATGTTGAAAAGACAGACGAATGGCTATTTACTAACCTGCACACACGCGGGAACCAGGAAGACAAGTAACATACTAAATAGCTTCCAAGAATCTCTAAGTTGATGCCTAAAAATATGTTTTTAAATCTAACTTATACTTCATTACAGAATGTTACCAAAGGCGCAAGACACAAAATTGTCATCAGTATTCAGAAGCTCAAAGAAAGACAAAATCTCCTGAAGTCTTTGGAAAGGGTAAGTTATCACCAGGTGATGGACCATTTCTACCTTCATGGTGGGAACATGGGTCAAGGGAAATTATATTCTCAGTCAAAAGTGTCATCGGCAGGCCTTACAGAGAGCAACAGGTTGTTTCCTTACCAAAGTCAGAAAAAATGAAATGATTTTAAAGTTCATCTCTTTATTATACACGCTTGTGTGGAACCTGACCACTTAAGTGTACCTAAGCCTTGGGTCCAGGCATCTCAAGACTGGCCCTCCTGTAGCTCTCAGGAAATGTTTTACATACATTCATTTCTGCTTTTATACATCTGTAGTGATTAAGGAGGTGTTCAGCCTGCAATCAGAGGCTGAAATTTTGATGCATCAGTATAGGAAACAGAGAGCCTCGGTCCTGCTGTCCACCCAGGGAAGGATCGGACTTTGAGAAAAGCTGCCCACAGCATGACAAACACCCACAGGTTAACCCTGAGCTTCCACACAGAGATCACAGTCTTTTGGTGGATGGACGTAGCAGACTCTCTGGAGAATAATTTCAGACAGTAACTTACCAGAATGGGTCCCTGTGACTCTGAAAGGAACTGTCTCAAAAATGCAAAACGCTGAAAAAGAGTTTATTCCATTGTTAAAAGCAGTTCATCTGTTGTTACCATCTCTTTTTGTTTGCTGCCCAAGTATGTTTTTTTCTTGCCTTTGTATCTGGATGTCAACCTAGTGTGGATGTCATTTTTAGGACATGGTGGCTTTATGACTTCATCTAAGGTCCAAAAGCTACCCACTGCAATATTCTTGTCTGAAGAATTCCATGCAGAGGGGAGCCTGGCAAGCTACAGTCCATGAGGTCACAGAGAGTCGGACACAACTGAGAGACTTATTTTTTTTGAGGTCCAAAAAAGAACAGGCCTTGTAAGCTGGTACTACCACAGCCCCGGTGGGGAGATCCTTGTGCATTGCTGTTGGGAGTGGTGGGTGGGAATGTATTTGCTGCTTGCAGAGCTTGAGTTGTAACCCTTTTTAGAAATCCCAGGGTGCCTTTGAAAGGGATCAAAGAACTAAGGCAGGTGAGGCTAAAGCAAATTTTGTGAGTGCATAAACTGCAGTGTAGTGGAAAATTTTAACTTATTCACAAAGATTTGTGTGTGTATAAGTTTACATGCAGCATATAAAATTACGCTTAATGAATATTAATGAATAATTAGTCGCTCAGTCATGTCCAACTCTTTGAGACTCCATGGACTATAGCCCACCAGGCCCCTCTGTCCCTGGGGTTCTCCAGGATTCCTGTCCTCTGTCACTGAGGGTCGTGCACCCACCTGGGAGACACAGTTGGTGCTGCCGTCGGCTCCACCTCTTGCCGTGCTGGGCCGAACCAGCACGTGGAAGCACAGGGGCAGCAAAGTGGTTCGGGTGGCCCTCATATGCCTCTGGCTTTCTATCTAGCCTTTGATAATTCGGTGACACTATGCCCTATATTTCACACCTAGAATAATACTGACTCCACAAAAAACAGAAAGCTTTCTCCCTGGACCACTGGATTGGGCATGTTGAAAAAGATGGCAAATGTAACACAGAATCTGAAAGAAACTACTGGCCCAAGAGGAAAGCATGATGAGTTTATTTGGTGTGACTTCTTTGAGGAGGAAAGTGGTGGACCACCGTTTCGGGCTTGCCTGAGGACACCTGGGTTTAGACACCTGCCAGCTTGTGCGGTTAGGAGCTGATGGCCTGGGGGTGGGAGTGAACCGCAGTGTCCACTGAGGACTCAGCCTCAGCTCTGCCGTTCCCTCTTCTCTGGAACCCGCACCTCTCCTGCTCTGCAGGGAGAGGGCTGTCGGTAACCTGCTCCCACAGAGGCCACCTGCGACAGGCTCCCATTAGCCATTTCTCTGGCATTCCCAGACATCCTCAACTGACTGTGCTGTCGGAAGTGCTGTCGTCATGTTCTGGCTTCCAGGGGCATTCTTACATCACACAGAACCCAGAGATTTCTCAGGAGATGGCTGGGGCCCCGCCCGTGGCTAGTTCATAGTCAGCAGCTGCTGCAGATAAGCTCTATGCCCAGAACACTTCCACTCAGTTACTGAACACTTACTAAGCAGCTGCCTTGGACTCGATTTCCCCCGTCCTCACTGGAGGCAAACCGTGGGGAATTCCAAGTCCCCACCCCCGGAGAGCTGGGGACACGAGGTGCCCCAGATAGATGCGTGGTGGTACGGTCACAGCCCAGCGTGATCAGCACCATCACTGAGGCCAGTGGGGGTGTCTTCCTGGGATGAAACAGAGGACTCCGCTGCGGTGAGGACAGAGAACAGAGGGGCCTCGGTGCTGGCGGGATGTTGGGGGAGAGCGGGCCCTGAGCCAGGGTGAGAGCCATGACAGTGGAGAAGAATAAGAGAGTCACTTAGCAGGAGTCTGGGCCTTGGCAGGAGGTGCAGGCTTGGGTGTCGTACCATTTGGGAACCAAGAATAAAGAAGGAGTTACTAATGTTGAATGGACTTCCCTCATGGCTCAGGCGGTAAAGCGTCTGCCTGCAATGCGGGAGACCGGGGTTTGATCCCTGAGTCAGGAAGGTCCCCTGGAGAAGGAAATGACAACCCACTCCAGTACTCTAGCCTGGAAAATCCCATAGACAGAGGAGCCTGGTAAGCTACAGTCCATAGGGTAGCAAAGAGTCGGACACGACTGAGCGACTTCACTTCACTTCACTAATGCGAAAGAAATGGAGCTGAGTTTGGTGGGTGGCGTCTGCAAGTAGCAAGATGCCCCACTGGAAGTAGCAAGTCAGTGGCCCAGAGAGCAAGTCTAGAGTCCACTAGGGTTTGAAAGACTCCGCTGTGGGTCGTTTATGTGTAAATGGCCAGAATTGTGTGACGAGTGATAAGAGCTGAGGATGGACCCTGGATGGGGAGCACCAGAGGACATGGAGAGACCAAACAGTGACGGAGCCCAGAGGGTGGGAGGGTTAAAGAGGGACTGTCCCACCAGGAGCCATGGACGTGTCACACCTGATGGGGACTGAACACTGCTCCCCGGAACCGGCTACCAGCAGCTCCCTGATAGCCTGGATGCAAAAGGGTTTCAGGGAGATGGGAGGGGAAGCAGGAACCCAAGAACTGGAGAGTGTGAATGGTACTGAGGCCTTGGGCTCAGGCAGTGCAGACTTCTCAAGATGTTTGGTGGGAAAGGTAAGATTAGAACGGTCACTGGGGCAGATTTTCCAGCATTTATCTTTAATAGTGAAAATGTTTCCATGTGCTTTTCAGTTCAGTTCAGTTGAGCTGCTCAGTTGTGTCCTACTCCTTGCGACCCCATGGACCCTAGCATGCCAGGCCTCTCTGTCCATCACCAACTCCCAGAATTTATTCAAACTTATGTCCATTGAGTTGGTAATGCCATCCAGCCATCTCATCCTCTGTTGTCCCCTTCTCCTACGGCCTTCAATCTTTCCCAGCATCAGGGTCTTTTCAAATGAATCAGCTCTTTGCATCAGGTGGCCAAAGTGTTGGAGCTTCAGCATCAGTCCTTCCAATGAATATTCAGGACTGATCTCCTTTAGGAAGGACTGGTTTGATCTCCTTGGAGTCCAAGGGACTCTCAAGAGTCTTCTCCAACACCACAGTTCAAAAGCNGGCCAAAGTGTTGGAGCTTCAGCATCAGTCCTTCCAATGAATATTCAGGACTGATCTCCTTTAGGAAGGACTGGTTTGATCTCCTTGGAGTCCAAGGGACTCTCAAGAGTCTTCTCCAACACCACAGTTCAAAAGCATCAGTTCTTCAGCACTCAGCTGACTTTATACTCCAACTCTCACATCCATGTGCTTTTATTTATTGTCTTTTTTCAGTTGGCTCCCAAACTGTGAAACTGACCATTCTCTGAGCTTAGGAACCTGGCTTGGAGAAAGGAGACACACACACACCTCTGTGTTCCCACCACCCCTGTCGCCCAATCCTAGCAGCATCCTCACAATGTATGGGTCCACCCCGGGAGCCATAAGCATCTTAGGGTGAGGATTCTGTTGTCCTTTTTAGACCCTCTGTGTCTGACAGTGCCCAGCCCATAGAGAGGATGGAGTTAAGTAGACACAGGAGTGCTGTCTGCTGGGTGAGGGGCCCAGTCCGGCTCACACAAAGAGAAGGATGGGGCAACAGGATGCTGCATAAGTGCTGGGGGGTGCCACCAGCTGCCATTTTCCAGATGATTTGCACCCTTGGACTGTTACAGCCCCGAGAGAGGCTCTGAACCAGTCCTCCTCCAAGACCTAAGAAAGCCAGGCCAGGAAGCCTGGGACAGTCAGGATGGAGCACCTTCCTCCTTGTCGGCCCCAAGCTGCGTCTGCCTGACCAACTGCAGTGTAGGAGGGTCCAGCCTTCCCACTCTGCTCTCACCTCTGTTCTGCACAGTAGTTAAACGGCAGCTGTGCTGCTTTGTGCTCATGTTTGCCTCTTTGAATTCCTAATGCAGGGTTTTATTTATGATACAAAGGATCCATAGAGACTTGGGTTGATCCCCTGTTTTTGTCAACATGGGAGTTTGGTCCCTCAGCCAGTCCAGGGCACTGGATTGAGCTAGATTCCTTCTCTGCCTGGGCCCTCAAGTTCCCGAATTCATCAGGAATGCAACCTGATGGTCATAGTGCACCCCCCGGAGGCTGGCATCAGCAGAGCTACTGCCTACTGGTCATTAGCCAGGGCTTGTCTCTGAGACAGTGGCTTGAGGTCAAAGCAAAAGACCAAGCTAAGCATGATTCCTGATTGTGATATTTTCAAAAAGTATACGACATTATTCACTATGTTTATGGGTTCCCTTTTCAGTGTGGGTGTCCCCAGTAGCGTCACATAAGATTTGAACTTGGGACAAGTATACATGCCTGGTTTGAAGGCATTCAGCTCTTAGCAGAACCCAGATCTCCTCCCCCATCACTGAGTAACTGCAGAAGCCTTCATGCCACGTGTCAAGAGTAGGCAAGGTTAGTAGCTGTTGAGAGTCACAGACACACATTTGCTCTTCTCAGTGGTACTACCACATGGGATGGCACAACAGGGGTGCATGTGATCACCCAGAGAAGCCTCCCACCTCTGTCTGCCCAGCCCCCTCCCAAGGGGCAGCCTCACCCCTTCCCTCTCATTTCCTTTCCCCTCCTCAGGCAGGGCTGGACAAGGAGGTCAGAACCCCTCAGGTGCTGGCAGGAACTGGGGGACCTCGAGGCAGGGTTCGTCTGGTTGGCATGTAGTTTGATCAGAAAAGGCAGCAGGGGCTCTCTTGGCCTGGGTTGGCTAGCTTGCTCCACGGGTCCTGCCCTGACACCATGTCTGAAGTCAAGGGACCAATCACGTGACAGCATCAGACTCTGCAAAGGGCCGGTCCAGCCCAGCATCAGGAAAACTGAGACTGACCAGGAGCATCCAGACTCAGGCATTGAGCTTGCAGGAACGGGCAGCAGGCAGGTCTTACCATGCCCCTATCTGCCAGGTTGAGAAGGAGGGACGTAGGCTCTGCAAAGTCCACTTCTTTAAAAGGAAAATGGATTCTCTCCCCTAAAATAGACTGGAGAGTGGCCCTGGCCAGGTTTGAGACAATTCTGGTGGCTACTTAGCATTTCAGCTCCCTCGGAATCCTGGGGTGCCAACTAGGCTGAGGCACAATTCAGGCTCTGCTTCCAACCCCTGCCCCCCCCCCCAGCACAAAGCAAGTTCTCACCAGCAACCGGGCGGGCTGTTGGTGTTTGGTGCCCAGAATTGAAACAGGCCTGCGTCCTCAGATTTCCTCTTTCTAACTGATTGATGGGAGATCTGGGTGCAGAAATGATCATGTCCCATCAGCTTGTGTTGCTTGACATCATCGAGCAATTTTTCTTGATAAGAGAGGATCCCAGGAATGGGCTGGTACACATGCTTCAGGCTTTTAAAATTATGTTCTTGCTATTCTGGGCTCTCAGAAGATTAAATACTTCATTAGTAATCAGGGCCCTGATTGTCAAGGTCCTTCCTGGGTCCTAGGGAGAGGTTTGCTGCATAATCACTGGGCAGCATTGTGGCAGAGAGCAGGGCCCACCCCCTACCCCAGGGAGACCCCCAGCCCCTGACCACCATCCCCAAGCATCTGAGCCTGTTCTGTGCCTCTGTGAGCATCTGACAGATAGATGTCCATCAGAATCAACTTTCACTGCTTTTTCTAATAAATAATCCCCAGGATATCAAACTGCATGTGTAGAAGGATTCAATTTCATTATATAAAGTCATGGATGTATTACATACAACAGTGGAAACAGTGTCAGACTTCATTTTTCTGGGCTCCAAAATCACCGCAGATGGTGACTACAGCCATGATGTCAAAAGACACTTACTCCTTGGAAGAAAAGTTATGACCAACCTAGATGGCATATTTAAAAGCAGAGACATTACTTTGCCGACTAAGGTCCATCTAGTCAAGGCTATGGTTTTTCCAGTAGTCATGTATGGATGTGAGAGTTGGACTGTGAAGAAGGCTGAGTGCCAAAGAATTGATGCTTTTGAACTGTGGTGTTGGAGAAGACTCTTGAGAGTCCCTCAGACTGCAAGGAGATCCAACCAGTCCATTCTGAAGGAGATCAACCCTGGGATTTCTTTGGAAGGAATGATGCTGAAGCTGAAGCTCCAGTACTTTGGCCACCTCATGAGAAGGGTTGACTCATTGGAAAAGACTCTGATGCTGGGAGGGATTGGGGGCAGGAGGAGAAGGGGATGACAGAGGATGAGATGGCTGGATGGCATCACTGACTCGATGGGTGTGAGTCTGAGTGAACTCCAGGAGTTGGGGATGGACAGGGAGGCCTGGCGTGCTGCGATTCATGGGGTCGCAAAGAGTCAGACACGACTGAGCGACTGAACTGAACTGAACTGAACTGATATACATTATAGGTATGCCTATTACACTTATACCTATTACACGTTTTATTACACTTCACACATACTGCTTTTTTTTTTTTAAACAAATCAAAGGTTTGTGGCAGCCCTGAGTTTAACAAGCCTTTTGGCCCCATTTTCCGAGCAGCATTTGCTCACTTCATGTCTCTCTGTCACATTTTGGTAATTCTCATCATATTTCAAACATTCTCATTATTATGATATTTGGTATGGTGATCTGTGATTAGTGATATTTGATGCTACTATTGTGACAAGATTATAACTCCTTGAAGACTCAGATCATGGCTAGCAGTATTTAGCAATGACATTTTTAAATTAAGGTATGCACACTGGTTCTTTTAAACCTAATGCTATGACACTTAGTAGACTGTATCTGCTATGTACTAAGTTGCTTCAGTTGTGTCAGACTCTGTGTGACCCTATGGACCGTAGCCCATCAGGCGCCTCTGTCCATGGGATTCTCCAGGCAAGAATACTGCAGTGGGTTGCCAGGCCCTCCTCCAGGGGATCTTCCTGACCCAGGGATCGAACCTGCGACTCTTAAGTCTCCTGCATTAGCAGATGGGCTCTTTACCACTAGCACCACCTGGGAAGCCTAATAGACTATATAGTGTAGTGAAGACATAACTTTTATAGGTACCGGGAAACCAAAAAAAATGAGTGATACTTTACGTAGTGATCTAGAACCAAACTTGCAATATCTCCAAGGTCGGCCTCTATAGTATGTATTCAGTATGTATATATATGTTTGTTTGTGTAAAATACTTATTTTTCTCTAGAATGATCTTTCTAAAATATGTCACTCCCCTGCTCAGAACCTTCTCTGACTTCTCATCTTNGGAGGTGGGTCATCCCAGTTCCTGACCCTAACAGAGGTCTTCTCCCTTTGACCCTCTAGGACATCATTGAGGGGGGCAACCTGCGCCTCCCCCTCCAGGAGCTGCACCAGATGATCCTGACCCCCATCAAGGCATACAGCTCGCCGAGCACCACCCCAGAGGCTCGCCGCCGGGAGCCCCAGGCCCCGCACCCGCCTTCGCTGATGGGCCCCGAGAGCCAGAGCCCGGACTGCAAAGACAGTGCCACGGCCGCAGGAGCCACGGCCACTGCTTCAGCCGGGGCCAGTGGTGGGCTCCAGCCACACCAGCTGAGCAGCTGTGACGGGGAGCTGGCCGTCACCCCCCTGCCGGAGGGGGATCTCCCCGGGCAGTTCACACGTGTCATGGGGAAAGGTAAAGCCCAATTTTCCCACCTGCCCTTTTGTGTTCCCAACACCCCTGACAGAGCTACCCATTCCCATGGGCTTCCCCTGGGTGTGAGGTGAACTGCCAGAGTCCATGTCATTAGCCCATTCTATAGATGCAGAAAGTGCGGCTTAGAGAGGGAAAGGTATTTGGATCTAGATTCCAAGCTTTCTGACAAACTACCCCTCAAGCCCTCTTCCTCCACCCTAGCTCCCATCTCTCCCCTTCCCTCTGACCACGGCCCACAGGGCCCTCCTAGTGGACCGCTCACTGGGCCTTTGGACTCTCAGGCTAAAGGCAGGCTTCCTGCAGGCCACCTAAGGTACCACAGCCACACTGCCTGTGTCTGTAGTGCAGCACAGAATCCGCAAATGGTCCCTGGCTGACAGCACCCCTTCTACCTGTGACCCCCGAGCCAGACCCTTATGCACAGATCCTCTACCATGTCCAACACTAATCTGTGCTTGATCAGGTGCTTCTCAAGAGATCCGGATTATTTTAAAAATGTAGTGAATGCCAGTACTTTTCCTCTGGGAAGGGGGACCAACGTGTTTTCTATTGTCCAATATTTCAGACCATTTCAAAGAACTGAGTTCTAATCAAAAGAAAGGGAACACCTAAGTCTTATATAGGTACAATGAGAGATTCCTGGTGGTACATGTTCTTAGAAAGACTGAGATCTGCAGAATTCTGGTTCAGAGGAGGTGACTTGTAGCATCCTTTGGAGCTGAAATGCCAGCTACTTCATGGTCAGCATGGGTCCCCCAACTCACTTTCTCAGTCTCCCCTACCCCCAAGAG
>SJYA01001561.1:118239-138672 GCA_006410615.1 Neotragus moschatus | reverse complement strand
TTTTTTTTTACATTATATGCTTTCAATATTCCTATCAATACAAAAGTACCATCTCATTCTTTTTTAAAGGCTGCATACTATTCTCCCATGTGCATAAACCATAATTTGACAGGGCCCCAATTAATGGATATAGAGGTAGTTTCCATGTTTTGTTATTACCACAGTGTTATACTGAAAAACCTACGTGCCAAGACATGGTATAAATGGGTTTCTGTGACAGATCAGGTATGTGGGATGAGGGACAGAAAGACGTCATGGTGCCCAGGTTTTAAGCTTGATCTCCTTGAGAGCAAGGCATTTTTACCCCTACCCGATGTCTTTGTCCAGCCACCTCCACCTGTCCTTCTAAACATTCCCATCAAAAGGAGAACACCAGGATCTTTCGGACGGGAATAGAGTGAGCTACACTAGCGTGGCCATGAGCTGTCCAGTGGGTGTGTGTGCTGTGCTCTGCCTCTGAACCCGGGTGTGTAGGTGGGCTTGTGTATATATAAATGTGTGGGTATCACTTTGAGAAAATCACCCTCCAGTGAATGAGTAGCAGGCTCCTCACTCATGTGCATGCCCACACACCTCACATCCTGAAAGGTGTGCCAGCCTCACTCCTCCAAATGAGATGTGCGGCTCATTCATAAAACGATGGTGCCTGCTCTGAAAAGGGCTTATGGTCTTTAGGGCCTTTGAACTCCCTCTCAAAGGACGCTCTTTCAAAGACAGGGCTCAGGACGCTGCTGCGTTCTCCTTCTCCCAGAGTGTCTGTCTCGGGCCGGGTTGCAGAAGGCTTAATATAGAATGGTATGCGTGGAATTAACCAAAGGGGCTTCTGGAGGCAAGGGCTCCTGTGGTGACCAAGCCTTTGACTTCAGTGGAACGAGGAGCCTCCTGGCCTTTTTTGTGAAGCTGACGTAAAGCCACGGTCACACATACCTCTCAAAATATTGGTCCTGAAAGGAAATCGGAGGCAGATCTCAGGGGTTAGAATGGATGTGCGTTTTTCTAATTCATCCTTTTTTCTTTTTTTTTTAATTCCCAGTGTGCACACAACTCTTGGTCTCCAGACCCGATGAGGAAAATATAAGTTCCTATTTACAGCTCATAGACAAATGTCTAATCCATGAGGTAAGTGGTGACAGGTTTCATGAAACTGCCTTTTCTCATTCCTTTGAAGTAGTTCTCAGAGATTCTGTGAGGTGATCATTTGGGTCTCTGACACCTCATCTTTGAGGAGCAGGCAGTCATTAATAACAGCTCGAGCAGAACTCAGCTGTGGTGACTTCAAACCGAAGTGCAGCTTGTGTGTTCCTCTGGTGTCCAGAGATTCACCTAGATGGAGCTCTGACATGGGGGCAAATGCCTGAGAGAAGCTTCTCACTCTGGAAGCCTCCCTGAGGGACAGAGCCTGGGGCGGACCAAGCAGGGAGAACGGGGAGAGTGTTCAGAACAAATCACATGTGTTGCTGTGTGTGTTGTGTGTGGTTTGAGGGCTTTCTGCTGTGTTTTGATTTCTGATTCTTATAGGAATTTTTTTAAAAATTATATTGGATTGTAGTTGATTTGCAATTGTTGTTTTAGTTTCTGGTATCCAGCGAAGTGAGTCAGTTATACATGTACATATATCCTCTCTTTTAGATTCTTTTCCCATATAGGCCATTACAGAGTATTGAGTAGAGTTTCCTGTGCTGTACAGTAGGTCCTTATCAGTAATCTATTTTATATATAGTAGTGTGTATATGTCCAGAGAACGCAATGGCACCCCACTCCAGTACTCTTGCCTGGAAAATCCCATGGATGGAGGAGCCTGGTAGGCTGCAGTCCATGGGGTCGCTGAGAGTTGGAAACGACTCAGTGACTTCCCTTTCACTTTTCACTTTCATGCATTGGAGAAGGAAATGGCAACCCTCTCCAGTGTTGTTGCCTGGAGAATCCTAGGGACTGGGGAGCCTGATGGGCTGCCATCTATGGGGTCGTACAGAGTTGGACACGACTGAAGCGACTTAGCAGCAGCAGCAGCAGCAGTGTGTATATGTCTGTCCCACTGTCCCAGTTTCACCCTTCCTCACCTTTTCCCCGTGGTAACCATAAGTTTGTTTATTACATCTGTGACTCTATTTCTCTTTTGTAAAAATAAGTTGATTTGTACTATTTTTTAAGATTCTACATATAAACGATATCATATGATGATTGTCTTTCTCTGTCTGACTTACTTCACTCAGTATGACAGTCTGTCCTTTTCACGAAAGTCAGGCTGGTGCTATGCCTCCCAGGCCCTCGGGACAATGATGGAGCGATTCTGATGGAGCGAGGCAGGGCCTGGCCAGGGCTGTCCCGAGGGACATGGGGGGATAGGCTGTTGTACCTCAGACCCAGGATCCCAGTGGCTTCTTGGGCGCCCCTCCCCTGAGAGAATTACACAGACAGGGTCATTGTTTTAGAAAAGTTAGGGCTGGATAAACCTAGACCACTGAGATCTTTCCGTGGGACTTTGATGTGAAAATAAGATAGTAAAGGCCTCCAAGCCGCCTGGGCTTTGCCATGCTGGTAGCTGGAACCCCAGGAGTCCAGTGGGCCCTAGGGAAGGGAGACACACTTCCCACATTCCAGCTGCCCACAGGCCATCTGCTGCTGGCGGCTTGTTTGGTTTTCTGCACCCTCGGGCCTTCTGTGCTGTGACTCCACCTGCCCCTCACACACAGGTGTGCGGTCTCCCACTGAGTTTCCATCCCAGCCCCTCCTCCCCATCCCTGAAGCCCACATTTTTGTGATTTCCTCTCACGGCACTATGAACTCCCACTCACCCTTTTTAGTGTCCAGTCCTGACACAGCTGTCATCTGGGCCGGCAAAAAGCAAAAGAAAGAAGGGAAGCCCAGCACAGGAGATGGATTTTAAAGTTCATTCATTCTGTAGATATTTATAAAGCACCTAGGTCTTGTCCCTGGCTGGTAGGCTTCCAGTAGGAGGAGAGTGGGTGAGACAAACAGAAAACAGGCCATCATAAGTGTGACCATAAGACCACCGGTGTGGGGCTGGAGCCCAGGAGGTGCGGTGGGCACCTATCTAGAGGCCAGAGGGACTGCCTCCAAACTAGACCTGAAAGACAAACAGAGCCTTAGTGGGAGAGACTTGTTACACGAGGAGGCAGAACAGAGAGGGATCCAGGTGGACGGAGCAGCACCTAGAGGGGAGGAGGGCACTTGGGGTGGGCTTAGGGGGCTACCGATCGCCAGGCGTTTAAGCTTCTGAAAAAGCAAACCAGAACCCTGCTTCCACTCCCACACCCATGCTCAGCATTGAGCCTGTGAGAAACTGATGGACAAGTTACCTTCCACCTCATCTCCAGTCTGCTGAGCCCAGGAGGAGAATTAACGAGTCCTCCAGCCGCCTCTGCTGGGCGGTGCACAGGTGTGCTCATTGGTCCCCATCGCCCGTGTTGTGGTTTGGCGCTGCTCACTTTCCTGCCGTGTGCATGCTCCCTCTGCACCCTGGCTCTCCTTTCTGTGTCTTTCCCCTCTACTTCCTTGGAAGCTCCAAGTTCTAGGTGCCAAGGTGGCACTGTGTGGCCTCCTCTCTCCTGACTGCTGCGGAGGGGCCTCGCTGACGGGAATCACGGGGCAGAAAGGACTCATGCCCACTCTGCTCGCCTGCATTCGAGTCAGGATGTAGGCACCTGTGCGCTGCTTTGGAGGGGAAAATGTTGTCCGAGGCTTTTTATTAGTTGAGTTTGAGAAAGAGGAAAGGCGTTTGAGTAACTTTCGACAGCCTGGGGGTATTCTGTGTGTGCAGAGCCCAGCCCCTCTGGGAAGCCAGGTCCAGGCCCAGCCTCCACTCTTCCTGAAGACTCCCCTGGGCTCCAGGAGACAGGGCTCCTTTCACAGCCCAATCGAGCTGTTCTTCAGCTGCTGGAAGGCAGGGTGCTGACCAAGCCAAGACACCTTCCTTCCTCCCCAGGGACAAAGGAGCCACTCCCCAGAACAGTAAAAGGAAGGCGAGGAAAGTGCTGAATCTTATTTCTGAAGTCCATCACTTCATCTCCTGCATTACAAGCCCAGGCTTCTTAGCTCCTCACCGTCTTAGACAGTTCCCTGAAGAGAAGTCCTTGTCCCCTTCATGAGCCTTGTTATCCAGCCACGGAAGCTGTAGGACACATCTGCCTCCACACAGATGTCTGAGTCAGGGCCTGACAGGGGCAGAGGACTCAGAAGTGGCTGACTGGCTGTGTATGGGCATTTGGGAGCGTGGAATCTTTCTTCCCTTCCAGCCCCAAAGAAGCTCTGCCAGCCCCACCTAGAGCTGCCTGGAGCAGGAAAGGGTGAGGTATTGGCCTCCCAGCCGATAGCAGAGCTCCCACAACAGAGTGCTATTTGCAGGCACGCACAGGAACCAGCTTTCAGAAGTCACTCCTTGCCAGCCATAGTCTAGCTCCACTTTGAGCCTCCCAGCAGTGTCTTCCAGGACTGAGAGCAGCCATACACTCAGCACTATTAAGGGGCCCACTCCTATCTGCAGTCCCAATTACTGTGAGTCTGATGTCCTGGTGCTGAGTGGATGACCTGACCTCTCTGAGGGGGCGTAAACATTTCCATCTTCTTGGGTGTTCTTTGTCACCGTGGGAAATGTCACATATGAACCAGTGTCCCTGGCAGCACTTTGAATGCACATCTGTAAAGTGACCCCTTTACTCCTTTGTCACTTGGGAGCTCAGGGTGGCTCCAGACCCGCTCAATATTGTGGTTTTGAAACCTTGAAGTCTTTTGTTGGTGTTAAAGGTGATGGTTGAATACCAAACGGGATGGACTTTCATGTGCCACCACAAAAGGGCTAGTCCATGCAGCCGAAAAACCTGGGGAGGGAGTCTGTGGGCAGTATCACATGCACCACAATGAAGAGCTAGGTGTGTTGTGAGTATTCTAAGTGCCCTGCATGTGTGAATTAATTTGAATCCTTACAGCATCCCTTTGATAAGGTATTACTGTCCTGAGTTAAAGCAGCTGAGTCTCAGGTGGAGGAACCTGCATAAAGATATGCAGAGATTTGAACCCTGCCTATTTGCATCCAGAGCCTTCTACTGACCACTGAGCTGGACTCTGCTCCCCAGGTCATCTTGACCTGTGTGCTGGCATCTTGTGTCGTTGCTCAACACTTGGCTGACTAAGCTAGGCAGAAGCAGAATCTACCCGTCCCTTTATTGGTCTAGCAGAAATGCTTGCCTTTTGCAGTTTTGGGAGATACTCATGTATAGCTGGACATTCACCTGGTATCATCAGCGAATGAGAGGGACCGTAGAGGAGAGCCACATCCTCACCTTTTAGCCCCGAGACCATTCACCATGCACCTTAAGGGATATCAGCACCTTCTCCTCTAACGGGGCACTGAACGTCTGGTGGGGAAGCCCTCCCTGAATGACTGTCCTCAATGATATCTGGCCAAGGTCACCTGGGAGGAAGGGGTTTGCACGTTGTCAGTACCTTTTCCATAATAGGATTGACGTCTTTTTGCTTTTGTTCACATAGCTCTCTTGTGTTTGGGTCCTTAAAGATTAAATGTCAGTAGAAGAACATTAAGCTGTCATTCTTTTCTCTCTGTTTAAGGAATCTGCTTCCTTTATGGGAAACAGGCATGTAGTTTATTATTACTCTAAGTAATCATCTACTGCTACTTGAAGAGTATTTATTTCGTGCTTTATTGACAAAACTACTTGGGTATGGTATCTCCATCACTGTTGTTGCTCATTAGTCAGATCTGGTGGACTTATGACAGCACGTGGACCACAGTTCTACACACTTAACAGGGAGTTCCTATATCGTGTGTGTGATCCTCACCAATCTAGAATATTACATGGCTGTGACCTACCTGCAGCAGAATTCCCCAGGCACTTGCTGCAAACACCAACCCCCTAGACTCCTCTTGAGATCTATGAAATCAGGCTCTGGTGTGTGGGAGTTGGTGCAAAAATCTAGATTTTAACAGTCTCCTTGGGGGGATCCTAATATATCCTGATTTTGAGAGTCCCTGCCTTGAGGACTTACAGCCCCATGAAGTCCTTCCCTGGGCTGTGCTGAGTACACAGCTGTACACAGGACACATGATATTGATGGGAGAGTGTTATGTATGGGGCAGTAGACGAAACCTCCCCCAAACCAGAAAAGACTTGAGAAGACATCAGATCTATCCATTTTCCTAAGCCTTAGACAAAATTTAGGTTATGATCCATGCACAGAGGTTGTGTAGCACATGGGGCTCATAACTGGAGATTTCTCAGCAGAGTCCTGACACGTACGGTGTATACTCTGTGTTCTGAAGCCCTGAAGACCACTCCAGGGTGAGCACAGACCATCAAAAAGATTGATTTTGGAGTGGTTTAGCATTTCCATTGATTATGAAAATGCAGGGGGCCTGCAAAAGCCAGAGTAGTCAACAATCAATTTTGTAATTCATTCTTGGTTAATAAATAGAGTCCAGAGTGGAGTCAGGGGAAAGAGGAAAGAAGGTAGGGATCTGCCAGAAATGCAACCGAAATCAAGGATTGCCAAAAGCTTAATGCATGTACCTTACCAGGCACCTCCAATGTCAAATAACTTGAATTTTCAGTACAGGAGGCTCTCTTGACTGCTGTTTGGACCCAGTTGGAAATAAGGTGAAGAAAAGGCAGCTGTAGGACTCCAATATTTCCCCTATTAATTGCATGTTTCTCCCTCTAATGCCAGGTTGCGTCACCCATTAAAAAGTCCTGTTTGTTTTTGCAGGCATTTACAGAGACACAGAAAAAAAGATTGTTGTCATGGAAACAGCAGGTGCAGAAGCTCTTTCGGTCTTTCCCTCGGAAAACCCTTCTAGACATATCAGGATATCGACAGCAAAGAAAGTATGTTGGGATTTCAGTCTTTGTAATGCATGGTGCTTCCAGGACCTTACTGTCTGCTTGGGTTCCAGAGTCAAGACTACACAGGGCATCATTCCTTATTTCTTAGAGCGTCCTCTGCCAAGTTCAGACCACATTCCTTAAACAGGTGGGGTGGGGAGAAGGCTGTAGAGGGAAAGACTTCCCAGAGGAAGAGCTGAATGTGATCTTTGGCAATTCAATTTACATGGTCAAAATGATGTTATTAGTACAGATGGGCATGGAGTGGGGAGCGGGTACGACTTAATGAGTGCCAGCAAAACTCTTAGTGGTTTATCCACAACAGGGGGCTCTGAAAGGACAAAAACAGGTTGTTCTCTCTGCACCTTAAGTGGTAATGTAATTTTTTCTCCCTTCTTGCTGCAGACAAGCTAATTATAGTTGGTGGCAGGGTGAAGAGCCCAGTGCTAGTCTATTTTGGTCTGAGCTGCAATCTAAGAGTAGAGAGCAGTACCATTCTTGATTTTTCATAGTACTTCAGCTTCTTGGATGCAGTTAAAAAAAGCCTCGTTGTACTTTACAACTCATTACTTTAATCTGGTTTTAAATTGAAGAATCCAGTTGCATATTAAAGGTGAATTACAGTGCCAATCTAGGGGAGGAATCATGGGGAGGGGTGGAGTGAACCATTGAACAATAACAGGGCGTCTTGGAGAGACAAGGGAATGATGGTGCCGACATGCTGAAAAATCAACATCCTTTTTTGACTCTTTTCAACGTGAGCATATAAATAATCATTTTTTTCATTCGCACCTAGAAAGTTCTGAATTCATTTCTCAGTGCATATGTAGAAGCTCTGACTGTTGTTAAAATGTTTGGCATTTATTTGCATAAGTGTGCCTTGAAACATCACTGTTTTATAGTACTTCAGGGAGATAAGGCCAGTTGGAATTTGAGAAAAGTCTTCATTAAAAATTAATGTGAAAATTGAAGTGTTATCATATTCCAGCATATATAACACAGTTATTTATTAAACAAACATTTAGCATTTGCTCTGGGCCAAGTAGGTATCCAAGCACTTAAGAATATTATTACATTTAATCCTTGCAACAACCATATGAGGTAGAAGGGGCTATTATTAACCCCAATTTACAGGGGAGTTGGGAGACATCCAGGATTTGGACCAGACAGGCCAATGCCAACTCCAGAGTCGGTACTCTTAAGCACTATGGATGCTGGGCCACTTTCCTGGTCTCCAGATGATATGCAGAAAAGCCCGATCCTTCCCTGGAGGGTTGGGCTGGACCACCAGAGCACCTTGAGGATTCCTGGGGCCCAGATGAAAGGCCAGGCCTGCTCCTTAGCCTTCTCCCCTGGGGCTACCCCTGGCCTAGACTCTCCCTCTTCTTGTCAGGGCAGCAATTCCCACTAAGAAAGAGGAAGATCCACACCCCTCTTGCAAACCAGGTCCTTGGGTGACAAGTTTCAAGAGAAAGAAAGAATTCGAAGTTAAAGAAAAAGATAGAGCTTTCCAGCTCTTTACTACTCCTCCTCAGAGTGCCATCTGCTCGTCTGTCTGCCCTGTTTTGTCCTTGGTCCACATCTGAGTGCCTGTTAAGCTTGATTTCTCTAGCGTGTTATTAACCAATGCTTGAATTGGGTTAACTCAAGATTTGCCAGATTAGACCTCCTTATATTGATTAGAGTGAATTCAGTCATCGATTATGGATGTTCAATTGGAAGTTGCTAAAGTTCGAACTGTGGTGCTAGAGAAGATTCTTGAGAGTCCCTTGGACAGCAAAGAGCTCAAAACCAGTCAATCCTAAAGGAAATCAACCCTGAATATTCACTGGAAGAACTGTTGCTGAAGCTGAAGCTCCAATACTTTGGTCAGCTGATGTGAAGAGCCGACTCATTGAAAAAAGACCTTAATATGCTGGGAAAGATTGAGAGCAGGAGGAGAAGGGGGCAACAGAGGATGAGATGGTTAGATGGCATCACTAACTCAATGGACATGAGTTTGAGCAAGCTCTGGAATTTAGTGAAGGACAGGGAAGCCTCCCATGCTGCAGTTCACAGTTGCAAAGAGTCAGACATGACTGAGCAACTCAACAACAAAAGTTGTAGGAAATATTTTGTTTTCATAAATATTACCTCTGGGATCTTGTTATGCCATTAATTTTCTTCAAAGACCTGTTTTTTTCCCATAATACAGAGCTAACTGCAGCCCAGCCCTTCCTTGAACTATCACAAGTCCCAAATTATTTGGTTCTTATTAATGTTATTAGTCTTTTCATGCATTTCAAGGTAATGAAATCAGTTGGTTAGATTTAAGAGAGCAGAGAAAGACACAGATGAGCAGAGTAAGAGAATGAGAAATGAAAACTTTTGTCACTTTGTTCTCTCCAAAGAAAGAATGATTATTTCATTAAGCCTAGTGATCTTAAGTGACTTAAGCTTTCACTCTGGTTACCAGCAGTGGCAACCCTCAAAAAGTCTGACTTTATAGTAATCAGCTTAGGACCCCACAGTGAGACCCACTGCCATTAGAAAGACATCCTAACCAAATTCTCACCTCCACCCAGTCTGTCCCCCAAATGTTAGCTCTTCCAGCTCCATGAGTCCTAACTTTAGGAGTCCACGTTTTCTCTTGTGACTAAGTGTCCCATTACAGAAGCCTCTGCCTACATTATATTGCTTAAGAATATAGTCTTGCCTTCCTGGAAACACAAATTATTTTAGCATCACTTGCTGACTGCTCTGTTTTGCATATGAAATAACTTTTTAAAAATCCAACCAAAAAGGAAAATGAGCAAAAAAAGCTATCTGCACTAAATCAGGAAAAGTCTTAGCAGAATCCTAAGTCATCTACCAGGTGGCCAAAATTCTGACTCCAAAAACCAAAGGACTGGTTTTCGTAGTTCAAAACAAAACAAAACAAGAAAACAGCCACTTGATCTTTGTCCCCACCTGCCACCTGTCCATTCTCCAAAGGAAGTCTCTCCCATTGCATGGAGTTATTGCTGCTCCTCCTGGCCCGAATTTCCTCTTTCAAACCAAACGTTTTAAACCTTAGTAAAAGAAGGAAGGAAGCCGGGAAATCTGAGAAGGAATGAGATAGAGAGACTTAGAACCCATGAGTATCCTCCTCACCTCGTGGGGACGAGCCTCGACTGGAATCTGGTCAGAAAAGCCTAGAAGTGGTAAAACACAGCCCCTTAGTCAGTGCTTATCAGCTCACTGTGGAATTCTCTCCTCCCTCCCCCACCCCAGGAAATTTAGGAATCCTGAGGGAGAAGCCCTTTCTGAGATGAACCATGCGGGTGATTTAGTTGCTCCAGCCCACCACACACATAACGCTCTCTTTCTCAGGAAATAACAGATTTGCAGTGCCCCCCTCCCCCGTCACAGGGTTAAACTACGTCAGCCCTGTCTTCCTGGAGTCTCCTCACAGGCTTGGTAGGAACCTCCCCTGTGTGGCTGCGAAAGCAAGTCTGTTCCATCTTGTGGCCGTTGGAGGCAGAGCATTGCGACCGAGACATCAGTGAACGACTAAAGCTGACTCTTCTTGGAAAGAATGTGCTGGTTCCTGAAGCCCTGCTGGCGGCTGTGCGCCCTCCCAGAACTTGAGGCCTGCCGGAGAGGACGAGTTCTTCAGCGCTGAGGTCACCGGACCAATGGGAGCGCGGTGTCTGAGCGTGAGGCCACGGGTCCCCAGCCTCCTCTCTGCGTGGACCCTAGAGAAGCATGGAGCCTCCGGGTCTTGCTACAGGGAGGGTCTGAGGAGCAGGGAGCAGTCAGTGTCCTAGGTCCAGGGAGCTGGCAACCATCATCCTCTTCGTTCTCATATTCCTCCTGTGAATCTGGGAGTCAGAGCCCCAGACTTGGGGTCCGCTCTGCCATTTGGAGATCACGAGGGCAGAGACTGAGCCATTCTCTTGTTCACTCTGCCTTTACTGCCAGGAGCTGTGCCATCCAGGCCTTGGGACCTGCGGGATTGATGAGGACAGATGCCGTCTCTTGTCCCAGGGAGCTTACATCCTAGTGGGGCCCAGAGGCCACTCCTCCCGAGTCTGCTGCTCAGACCGACAGCACACAGACCAACTGTGGTGTGCTGGAAGGGGCCTGGATCCTGGTGCTGCCACTTTCTTGCCATGTGGCTTCTGGATGGGCACATGAGTTCTCAGAGCCTGTGACAGACATAGTGGAAAGAAGGCTGAAGCGCACACTGGTTAACTTTCTGGGCTCATATTCCAGCACTGCCCCCTAATGGCTGTGTGACCTTTGAGACATTATTAAGCTCTGTGTTCTACTTCTCCAACTGTAAAAGGAGTGCCTACTTCATAGGGTTGTCGTGAGGACTGAAGAATCAGTGTGAAAGTCCCAGAGCACTTGATATTGGCTCTCAGTTCTTAGCTACAATTTTAATCATAAAGCCCTGATCCCCCCGTAGGCCTCATAATGGTCAAAGTGTGAGCTGACCCCAAGGAGGCGTCCCGGGGGCTGGGAAGGGCCGGGGGTGACTGATGACCTCTGTTCTTCCCTATTGACTCTCACAGCCGTGGCTTTGGGCAATCCAACTCCCTCCCGACAGCCAGCTCCGTGGGTGGCGGCATGGGCAGACGGAATCCACGCCAGTACCAGATCCCCTCCCGGAATGTCCCTTCCGCCCGCCTTGGCCTCTTGGGCACCAGTGGATTCGTCAGTTCTACCCAGCGCAATACTGCAGCCAACCCCACTATCATGAAGCAAGGAAGACAGGTCTGCTCTGCCCCCAGGAGGAGGGTGGGCCAGCCAAGCTCAGGGCCTGAGGCTCAGGACATCCCCCCTAAATGACCTGAAGGTGAAGGGAGAAGACCAGAGGGGCTAGGTTGAAGGCAGTTGCCCCTAACTTCAGAGGTTTGTTTGCAGTTTCTCTGGCAGATAAAGCAAGGAGCTTTCTTAGCATTTATATCTGAGGCAGATAACTCCTTTGACATGGTCCCAGCTGTGGTGGAAAACGCTATAGGGGAGGAAGGAGACTGAGGGAGGCTGTCAGTCAGTCAAGGCCACGCTGCCCAGAGGTTCTCGCCTGTGATTTAGAGCCAGCGTCAGTCCCCTGGCTCATCGTCTCAGGAGTCCCTCCCCCGCACTCGCACCCTCTGCCTCCCACCTGTGTAGCCCCTGCATTGTGGGGCTCTGCGGCTGGGGGCTGGGATTAGAGGGACGCCAAGTGAGTCTGAGGTTCTGGGTTTGTCATGAGAAACTAAAGGATGACAGCTTGGTTTTAAAAAACAGGAAACCATTCCTGGCAAGACAGGCAGGATTCACTCCCCCCGGGGAAGCAGCCCAGGGTAGGAGAAAACCCCAGGCTTGACCACTGTGGGAAGCCACCAGATGGATCCAGGAGGAAACCACCGCTAGGACACCCGCGTAATAACAAACACACAAGCTGAGTTGTGCCAGCTCGTTGCCAGCTGAGAGGTTCTTTTTTCCTCCTTCTCCCTTTGTAGTAAATTGTAAGAACCTCAGAAAGAAAATCAAATGAGAGCCCTGAAATAGTTTGTGCTCTTCATTGCAGACATTTATAGAACTCCCCCCATTTCCTAGAAAAGTGGTAGGAAAAGCAGAGACAACAGAAGGGATAAAGAGAGTTTTAGAGCCAGCGAGGGAGATTGGTGTCCAGATTAAGCTGAGGCTTAGAGAAGAGCCTGGGGCTGAGGGGTAGTATTGAATAAAACGCATGGCATCTAAAGCCCCTCTCTCTAAATAAGCAGACAGATCGCGCTGGCCTAGGAGCCCTTTCCCAGAAGTTAGAAGAGAGTTCTCCCAGGGTATCTGCCTCCTGGATTCTGGCTGGTGGCCCTTCTCTCATCCCCACCCCCAGGTGTCTGGACTAATGGGTTCTGCTTCTGTGTTTTTCCCTAGAACCTCTGGTTCGCCAACCCCGGGGGCAGCAATAGCATGCCAAGCCGCACCCACAGCTCTGTCCAAAGGACCCGCTCACTGCCTGTGCACACTTCGCCACAGAATATGCTGATGTTCCAGCAGCCAGGTAGGGCCCAGCCCTCCATCCCTCATTGTCCTGTCGGGGAGGCCAGGTCACCAAAATAGATGCCCCAGTGAACTCAAGCGGAAAGTGCTTAGCCTCGACTGCCACCTTGCATTCTTTTGAGCTTATAGAAGCCTTTCCTTTTTTAAACCATGCCTTGCCAGCATGAATAGCCGCCTGTTGGCTGGGAGCCAGCACACGGAGCCCCAGAATTGGTTGTGATCTGACACGGGTGTATTTTGGATCCTAGTCATGTTTCTAGATTGATTAACCCAGCGACATCACTGCAGGGCTTCCAGAGGAAGTTGGGAGGGGTTCCATGTAGTGTGTGTGTGTGTGTGTGTGTGTGTGTGTGTGTGGTTGGTGTGTACATGGGGATGTGTAGATAGAGAAAGAGAAAACTCCATGGTGGTGATGCTGAGAGACCCACCCCTGGTTTGGGAGTGCTTTGCACACGTGATTGCTGATCCATCCATCTTCCCTTTATTTGGTTAAAGAGCAGCCTGGTGCGCCTCTTGTCAATTTGACCTTTGACCCTGCCTCCTCAAACAGAGTTGCCAGAATTACATTCAGGTGCCTGCACCTTTCTCTGTGCAGACAGTTGACCTCTTACACTCCATGAGTAATACAAAGCCCGTAAGCAATTACTGCGTGGTCTGCACCTGGAAGAAGATCCTCACCCTTTCTGGTAGATGCGCTCTGTACAATGTCTTACAGGAGTTTGAGGGGAAATGTCACTGTGACCTGGGTGGGCGTGGAAGCTTCTTGGAGGTGAACTTCAGGGAGCAGAGGGTGAAGAGATGGAAAGAAGAGGGTGGAGTTGCAAGTAGAAGGAGCTAAGAGAGCCAAACTACAAGGTTACCAAGTTCTACAACGAATTCCGCAGTGGCTTGGTGGCGGGCTCAGGCTGAATGAAATAGCAGTGTGTAGCCCAAGCGAGCTGGAAAGGCTGCAGCTGATGGTGGGACCCTGAACCCAAGGCCAAGAAGCTTGGATTCCAGCTGCTCTCGGTGGGGAATTGATAGGAGCTTTTGAGCAGGGGGACAGGCCAGGGTGAGCATAGAGGAGTGAAGAGTGGGCAGGCTCGAGGGGAGGAGGTGAGGCCACCAAGGGGTGGGGTGGTGCCAATGGCAGGAAGCCACCAAGGCTCAAGATAGGCTCAAGATATGTCAAGAAAGAGAAGGATGTCGGCATGCTCCAGATGCTGATTTAAGGTTGCTTCTTGACTTTTAGAACTCTACCTATTTGCACACCTTTATTTTAAAGCTCCTTTCTTCCTTTTGATACTTGATACTTTCTTCCCGGGAAGAAAATACTTGATAGAATTTGGGGGATGTGAAGGCCTGATCCTAGGTCATTTAGTCCCAGGCTCTGCTTTCATGTAGAATTCTGTATAATTTACTCCCAGTAAAAGAGACTTTGGAGACAAAGTGAGACTCTGGAGACTCTGGTCCCACCATCAGCTGCAGCCTTTCCAGCTCGCTTGGGCTACGCACTGCTACTTCATTCAGCCTGAGCCCACCACTAAGCCACTGCGGAACTTGTGGGACTTGGTATCCTTGCGGTTTGGCTCTCTTAGCTCCTTCTACTTGCAACTCCACCCTCCTCTTTCCATCTCTTCACCCTGTGCTCCCTGGAGTTCACCTCCAAGAAGCTTCCATGCCCACCCAGCCACAAAATCTGAAGACATCTTAGGCACAAGATCCTTCACCTTGAATGAGTAGCTCACCCTAACCTCAACCCCAGGACTGCAGCCCAGCTACCCTGGCATAGCCGACTGCTCTCCTCTAATCCTGACACATTTGCAGCCTTTTCCAGTCTTTCCTACCTCTTTTTCCCTCTTGTGGCTCTCTTCCAAGTCCTCCATCATCCTGTTTGTCCCTCATCTTAATTGGGCAGACCAAGCCCACTGGGAAGAGATGGGCCATCTCTGGGAGAAGAACCATTTGGATCTGTTGATTCGAATCTTTCATTTGCACTTTGCTTCCCCTCTCTGTTACACAGCAATGCTGAACAGTTGGCTTATGCTCAGGTCAACTATGACCCAAAGATCATTTTCACCCTCTTCCCATGAAGCCTCTTGTTCCCGTAGTTAAAGAAGCAATTTCTACCGAACAACTTGTAAGAGAAAGTGACGATCCTTCTGACCTTGCTTCCCAGCCCATAGTCCCACCTCCCAGAGGCAGCATTTAACAACTGATATCCGTTTTCCTGGTAGTTCCCTGCAAGTCTCTCAATAATGTTGTTTACATGCTGCTGGACTCAGAGCTCTGGAACCCTTGGGTTATCGTTGTTGTTGTTTTAACAGCCTCTCCTCAAGCATGACAAACCCACTTCCAGCAAGGCCCTGATGAACCACAGCATTTCTAGTAACCGTGGCATGAGGACAGGGCTGCTGCATATTTCCTGACTGTAAATACAAGTGGTGCAGCGTAGAGAACTTGCCTGCCAGTGCCAGAGATGCAGGAGACATGGCTTCAGTCCCTGGGGCAGGAAGATCTCTTGAAGCAGGAAATGGCAACCCCGCTCCAGTATTCTTGCCTGGAAAATGCCATGGACAGAGGAGCCTGGTGAGCTACAGTTCATGGATTCAGCTGAGCACAGCAACAGCAGCAGCTGCAGAAGCCACTCCTAAGTCCTGCCCAGCACCCTTGGCCCATGTGAGGTGGCTCTTCTGAGACATGACAGTGAAGGGTGAGGCAGGGCACTGCTGTGAAAGGAAAGGAGGCTGCAGAAAGTTCCCTCCTCTATGGGCACAGAATGTTCCTCCTCAGCCTTTGCATCTAGGACCTGGGGGTCAGGGGCTGGGACTAGACTATAGGCATCATATCAGGGAGGCAGAAATCAGGAAGGCAAAAAGCTTTCATCTGTACACAAGCAGTACTAATAGTGAACGCATGATGGACCAGAGATGTGTGGCCAGCCCGAAATTACTGAGAAAACGCCTGCCTTCCAATGCACTAACTTCATCCTGGCCATTGGATGTCTTCACAGCACTCATTTTGAACCATCTGGGCAAATCTTAAAGACTACAGTGTATTCCAAGGAAGTTTTGATTCTGTGAACTTAATCTCATCAAGATGATGGAATGTCTCCAAAGAATAAAAAAAGGCTGGGGTCTAGAACCAGCCTCAGTATTGTATGTCAGCTCATGAGTCACATTGCTTGAATCTTCGGGATACTTCCTTCTTTCCTGGATCTACGTAATCTGTGGACCCCTTGGAGGCCAGGGTAGAGGTGATTCTTCACTTCACTCTGCTGTGGACAGATCTGAGATGTTTCCCAGGACAGGCCAGGAGAGCCATCAATAATCATGGCCCCTTGCTGGCCTCTGGGATGAGTAAGAAAGATGAAGCTGGTCCCCCTCAGAGTGAGGGCTGATACCATCACTAAAGGGTGATGAGCTCACAACCAACGTGGTGCCTGGCCAAGAGGGGTCATGTTCCTCCCAGAGGCAGGGTGTTTTCCCAACTGGAAAAATAGTTTGGAAACTGCTCACAGAAATGACTTCATATCTTGGGAGCAGATCCTGCTGACCAGGGCTCCACCACTCTTGGGATCAGAAAGTATCTCCGAGGAACCTGGGTATGACGCTAGGAGGCCATGGAGACTCTTCACCGCCTGGAGAGCCTGACAAGATGGGGCAGGGGGGCCAGAAGCTGAGGAGAAGCAACAGAAGGGAAGACTGAGCAGCCTCACGGAGCACCTCGTCCTTCCCCTGCACAAAGCCACATGCACCACCCAGATGTGAGGCAGTGCCTTACGTGGTGGCATTGCACCGTGTGAGGTTACCTGCTTTCCATCGAAAGCCTCCCTTGTGCAGCAGCTCACGACTAAAATCCTGCCATTAGAATACCTGGGAGCACAGTGCACAGAGCTGTCATTATCCCTTTCCTTGTCAGTGTGAATGAGCTCCAGGTTCCTTCCAGAGAACTGCCTTTAGTGAGACCTGGGAAAGACAGAGATTCATCGGTATACTAGCTCCACAGAGGACGGAAGGCACTGCCCCGCGGAGACAGAGGCCCGAACAGGGACCTGCTTGAAGTGCCTGATCCGCGCTGGCTCCTCCCCTTCCAGTGAGCCCTGCTCAGGGCAGGCAGATGATGGGCAGGGAGGCTGTCAACTGCATCACTCTGTCACCACCAGGACCCCAGCGGGGTCCGTGCCCCCGTCTGACAGCCACGTTCAGAAAGACCAGCTCAGGGTGAGATGATGCAATACCATCTGGCGTCACATTATCCTTGTCAGTTTTCATGAAAGCATGGGTCCTGGAGGATCTCCCCTGTGCTTAGCTCCACGGGTCTCTGAGTGAAGCCCCCAGAGAAGCACTGCATTCTCCACCGCAGACTCAGGATGCAGCCGGCACCCGTGTTTCTCCACCACCCGAGCAGGCTGGGCTTCTCTCTTCCTTTCAGCGTCTCTCTCCCCCTTTCTTCTTGGTTCCCACCTTGCCTTCCTCTTCCTCACTCCTTTCATCACAGTCAGCCAGCTCCCACTTCTGCATTCTCTGTCCCTCCCTCGACAGACTGACTTTCTTGACTTCTCGACTTCCAGCAGAGCTGCTTCCTCACTTAACCAGATTCGCAGCCCTCCTGGTTGCTCCGCAGAGTGGCTCCAGCTGTGGTTAGCAAAGTGAGATTCTCAAGGTTTCTCCAAGAGTGCCCCGACCTGTTTCTTGCTCTAAAGTCCTGAAGACACTGGCCTCTCTACGTCAGCCTCAGGAACGTGGAGAGCGCAGCAGAAGGGCATGTCGGGTGCCATAGTCGTGAACCTCAGCTGCCATGGCTGCTTCTGTCAAGGAAGAGCCATGTGGAGGTCCCCAGAGGGGCCCTGCAGCAGCAGCTTGTTTGGGTTGGGCGCTGCTTCCTTCCAGAGTCCTCTTGACCCTGGGCCTCAGCAGCAGTCCATGGTTTTGTAGGACTTCTAAAAAGGCAAAGTTGAAAGTCCCCCTTCAGCCTCGACTCTGGGCATCCTAGAACTGGGGATCCTCAAATATACACCCTAATGTGTACAGAAATACACATCCTGGAATGGTCTGGTGGAGAGGGGAAGAATCTCTCATTCTCAGAGATGCCATCTGAACTAAAGAAGCAGGCCTGCTAGGGCAATAACACTGAGGGCTCCGAGTCTGTATGTCCTCCTGAAGACTCAAAACTACATCTGTCTGGTCCCTTACTGCTGCAGGGGCCGGGATAAACATGATGAGCCCCTAGGGTGAGCAGGAGCCAGGAAAAGAGTTGGCCTGTAGTTCATGTGGATCTGTGGCCAGGAGTTGTCCAGATACTTAGCCAGGGCTTTGAGAGAGCTGCCCACTGAGCCAATCATGGCTGGGGGCTTCCAGCCTGAGATAGAAGCTGCTTTTCATATGGCTGGTCTCCCTCTGTCTTGTATATGCGGGGAGATTCCTCAGATCTGTTTTTATCAAGTACACAATTAAAAAGTCACGCTTAAGAAACTCTGTTGTGTGAACATACAGGCTTCTCCCAAGACTTAGAATTTTTCAGAGCCACTTCAAGATTGGTGGGGGTCATGACTCTGCCCGTGTCCCTGAGGGAAGATCTGGAGGATTAAAAGCAAGCATGCCAACTTTCAACCTAAAAGAGCAGCCACGAAGGTTTGGAGATTCTGGAGCAGAGAGCCCCACATTTCTCAGCCCCCTGTTTTTGGAACACCCAATCCAAGGCTTGGAAAATGGCATTTTGCTGCGTGTTGGCAAGAAATCCTGCAACTGAAACACTTCTCTCCAAATGTCGAGCATCTTTATTTATCCAAATCTCTCCACAGTGTTTGTTTAAAGGGGAGTGCTAGAGAGTAAACTAAATTTTACAATGAGCATATGGATGGCTATAATTGCTAAGGGTTTTTTTTTTTTAATCTATTTGCTAACTGGCTATATATATAATTGTGTTTCTATTTTATAGATTTCACACCCTGAAGGCTGCTAATTTTTGCATGCATATGATTTTCACATGAATGGATGAAAATACTAAAATATTCTTCCTTGGATTGTCTAATTGCCCCAACCCTACTCTGAGTGCAGGGGTGGGTGGGGCCAGGGAGACCCGTTCTCCATGGCTCCCAGCTTCCCTGGAAGCTCAGCTGTCCTCTGTCTGCTCATGAATTGGCAGACGTCCTTCAAACCCATGGATGCTGGAACTTGGGTCAGAAAGAACTCTATCTGCTCTCCAGTGTTCCTCATAGTGATCCATTTTGCCAACCTTCTCTTTGAGAATTTTAAATAACAGAAACAACATCTGCCTGTGAATTAGCTGGTAATGAGGAACATAGATCTCAGAGGAGACCTAAATGTATCGCTCATCCAGGAAAACAAATTCTCTGGTTTAGCCATTGGTTTCAACTTCCTCTCCCACCAAACCACCAACCTCATTTTTCATTCCTTCTCCCGCTCTGGTCCCAAGCGCCCCCTAGTGGAGACTCTTAGAATCCAGGAAGCGGCCTGCAGTCGGGGCCTCTGGATTCTTTCCCCACTTTACAGGCAGAAGAGCTTAGACCCAAAGGAAGGGAAGAACTTCTCAGGGTCACACGGGAAGGCAGCAGCAGTGCTGACACTCCCCAGGCACCCAGAACACATCCCACGGCGGGGGTTTTTCTGCCCTTCCCCATGGAATTTCACAACTGGGTCTGAGTTTCACAACAGCTGTCAGCTTCCTCTGTTTCTTGCTCCATCTTTTTTCATCACGCAGTAGACATGTATGAGGTGTGCAGAAGGCCGTGGCTGGGTATCATGGGAGAGTCAGAGAAATCTGTAAGCATCATAACAATGGTGGAAGTGTCAGCAAGGTGCTTCCAGACTAGTCCAGGATGTTCGAGACCTCCGCAAGGTGGGAACGATGGGGGCAGTGCTGGTGATGAGCCCCAGCTGGACAGAGGAGGTACCCGGGCTGCCTCTCCCTCGGCAGGAGGGCCCAGACCCTGGAGGGGTGGAGAGGGTCCAGACGATAGAGCTGGCTCTGTGGTTAGGATGCACAATATCGTCCTGGGCAGCGGAAACCCTTGCTTCAAAGCGCTTGGAGACCAAGAGCATTGACAGGCACTGGCAGACGTGTGGTATGCAGGAGAACACTGGCCCTAGAGTCAGACCCATGTGGGTTCCTGTCCCAGCTAGTGTCAGCCGGCTAGCCTTGATATGTCACTTAGCCTCTGGGAGGCCCACTTGAGAACTGGACACCCAGCAGGGTGCTGGACTCAGAAGAGGTTCCCACCAGCTATGGCTTACCTCTCCTGTGCTTCATAATGAAGCAGAAATGCACCAGGCCCAGTTCTGGGCACAGGGAGCTGAGCCAAGTCCTGCTCCAGGGAGGCAAACACTCAACTGGGAGGAGGCCACAAATACACACATAATATGTCAGGGGTCGGTGATGGTGACGAAGCAAAAGGATGGGGTGGGAAAATTCTGTTCACTGCGATGAACAGAAAGCCCTTTCCAAGGAGACAGTAGAGCCAGAGACGTGACAACAGGCAGGGAGTGGGCTATGGGATTGTCCAGGGACCAGCATTCTGGGCAGAGGGAAGAGCAGTGCAAAGGCCCTGGGGCGGAAGAGGGTC
>SJYA01001561.1:17632-118156 GCA_006410615.1 Neotragus moschatus | reverse complement strand
GGGGGGGGGGGTGACAAAAATATTCTGGAATTAGATGGTGGTAATGGTCACACAGCTCTTGCTCAAAACCACTGAACTGTATGCTTGCAAAGGGTGAAATGTGTGGTAAGAAAATTATATCTCAATTTTGTCCTAAAGGGAAGGCCTCCAGACCTGAGACTTCAGGCCAAACGCGGCCCTGTTGCAGGCACCCAGGTGCCCTCCCACCTGACCCCTGACTGGGGCTGGCTTAGGGGGTACTCTGCTCAGTCCTACGTTGCCTGTGGGAGTCAGCAAGAACTGGCCACTCCCCCAGGGCTTGATAGAGCTCAGATCATTGGCACCTCAGAAGCTTTTATCAATCTGCTAAGTACTAACATCGTCACCATTAGTAGCAAGAATGCCAGATACTCCTTCTTAAAAGGAAGGTTTCATTGAAAAGACTTAATTTTATTCTTACAGGGAATTTTATTCTTACAGTTCTTTTTTTTTTACAGGGAACCTCTATGAACTGATTTTTTTGTTGTTTGTGCTAATGTTTTCACCTTGTTAATCTCCTAAGCCTTTTTATTGCTGTGTTTTTTCCTCAATAATCCTTTCTGGGGGGAGCCTCATAAGCAGTTTCCTGAGCAGTGGGTGCAAATTAGATTCAGGATGGCCTGGTTAGGTGCAGTGGCAGCGTGCCTTCCCCCTCCGACAGCACCTTCCTGACGGCCGACCCCTGCCAGGCGCCAGGGGAGATGACCTTGTTGGGGACAGAATTTCTGCCAGTGAATGAAGTCATCGTACAGGAGGACAAATGACTAGGGAGAGGAAAGCAGAGTAGTGAAATATGCTCCTCTGTGTGCATCTCATGGAAAGAGCAGAGAGGTATCCAAGTTTCTGGGACACCACACCCCAGGATGGCTATTCTGAGGCTGTTGGGCCCGTCCTTTCATGACAACATCTCCGCTCCCTGTCTCCCCCAGTAACTGCTGCCCTCTCAGTGTGAGTCTAAGCCACCTTTCTCTGGCCTTCTCTGCCCATCTTCTCTTTTCCTTGCCATGCTTCTCCGACAGAAGCTGTGAGGAAGCCCAGGGTGGGAGGGGGTTGCCTCTGCCATCTTGATTTGTGAGCCTTTAAGGCTTTCACCTGGCTCTATATGGCTTGCTCCCGACTGGTAGCCCCAAGTATTCAGGAGGACTCAGTGCCAGGCCTGGCCATTCTCCTCTTCCCGCAGAATGTCCACGGCCTCAAAAATAAGGCTCCATCCAGCAAAATGCAGTCCGTAGTGAATCAAACCATTAGGAGGAAGGCCTGGTCCACCCTCTGATGTTCAGAGGTTCATGCATCACCTAATCACCTTGTCATTCCTTCTCACCTTCTCTCCTCACTTCTTAGGACTTAAAACCCCACTTATAGTGGGGGATATGGAGACATTGTGCAAGTCAGAAAAAGGCTCCACTTTCTCAAGACACTATTTCATCTTTTGCTTGAAGTTCACCTTAATAATTATAAAACTCGATGATGACTGCATGTGAATGGTGCCCCTTTGAGTTGTGCAGGGCTTGACTTGCACCGCTGTAAATGTTGAGTCTGCACTTAACCGATTGGTTGTTTCCCTGCAGTTGAATACCAACCATCACCCTTGGAGGGTGAGGTACAGGGATAGAATTCCATGAAAATGCAACTTGACGCTGGGTTAGTTGAGATTTCCTTGTTTCCAGATCCTTACTTTGACAACTATGAAAGGTTGTCATTAATGAGTGGATGAGTGAGGCCCAGCCAGATTGTGCACTGCACTTCTACAGATGAGGGAGCGGCCTCTACACCCTTACCTCACCCACACATATGTGTGTGCACACATACACACACTCACTGTTCTCCCACTACTGGTTACCACTGCAGAGCCAGCACTCAAGAGGCTAAGAACTGATACGCACAGATGGGAGAGGTGATTAGTGCACCCCTGGGGACCTCTAGGATTGATCATCTGAAAGTACAGATGCTCGCAGGGCCATTTGCTTCCCTTCTTTAAAATCTCTCAAAAAATCATATAGACATTAATACACACACACACACACATACACACACACAGTGCAAGTAAAACTGGGGAAATCTGTAAGATGGGTAGATTACATCAACATCAGTATCTTGGTGGTGATATAATTTTGCAAACTGTTACCTTAGGGGCAAACCCAGAAACAGGGTGCTGTTTCTTGTGTGGACCTACAGCCATCTCATTAAAACTATGAATTAAAGAAACGTTTCTCCTCCTAAGTCCCTGCTAGCAAGATGCAGTTCTGGCCCCACCCAGGAGGAGGTCAGAAGACCCTGCAGTGAGCTCGGGGCTCCTCCGTATCACTTAGGTCCTCCAGTTTTCCCTGAACACTCAGCCGCACCCTCTCATCGCTGAGCTCTGCCTGTTGCATACAGAGGCACCTCTGCTAGGCCGGGCTTGCGAGGCAGAGGTTCAGACCCGGACACGTCTACTGACATGTGGACATCAGCAAAACCAGGGAGGCATACTGCATCGCATCCTCGCTTTCAGTTAGTGGTCAACTGAACTTAATCATCTACCTGCTGTGACTAATCCATGCCTCTTTCTGCTCACTGGAGAAACTCGAGCTTGGACCATTGTAGGGACCTCTTAACTGGTCCTCCCGCCACCAGCCATGCCAGAGAAGCCATTCTGAAGTCAAATCTGGTTACTACTCTAGCGTTTATAAATCCCCAGCTGCCTGTGTCCAAGCACCTGTTCACAATACATGAGAGCCTTATGATCTGATTCTGAGGACGCTCCCATAGTCCCATGTGAAAAGGAGTTGGGTGGCCATTGGCTCCTTCTGTGGCCTTGCTCACTCGTGGCCTCTCCTCTCTGCCAGGCATGCTCCCCACTTTACCCATTCTGCTGGTTCTCTATAACCCAGACATGACATATATTGGGTAGCCTCAGCACTCTCACATGTCCATAGGATCTTTCAGTTCAGGTGCAAAAAAAAAAACTCACTGGTGTCTCTACCTTAGATTAGATTCTTGAGACAGAGAATCTCGATCAATCTGGATCAGTTTGGGTCAGACAGATCCCCCTGGTCTGCTCAGTTGTGATGGCTCAGAATTACCACCACCTCAGGCCAAATCTTTCTCTGTGAAACCATCCTTGACTTCCAGGGGCAACTTAAACACTCCTTCTTCCGTGTTCCTGCTGTGTCTGGTACACACTCCATCAGAGCACCTACCCCTCATGTCTCTGTCAATTTACATGTCTGTGTCCCATTCAGGATATATATACTTGGACTAAAGGGGGAAGATTAGGTCTTTCCACCTTGGTTCCCAGGCTCTGTATAGCTCCTGGCAAAAACAGCTATTTTGAGTGGGTGGGTGTGTGAAGAAGGAGCGGATGGATGGATGGATGAATTTAACCCTTATCTGTCCTTAGAGACTGGGAGTTCCGACATGCATGATGCTGGAGTCAGTGGGCATGTACAGAATTGCTTTGCTCACCTGTGCCCATTGTGTCCTCCTTTCTCTCCCAGACGGGGTTGACCGGACCTCCACAATCTAGAAGCTGAAGATGAGAGTGACCGCGCTGGCCGTGAAATCGACTGCTGCGGGTCCAGTGTTAGCCATCTTCAGGGCTGCACAGAATCCTCCAAGATACTTTGCAGCCTTTTTTTCCCCCCTGGTCCCTCTCCCATTTTGATTTTGTGAGAGCGTAGGTCGTCCTCGTAAACATATCAGTAGACCTGGGATTGGTTATTTTGTCATTTGTTTCTGTCATGGGATGGCGTGGTGTGGGGCATGGGGAGGGGTCTCTAAGGGAAACATAGGACTGGGAGCAGGTGGAGGGAAGGCAAGTGGCTTCCTGGATGGAAATGGGGCTTTCAGGGGGAGAGCGCCGCCTGGAAAGAGATGAGAGATGCGGGAGGGAGGAAGACGCCCCTGCCTTGGGAGCCTTCTCAGAAGCCTGCCTTCGAAGTCAGACCCCAGGAGGAAGGCATGGATGCCCGCGACCAAAACGCGAGCGACGGCGGCTCGCTCTTTTATGTCTCCTCTGATTGGATTCCCTGAGGCCCCTGCTTGAAATCCAGCCGCAAGAAGAAGTCCACATGGCAACTGGGGCAGTAAGGGAGAAATCCGCTCCAACAAAATTTCAGATAAACTTTGATTTGTGTATTGTTTACATAACAATTTTAAAGGGTACATAATGTGTAAAGAGTTGGGATAGAACTTTTCTTCATACTATGGTTTTTGTAAAGGATTTGTTGATAGGGATTCATTTTTTTCCTCTATTTTTATAATAGCAGCAGGATTGTCTTTTTAAATGGCTGCCAGGCTCTGCTTCTCGGGAAGAAGGATGCGGTTAGGTAGGCCTGAGTGGTGTCTCCCACCTGAGGGTGGCAGGAGCGTGTAGGTGGAGTTGAGGATGTGGCTGGAGTGAGCGGAGCACCGGGGAAAGGCGCCACCATGTGATCGGTTATGGGATTGCGCGCAGTCACCTGGAGAGTCGAAAAGAATCTTGCTGCCCTTTCTGTGATGAATTTGCTTCTCACCCAGAGATACCTTTCTCTCCCCACCCAGGGGGTTTCATCCTATCGCTCCTGGCCACACACACACACACACAGAGGTGGGTACAAGTTTCACTGGAGGAGAAAAGGCAAGGAGGGATATTTTTTTCCTGGCAGGAGGCCTTAATATCCAGATGATAAGCTCAAAATACCACTTACAGGGGATTGCTTGCAGGAAGCCGAGCCTAGCCCCTCAAGGTTCGAACACCCACCGCTGAGGAAAAGGAAGAGAGGAGCAAGGTCCAGCAACAGTGTATAAACGGTCAGTCAGCAAGTGGCAGAGAGAGCCGCGGGGAGACGTTGCAGATGAGCCGGGGAAGGTGGTGTGGGAAAGGTCGATTTCATGATGGACATGAAGGTCCTATTACAGACATCAGGGAGTTGCTGTGTTGTGGGCTGGTTTATCTACCTACACGGAAGGGAGAGAGAACTACTCCTTACATGGTGAGAGATTAACAAACTATGCTACCACAAAGTAATAGCTCTGTTTCTTAAGGGCAAGAAAGACTGTGTTTCGGAATTTGATGCAAGCGAGGGTATTAGAGAAAATCCATGAGGCGCTGTGCTCTGCGCTGGAAAATTGGGTTGTGTAAATGACGTTGCGCTAGCTCGGCCAGAGGCGAGATCAGGGAGATGGTAGAAGGCCTGTTTACTGAATGGGTGAGTCTGGTACCATTTTTTTGTGTGTTTATTTGTTTTAGCAAAGTCAGAGTTGAAATTTAAGAGATCAGACCATGAAAATCACTGCATTTGCTTAGAGTTATTTTTTTTAAAAAATAAGTTAATGAAGTAAATACACATTTACAAGGCCTTAATGAAATCCAAACACCTTCTTCTACCTTCCAGATTAAAAAATGTACACCTAACCTAACCTTGGATGTTGTGAGGCTTGTGAAATCCTTTTAAGGTCTAAAATGTGGGAACATCTTAGCCACAGAGAGCCTTTAGCAAGCGAAGAAGGCTTGAATCCACAACATCCTGCATTGCATTAGGGAAAAAAGAGCTCTCCTTGGGTGANAACACCTTCTTCTACCTTCCAGATTAAAAAATGTACACCTAACCTAACCTTGGATGTTGTGAGGCTTGTGAAATCCTTTTAAGGTCTAAAATGTGGGAACATCTTAGCCACAGAGAGCCTTTAGCAAGCGAAGAAGGCTTGAATCCACAACATCCTGCATTGCATTAGGGAAAAAAGAGCTCTCCTTGGGTGATGACTATGTTCTAAAGATGCAAATTCATGTGCAGAAAGAGGCAGCATTTTGTAGTTGATTTTTTTTTTTTAACCAAGTGCCATTAACATTCATCCTCCACATCCCTTTTCTAAGCAAGCTTAGGGTTACTTGGGGAATGTGTTGGGATGGACGATCATGTGTGAGCCGGGAAGAACAGGTCAAAGATGTTGAAGGCCAAAGGCAAGACCAGACGGTTTGCGAAGGTGATTTTGGATGCTGAGAACGTTAATAGAAGAAGCAGGGGTATTAACACATCTCGTGGAGAAGTGAGAAAGCATTCAAATCTGCTGCAAAACACATGTATCCATAAAGACTTGGGTTGTTCAGAAAACAGATTGTGAACACAATCACATTAGCATGAATCCTTTAAAAGGAAGAAGACCTTAAAGCATTTGCAAATCTGAATTTCTATTTATTCCTTCACTGAATATAGAAACAATGGTTATCTGATTATTAGAGATATTATATTATTTTGGATATGTTACTTATTAACTTGCTATGGCTGGTAACCATGATAAAGTCTGTTATTAATAACAACATAATTCTTTTTTTAAAAGAAAAGCTTATTTTTCATTGACTGTGTATAGATTTATCTACCTAGTTGTGTTTTGCTCTTAGTGTTTTAATTTTTTTAAGTTGAGCGTTCTGATAAATTTTAGGAGCCTGTCCCCACCTTGTTTTGAGTCCTGTGTTGACTGCAGGTATACAGCTCAATCTAAAATCCTAAAGCAAAAGAACTTTATTTATAAAAAAAAAAAAAAATCAAATGGTTGCATGCATAAGGCTGTGAAGTCAGATATTTAGTAATAAAGCGGCAGTGCCTTTTTTTGTATTTACCCATTGATCCCCAAATGCAACTGTTTTATATTAAGTAAATAGTAACCATTAAAAATCTCAGAGTAAAATCTATTTCACTACATGGGTTTTTTCCTCCCCTTGTTCTGATTTAAGCAGTGTGTATTTGACATCTCTACACTGTCCCAGGGACAGTGGCATTCTATGATATTGTTATCATGTATGATGTTTTATTGGTGCTTTTTATTCATAGTGGTTTCTTACCAGAAACAGTAGGAAGACGCACATGAGTTGTGTGCAAGAAATGAAACATTGCTGCTGATTTGTTTTGTTTTGTTTTCCACATGCTTTTTGAGTTTCACTTGTTTAAACCAAGGGCCAGCAAGCAAAATAGATGCTGCTGGGTCTGCCTGCAGAGGGCGGCTGTTTGCACCAAGCTCTCCATTCCTGTGTACCAACAGTCCATTTTTGGTCTTCAGGATTAGAGCTACAGCTGGGCGCCCTCTCCCATTCCTTTGAAGAGACACTGAGGGAAACAAGGTTTTCTTTTGAGGTGTCGTCAGCTGCCTTTTGCAGAATGGGAGCCTTCTCTGGGTCTTTTGTTCTTCTGCCCCTCTCTCAGCTACTGCCAGTGCAAGTTTGTAGATGTTCACTCCCCGCCCCAGAACTGGGATCTTCCCAAGAGCCTGGGCTGGGGGCTGAGCTGGGTTGAAGATGTAGGTGCACAACCAGAAGGGCAGTAAGAGGGGGAGAGGCAGCCCCCATCACATTGGTCCTCTGGAAATGTCTTGGGCAGGCGGCCTGAACCCTGGTGCAGGAAAGCAGCCTAACCAAGGCATTCGAGTGTGCCTGATACAGGAAGGCCCTGTGGAGGGAAAATTTGCACATAGGGCTGTGAAAACACTAATGTTGATTTTTTTTGTTTGTTTTACAAGTCATCAGAGATGTTTGCAAAGTGAGTTTTATTATTATTTTTTTGTAATTCCTTTATCTTTCCTTAAAGGTGAATGTGTATTCCTCTGGGAGGAATAGGAAGAAAACAAGAATGTTAATAATGTCAAACAGAAGACTTCCTCCCTTATTAATATATAACCCTCATGTATTTATGCCTAATGTAAGCTGACTTTTAAAAAGCTTTCTTTTGTTGCATGCCCCGTGCAGACATCCCTATTGTACATGCATGCCTTTCGTCCTGTTTTCCTGTATAAAGTTAGTGAACAAAGAACTATTTTTGCCTAGCTCATGTTGCCAAGCAATGCATATTTTTTAAATTTGTCATATATGGAAATAGCATGTTTGTTACATGTAAAAGCTTTACTGATATACAGATATACTAATGTTTGAAGATGCTGTTCTTTGCAAGTGTACAGTTTTCAAATGTTGTTACCAGTGAAACACCCTTGTGGTTTAAACTTGCTACAATGTATTTATTACTCATTTCCTCCCATGTAACTAAGAATCATGGCTATATTTCATATCAACGTTATATTGAAAGTGAAGGGAAATGATTAATACAAGGTTTTGTAACACTGGTGTGTGTCTTTTTTTCCTTCTTGTCAATACGATTGATTAGAAAATAAGAACTGAATAAGCCAGCCAGGAAGAATAAGCCTGAAATCTTGTAAGCTATTCCCACCTGACCATTCTGTGAAAGCTGTATCTTCCAACTATGAGCTACTTTTTTTTTTTTTTTCTTTAACAAAAAGGTAGGGAAAGAGGTGTTAAACATTTATGCAGCTTAATCTGTGCCCAGAGTAACAAAAAATGTATCACCTGTCTTTAGGGGTGTGTTTCTAAATAAAAACTCGAACCTTGCAGGTGGTATTATTTATAGCTTGCTCTCCACCCTCAATGGCTTTGAAATCACATTTTACCCCTTAACCACAGCATAAACAATAGCCTCCTTGGAGACCTGAGGTTTTTAACTACACATGGCTTGAATCTCATTTTAATCCTTCAGGTATGATGTATATTAATATAAGTTCTAAATAATAAGTCAGTTAAGCGTATGGTTGGAGAGACAAACCTGGGTTTGAATTCTGGCTTTAGCAAAGTGAGTTTTCAGTTCAGTTCAGTTCAGTCGCTCCGTCATGTCCGACTCTTTGCGACCCCATGAATCGCAGCACGCCAGGCCACCCTGTCCATCCCCAACTCCTGGAGTTCACTCAGACTCACGTCCATTGAGTCAGTGATGCCATCCAGCCATCTCATCCTTGGTCATCCCCTTCTCCTCTTGCCCCCAATCCCTCCCAGCATCAGAGTCTTTTCCAATGAGTCAACCCTTCTCATGAGGTGGCCAAAGTACTGGAGTTTCAGCTTTAGCATCATTCCTTCCAAAGAAATCCCAGGGTTGATCTCCTTCAGAATGGACTAGTTGGATCTCCTTGCAGTCCAAGGGACTCTCAAGAGTCTTCTCCAACACCACCATTCAAAAGCATCAGTTCTTCGGTGCTCAGCCTTCTTCACAGTCCAACTCTCACATCCATACATGACCACAGGAAAAATCATTTTTTCTAATTGTTCTCAGTTCAGTCAGTCAGTCGTGTCCAATTCTTTGCAGCCCCATGGATTGCAGCACTCCAGGCTTCCCTGTTCACCAACTCCTGGAGCTTGCTCAAATTCATGTCCATTGAGTCAGTGAGGCCATCCAACCATCTCATCCTCTGTCATCCTCTTGTCCTTCTGCCTTCAATCTTTGCCAGCATCAGGGTCCTCTATCTTTACTTAAAAGTGAATGTGTATGGGAACTTCCCTGGTGGTCCAGTGGTTAAGACTGAGCTTCCAATGCATGGGGCCCAGTTTTGATCCCTGCTCAGGGAACTAGATTCCACATGCTGCAACTAAGGCCTTGCACAGCCAAATAAATAAGTAAATTAAAAAAAAAAAAAAAAGTGAACGTGTATTCCTCTGGGAGGAATAGGAAGAAAACAGGAATGTAATGTCAAACAGAAGACTTCCTCCCTTACTAATATATAGCCCTCATGTATTTATATATAGTCTCTGGCTGTGTAATCTTGAGCAAGCTACTTAACCTCTCAGCCTTGGGTTTGGTTTGGGTTTGGAACTACAATACTCAAGGTTTATGTAGTTAGAAACCTAGTCCCAAAGAAAAAGGTAAAGACAAAAGAAAACATAGGACACAGACGTTATTACCACCAAAACCTAAGCAACCACGGCTTCACACTGTGACAGCGACCACCCGGTGACTCCCTTTTCACCAGGCTCAAGCTGCTCAAGAGAGTGGAAAAATCCAAAATGATCCCTGGAAATGTGAGAAATGCCTTGCAGCTGAGACGTTAAATGAAATTCCTCCCAAAGTTAAATTCCCATAACCCAAGTGAGCTGTATCTCAGAGTGTGACTCAGGGTACTCTGAAGGGGAAAGGATAGTGTGCAAGAGAAAAGCTGAGCCTCACTTGTGAAATATGTGGAATGAAGGGAGATATGAGAGTTGTGAGATTAGAGGAACCATAAAGGGCTCAGCACAGTATGTGAAATGGGCGGGTTAGCAGTTTTTATCGGCAAAGCTGTAGCTCTTTGTTAGTGATCTTTGTAAGGGAATCCTGGAGAAAAGGTTACTTAAATAGTACAGTTTTCAGGACTACCCTAACAGCCCTTCCCAAGAAGAGATTTAATTGCATTTATTAAAGGGGTATTTATTAAATAGGTGTTCCTATTTAGGGGGGTGGCTTGGAAGGGGCTGCAGTGGGTTTGAGCCAGGAATCCAGAAGGAGCACAGATAGGTACAATCCGCTGACACTCCCCATGCTCCTGAGAGCTCAGCAAGGGGAGTGCAAGAAGGGTCCAGGCTTCTGTCAAAGTACCTTGGTCTGGTCCCTTGAACAGACACTTCATCTATCTGTGGCCTTGACTCCCTGTCAGCCCAAGAACCTCTTGTCCCCAGAGGCTGAGGGGAGGGCCTGGGGTATGGAGAAGTTCATCTATAACCAGAACCTAATCCTCTGGAAAGCTGGCCCGTCAGCGTGATCCGCCCCTCCCCACCCCGCCAGCAGCACAGTGTGGCAGCCCACACTCTGTCCAAGCCCTCTTCCCAGCTGCTACGCTGCCATGTGGAAGCCAGGCACCCATCCCACAGACACCCTTCCACTCACATTTTCTATCTCCCACCCACACCTCACAAAATTTGAAAACAATCCTTCCCCTGGGCATCTCTGCCTCTGGATCCTCACTTTACCACTCTAGGAGGGCCTAGCTCAGTGTTTCTCAAACCACCTGTGAATTTTAGTTGTCAGAGGTGGCTGTTTATTTCTTTTTCAAAACTTGAGAAAAATAAAAAAATTACAGTCCCCCACCCCCCTCCGCTCCATCTCACACTAGATTCAAAGGACAAAATTATTCTGTCAATTTGCTAAAAAGTAGTCCTGTTCCTCTCCCTAAGTTCTGGGACCAGCCTGCAAAATCAATCTGGGAGATCGCCCTCAAGATGAGATGGTAGAATTCCTGAGGTCAACATCTCCTCTCCCCCATGCTGGCTCTGCCTGCAGCATGGCAGAGGAGTGACCATCAGGTCTGCGGGATGCCCAGATGTTGACTCAAGAATGGCAAGTGCTTTTGTTCATTGGGCATTTCTAAGAGCCTAAAACAATTGTTGAGAAAAGTGACATGTTGGAAGAGGAGGATCCAGAAGGTAATGGGACCAGTGGTGGGAGGTTAGAACCCACTGAAACTGTTTGGAAATGGGTCACCTGAAAGAGCACCGTTTCTATGGTAACCCTGAGCGTGGTCTTCATGTTTCCCACTCTTGGCTTCTGGCCCAGATGGATAGAGAATGGAGGGTAGCTTCTCTGTGTGTGGTGGGTGGAGGGATCTGTCTACCCATTAGGATCACAGGTACATGAAGTAGTAAATGTGGGAAGCTGGAAAGTTTGACAAATGTCAGCACAATCATTATGACTGAGGGGCTCCACTGGAGCGCGTGATCTTTCCATGTCCTCCCAGGTGTCAGCCCACCAGCCTTGCCCAAAGGGCCCTTGTGCATAGACAGTGACTTCTTTGTGATATAAACCTGGCCATTTGATGTCTGAGAATTTCCTCCATGGAATATTTTTTCACTCTTCAGTGGTTTCTACTTCAATTTTTCAAACCGACAGAGAAACATTTTGGCACAGTTATAAAGCTCAGACTTTATAAAAAGACAGCTTTGTGTTTACGTTTGACTCAGAGTGCATGTTTTTAAATAGTGTGTTCCACAGCTTTTTGAGGTTTTATGTTTTTAAGACCAATCCAGGAGAAACAAAATCGGAGTTTTGGTGAGTGAAACGATCCCACCAGAACTATTCGAACTTAAGACAGCCGAGAGGTTCCAGTTAAACCTCCCTTTGGGGACCACAGCCAGAACTGGGTGTCCCTGTTTGTGCCAGCATCCTTGGGAGATAGTTGCAGTTTTCCACGCCATAAAATTCTAACAGGCTCAGGAATGAAGTCAGATGAACCTCCAAACCCCAAGATCAAACCTGTCCAGTTGAACCTCTCCACTTTGCTTTCTATTAAGTTTATCCCAGATATGCTCACTGGCAAATAGCTGAACATGGATTTCCAGGAGCTATACCTGACTGAGTCCCTTTTGACATGGACCTATGAGCCTATTACTCATCCAAGACTGAATATGTCCAAAGACAGCAAACTGTGTCTTTGAGAAATTATTGAGAGATGAAATGCATATGTTGACATCATTTCCTTCCCTCCATTACCAAATGCGTATATCCAAACTGGGCACAGAAAACACACCCTGCCTGCTTTCTCCTGTCCTGTGCTTTGGGGTCCAGATGACTTCATCTCCACTTCCTGAGACACCGGCCGAGCCCTTGTTCACTTTCAGTCACTGCATTTATCCAGAGGCACTTCTAAAGTGTTCATATCAACCCCTCCTCCAGAAAAGACTTCAGGGGACAGGCCCCAGGTTTTGGAGGAGGCAATGGCGCCCCACTCCAGTACTCTTGCCTGGAAAATCCCATGGACAGAGGAGTCTAGTAGGCTGCAGTCCATGGGGTCGCTAAGAGTCGGACACAACTGAGCGACTTCACTTTCACTTTTCACTTTCATGCATTGGAGAAGGAAATGGCAACCCACCCCAGTGTTCTTGCCTGGAGAATCCCAGGGACAGGGGAGCTTGGTGGGCTGCCATCCATGGGGTTGCACAGAGTCGGACATGACTGAAGCGACTTAGCAGCAGCAGCAGCCCCAGGTTTGCTGTCTTCCTCGTACAACAGGATTTCCTGCTGACTGGGTGCTGACCAGTGCGTGTCTATAAACAGCAGATACCATGCAGGGGACCAAGCAAGAGCACCAAGCCTCTTGGGGATCTGGTAGGAAAGTCCTCTAACAGTGAGCCATCTATCCCAGGCCAACCAGAGAAAACCTGAGATGCCCTGCAGGCCCCCTGGGGGGCGGGGCGGGGGTTCTTCTCAATCTCTTAGCCTGAATGATAAGAGCCCAGAGGTCAAAGTGTCCACGAGAGGGCGGTGTAGGAGTCAAGCCTGCGCTCTCCTCCCAGCAAAGGAAGTCAAACACCAGCGAGCTTCTTCTGAAGAGAGGAAGCAACCCCAAGGAAAAGCTGTTCTTAGAGAGAGCCTGGGGGCACTCCTGACTTGGGGGCAAGAGAGAGTGGTGTGAGTCAGAGGAACTAAGGGAACAGACAACTGGAATGGAGAACAAGGAGTGGTGGGTTTAGGGGCTGGGAATGGGTTTGGAACCAGGGGATCACAGCCGACTGTAAAAAGCGTGGGCTCCTCCTTCCCCCTGTCGTTGCCCTTGCCTGCAAGCAATAGGATCGTATATGAGGGGTTATGTTTTGTAGAACAAAGAACATAAGTGAAATGTCTTCTCCTGCCCCAGGCACTCAGCACCCGGGCCAGAGGCATTCAGAGTTAGTTTCTTATGTAGCCACCAAGAGATACTTTATACATTTACAAACACTAAGCCAGTTTCTCGATTTTTCCAAAGAAAAGCACACAGACACACTGTCATTGTACGCTATTTTTCTTTTTTCACTTAAATCAGTTTTGGAAACTAATCTGCCGTTGCCTCACACGTGGTGGCTACCTAGGGCTCCAGCGCTGTGCTGTGGGCCCTCAGCCTGCCTTCATTCCCCCTGTTACAGACACTGCTGTGATGAAATGCATTGTTCATGGGTCGTTTGATGTACGTGCAAGGTTCCCACAAACAGAAAAGTGGAATTGCTAGATCATATCAGTGTTCTCCAGAGAGACACCGAGAAGACAGACAGACAGATACTAAATAGATATATAGCGAGGGGGTTGTTTTAAGGAATTATTCATTCTCAGGGGCTGGTAAGTCTGCAATTGGTAGTGAAGGCCAGCAGGCTGGAACCTCAGGCAGAAGCTGGTGCTTGAGTCTGGAGGCAGCATTTCTCCTTCTCCTGGAAACTTCAGGTTTTGCTCTTAGTACCTTCAACTGATTGGGTGAGGCCCACCTACATCATCGAGGGTGAGCCTCCTTACTTGATGTCACCTGACATCAAGATGTTAAGCACATCTACCAAATGCCTTCACAGCAACACCTAGATTTGTGTTTGATTAAATAACTGGTACTAGAGCCTTGCCAAGTTGATAACCATCACAGTTATTAATATTTGTCATTTGGCTAGTTTCCCAGGTTCCCTTCCATTGATTTATGTGTCTGGCAACGATGGATGACGGTGCTTGATTTCTTACCGCCTTCATCAGTTCCTCTGGGGGAGGACATGGCAACCCACTCCAGTATTCTTGCCTGGGAAATCCCACGGACAGAGGAGCCTGGCAGGTGACACTCCATAGGGTCACAAACAGACACGACTGAGCAACCTAGCACATACACACACCCAGCAATTCCTGTGTCACCAATTTTTAAAATGTTTTCCAATCTAATAGGCGAAAAATAACATATGTCCTTTTCATTTGCATTTCACTTATTTGAGTGAGACTGACCATAGTTTTATATGCTTAATTTTGTTGTTCAGTTGCTAAGTTGTGTCCACCTCTTTGCCACTCCATGGACTGCAGGACACCAGGCTCCCTGTCCTCCACTGTCTCCCGGAGTTTGCTCAAATTCATGCCCATTGAGTCAGTGGTGCTCCTAACTATCTCCTCCTCTTCCACCCCTTCTCCTTTTGTCATCAAGCTTTCCCAGCATCGGGATCTTTTCCAGTGAACTGGCTGTTTGCATCACGCGGCCAAAATATTGGAGCTTTAGGATTGACTGGTTTGATCTTGAGAGGAAAAGTTAAAATTTTTGCTAAACCCTTGAGAGCAGGTTCTTATCTCATGCAATATGGCCTTTAGGCTTTCTCAGGGGTTGTTTTCCCTTCGGGGACTTTCCAAGAAGTTGTTTTTCCAGGCCGTCGGAATGTGGCCCCGACCAGCTGTTTAGACCTGGTAGCAAATGAGCCTATCCCTGTAAAGGTCAGGACCTGCGCACCAATCAGACTGTTCCCACCCTAGCTGCACCCGTTTGTGGGTTTTGTGCTTAAAAATGCTCTGTTACGACTGTTCGGGGTTCGTCCCTCCCTGGAGGTGACTGAACCCCGGCGCGCCAGTCCAATAAATCCTCTTGCTGTTTGCATCGAATCCGAGTCTCGGTGATCTTCGGAGCGACGGGTCCTAGGAAAAGACTGCAAGGTCTAACAATCTTGCAGTCCAAGGGACTCTCAAGAGTCTTCTCTAGCACAATTCAAAAGCACCAGTTCTTTGGCACTCAGCCTTCTTAATGGGCCAACTCCCACATCCATACATGACTACTGCGAAAACTATATGCTTAATAGTCATTCGTATTTTCCTTTGAAATGTTTGTCCGTATATTTGTCCATTTTATTATCAAGTTGTTGGTCTTTTTCTAATCATTGGTAGAAGCTCATTGTATATTGTGAAATATACCTTTGATTTGGGATATGAGTTAAAACCTTTTACCCAGACTTATGATTTTTGCCTATGGTGATTATTTCCATAGAGAGTTTTTTAAATGTAGTTGAACTTCTTGGTCTTTTCTTTTTTAGCTTCTGGAATTTGAATCCTATCTTAAAAGGCACTTTCTGCTTTGAGTTATTCTGTGTTCTCCTCTAGGACTTTTATGGATTTGCCTTTTTATGTTTATATCTGAGAACCGTTCCTTGTGTAAGGCATGAGGTATGGCTCCAATTGTATTTCTGTGCAGACATGGCCACCCAGTTGTGCCTGTGCTGTTTACTGAATAATCTGTCTTTTCCCCACTGATCTGAAGTGCCACTTTTGTANAAAGACTTATTTCTCATGGTGCTGTCCATCCATCCTAGCTCAGCTGGGGCCTCCAATCCACACAGCTCTCTCTGGAGCTGAGGCTGGCACAACAGCCACCACCTGGAGTGTCGATGATTGCCATGACAGCGGAAAAGAAGGATGGAGATTCCACCAGAAGTATCACTGCAGTTCATACTCTGTCTCTTATACACATCTTACCAGCTTCCTCTAAGTATGTAGATCTATTTCTGGACTTCCTGTTTTTCTCTCCATTGATGTGTTACCTATTCATCCACCAGCGCCCCCACTGTCTTAACTATTACAACTGAAAATTTTGCTTCAATATCGAACAAGGAGATTTATAGCTTAGAAAGATCACTCTGACTACATTTGGGGGAAAGGGATTTGAGGAGAGGCACTGGGGAGACCCACCAGGGGCTACTGCATAATTCAGATAATGCTCAAACTCAAGGAAGTTGCAGGATGGATGGGGAGGACAGGATGGACCTGTGAGGTCCTTAGCAGGATATCATGGTTAATAATGAATTGAATGTGGACTGAAGAGTCCAGAATGCCTCCCCAGTTTATGGCTGGGGTCACTGGAGAGTTGAGGTTCCATTCACCACTGAAGGAGTGCTGCAGGTAAGGGCAGCAGATGGAACTTGTACAACTGGACCTTCCTCATCATTCAAGACAAGTCACCTGGGAGAAATAATAATTTAGCTAGTAGTTATGCAGAGACTATTGTGCTAAGCCAATAAGGCTAGCATTAGATTATTCCCATACCGTAGATGAGGAAACTGAGGCTCAGAGATGTCAAGAAACTTGTCCAAAGTCACAGAACTGTTATTGGGCAAGGAGGCAAGTCCAGGTCCGTCTACGCTCAGATCCTCCTAGGAGGGGACTATTAGGCTCCAGGATCTCCCCATATGAGTACTTACCCTTCAGAGACTGAATCTCCAGGCATTTTCTTTCCAACATCTGCGGCAGCCTGAGACACACGGCAACGGGAAAGCAGGAGAATTCTACAAAATGACTGCCTCAAACATTGGTTAAAATATGGCCCCTGCTGGAGGAAAAGGACATGTTATGGCTGTGGTGCTCGGCCGGGCACACGGATTACCTGGCGAGCTTCACAAGCTGCTGTTGCCGAGCCCACCCTCAGACACTTTGACTTTTCTGGGGAACAGCCTGGGTGTGGAGATGTTAAGCTTCCAGGTGATTCTAACGTGCAGCCAGGAGTGAGATCCACACATTAAAGGGACCTCCTCTTGTACCGAAGTGGTCTGTGACCATTCTGTTTCTTTGATAGATGCTGGTAAAAGGCAGGTATTCCACTGACAGATTAGAGAACTAAGCACCTGACTCATCAGTCTTCGGGACCTACCTGCAGGAATCCTCTAAGCGGGGCAGAACAAGCAAAGGCGTTTAAGCAGGCTCATAGCCACTTCCCAAATTTCTCCCCCCACTAACCTGCAACAGTGCTAGCAATGCCTACCCCAAAGACTCAATTTTGGAAATTATGTGTATTTTAATTAGGTTAATGAATGTTGTTGCCTGGATATAACGTATTAGCTGAGGGATCCATCAGCCAGGATTCAGCAATCTGATTATCCACATGCCTGTCAGCATAAGTTAGATTATGCTACATTAACAGGCACCCTCCAAATTTCAGTGGCTTAAAACCACAAAGACTTATTTCTCATGGTGCTGTCCATCCATCCTAGCTCAGCTGGGGCCTCCAATCCACACAGCTCTCTCTGGAGCTGAGGCTGGCACAACAGCCACCACCTGGAGTGTCGATGATTGCCATGACAGCGGAAAAGAAGGATGGAGATTCCACCAGAAGTATCACTGCAGTTCATACTTCATCCACAGAAGCAAGTCATGTGGCCGCATCTGACTTCAAGGCAGCTGGGCAGCACCATCCTACCCTGCACCTAGGTGGATAAGGTCCTGGGGTCCTCGTCTGGCCAATTCCCAACTGTTGGAGAATTTTGTTTTTTTTTACTTAAGTATAAATGGTGTACAATATTACATAATTTTGTATATTTTATATAATTTTGTACAATGTTATATATTATATAAATTATGTAATATTTATTATATAAATTATGTATACAAAGACTATATAAATTTGTACAATATTATATAATTATGTAATTTGGGCTTCCCTGCTAGCTCAGATGGGCAAGAATCCACCTACAATGTGGGAGACCTGGGTTCGATTTCGGGTTGGGAAGATCCCCTGGAGAAGGGCATGGCAACCCACTCCAGTATTCTTGCCTGGAGAATTCCCGTGGCCAGAGGAGCCTGACAGTCCATGGGGTCACAAAGAGTCAAACACAAGCAAGCGACTGGTGTGGAAGGTGTACAACACAGTAACTCAGATTTTTTAAAGATTATGCTCCATTTATTAAACATTGGCTAAGGCTTCCCTGGGAGCTAAGTGGTAAAGGATCCTCCTGCTAATGTAGGAGACATGGCTTTGATCGCTGATTTGAGAAGATCCCACATGCTACGGAGCAACTAATCACACATCCTGCATGCCGTGGGCCACAGCCACTGCGCCTGCGCTCTAGAGCCCTGGGGCCGCAGCTACTGAAGCCCGCGGGTGCTCGGTAACAAGAGAAACCACTGCAATGAGCAGCCCGCACACTGCAACTAGAGAGTAGCCCCCGCTCGCCACAACTAGAGAAAAGCCAGCAATGAAGATCCAGCACAGCCAAAAATAAATAAATAAATAAAATGATATATATGAAGGAAAATTGGTGCACCCAGAGCCAGTGCTCTGGGACAACCCAGGGGCACAGGGTGGGGAAGGAGGTGGGAAGGGGCTTCAGGGTGGGAGGGACACATTCATACCTGTGGCTGATTCACGTGGATGTATGGCAAAAACCATCACAATACTGTAAAGTAATCATCCTCCAATTAAAATAAATTAAGTTTTTTAAATTGGCTAAATTTCCTGTGTCTTACAATATACCCTTCCCTCTCCCCACTGGTAACCACTAGTTTTTTCCTATATCTGTAAGTTTGTTTCTGTTTTGGTATATTCACTAGTTGGTTGTATTTTTTTTACCTGGGTTCACTGTCTCTCAGAGTTCGGAGGAGTTAGAAGTGGCGTCCTGGGACCAGCAGCTGTCCCGAGCAGCCAGATGACCTCCTGCCCTACCTGTGGCCCATCGTGGGGTCACCAGGCCCCACCAGGCCCAGCCTCCCCTTTGTCAAACTTTCCTCCTCTGTCAGCTCCCACTGGACTCTGAGCAGACCAGTTTCCTTTATCCTAAGTCTCCAGCTGGGCTGCAACCTGTGGATCCCTCCAGGTTCAAAGAGTCTGAAGCAGAGGAATTCAGTGCTACGAAGAGTGCTTTTATGGGCTGCGGTTCTCACCTTCCAGGCATGTTTGAGGCGGCTCTGACTCAGTCTCCCTTTCAAAGGCTGTGTTCAATGGGGAACCAGCAGGGAGCTAGCAAACCTGAGCGTTTGAGGGACTGACTCAAAAAATAAAAGTGAACAGGTGCGAGAGAGCAGAGTGCCTGCAGCAGCCTCCCGCCCGCTTCACTGGATGTGCCGGAATGAAGAGGCTTCAGCCCCGCCCTTCCCTGCAACCCAGAGGGACTGGCTTCCTCCTTCCCCTCCTAGCCTACAGTACCCAGAGGTGTGGGAGGTGGCTGCTGCCACTGCGACTGGATGCCCCACAGGACCCCGGCTCCTGGGCAGGAAAGGGCCCCCAGTTCCCCTGGCGTGCCCCAGACGCCAACGTGGGCACCTTTTCAAGATGCTTTCCTTGACTGGGACTCTGAGAAGCTTTGTGCCCATTTCGGAATCTAGCTTCTCCCGCCTGGACGATGGGATTTCTCCCTTCCTGGGTACCTTGAGGAAAGTGCTACAAAACTGAACAGGCTGGCTTCAAACCCCTGGGTCTTTAAAGCCCAGTTCTGAGTTCGGCTCCCAGTTATGCCTCCTACCAGCTCTGTGCGCACGTGCTGAGTCACTCAGTCATGTGCAGCTCTTTGCGACACTATGGATGGTAGCCTACCAGACTATCTCTGTCCATGGGATTCTCAAGGCAAGAATGCTGGAGTGGGTTGCCATGCCCTCCTCCAGGGGATCTTCCTGACCCAGGGATCAAACCTNCGGCTCCCAGTTATGCCTCCTACCAGCTCTGTGCGCACGTGCTGAGTCACTCAGTCATGTGCAGCTCTTTGCGACACTATGGATGGTAGCCTACCAGACTATCTCTGTCCATGGGATTCTCAAGGCAAGAATGCTGGAGTGGGTTGCCATGCCCTCCTCCAGGGGATCTTCCTGACCCAGGGATCAAACCTGTGTCTCTTATATCTCCTGCATTGCCATGAAGCTCTTTATCACTAGCGCCACCTTGGCTGTGTCCTTGGGTAAATTACTCTTCCTCTCTCCCTTAGTTTCTCCATCTGTAAAACAGGAGTGATACCCAGTGGGGTACTAAATGCCCAATGAGATAGTTAGTTCTCTCTTCAGAGGACCAGCTGAGCTGATGTGTGCAAACACCAAGAACAGTGCCTATCACCTAGGCGGCACTCTTGAGAGTTAGTGGTTAACATCATCATTGTTACAAATCCCAAGTATGGTCTAGTCCACACCTCACCAGTCAATGGCAAGAGTCACAAGCTATAAAGTAAGGACTCAGGGCCATTCCCAGAACTCTCCCCAGGCTAGAAGCACCCACAAACCCCAGCATCCTATGGACTGACCATCTCTTCTTTCCCTTTGGAATCTACAAACCATGGCTGTAGGCTTAGACACGATCTAAACTCCGGAGTGGTAAATTCCCATGGTGCTGCCACCTAGGGGCTGCTAAGAGTAAATGTCCTGTAGCCTCCCTGTCTGCTGTGAGCAAGCAGGTGGAGTCAGAGGGGGCTGATATAGCCTGTTAACTGCTGGGGACACCATCCTGCAAAGAGAAGAGCATTTGGAGCATGACGAACTAGGACATAGGATTCTCTTGGGGCTTCCTTCCTTCTCCTGTCTAGGCAGAGGCTGTTGACAAAGCCATAAGGAGATGAGAAGTGAAGGAAACCTCCGTCCAGGTTAGGATGGTGAGATTTGGGATGTAAGGCATTCTGACTATTCAGGGCATAAAGCCTAGGGAGGCTCAGTCATTTCAGGGCAGAGTCACCCTCTAGGCATATGCTAAATGACCTGTAGCACACAGCCCAGGGTTCTGCACACATACACACACCTTGCAAGCCCATGCGTGCACATACACACACACACATCCCCAGGGGTGTTACTCCTAGCTGCACGTTGGTGCCTTAGTATCCCCCAGGCCTAACTGAAACCAATAAGCAGTGTATTCAATGTACGGAACAAGAAAGAAAAGGCTACCTTAAACCTTTTCCCTGGCAAACCTCCCATCACGTCCTGGCGGCTGAAGTGGCTCCAGAAACGAGAGAGGAGGCAGCGCGGCAGCTGACGCCCTCTGCTGGGTAGTCTGGGCTCAGCTGCCCGCATGTGTGCTCCAGGAAGGCGTCTGGGGAACAGCACAGCGCAAATAAGCACACGTTTCCGGGCTGGGTGGAAGCCCTGCGAAGAAATGAGAAAGAGGCCATGCTGGCTCTGAGATGCTCACAGCCTTCCCCATTACGTCTCGCCCAGCCTGGTTTGCTCCTCCTGCCCTGACATCTGGATGGTAGCAACTTAAACATAACCTATAAACAACCCCGGAAGCTCCTCTCACTGAATGCCCGGTACTCTACACCCTGCACAGGCTCTTCGCATACGTCAGTCTGTAACTCTATTTTATTGACTATTTTATTTTTGGCCACTCCACAGTGCGGCTTGCAGGATCCTAGGTCCCTGACCAGGGATCAAAACTGGGCACTCCTCAGGGAAAGTTCAGAGTCCCAACAACAACAGGGAATTCCCTCTCAGTGTGACTTTTATCTGATTTTACAGATAGGGCTCAGAGCAGGTAAATGACTTGCCCAGAGCCACACAGCCAGCCCATAGATGCCAGATAAATGTCAAAGATGTTAAGTATATGTATTTATTTAAATAGCATACACGTGGTACAAAACTCAAATCTTATAAAGGAGTTCACAGTAAAAACCAATCTCCCCACCACCACTGTCCCCCAGGTCACCACCACAGGGACAACCTCACTTTCCAGTTTCTTGCGACTTGTCCACAAATATTCTATGAATCTAAAAAGAATTATTTAAAAAAAAAAACCACAAAAGGTAGCATGCTATACAGGGCTTCCCTGGTAGTTCAGCTGGTAAAGAATCTGCCTGCAATGCAGAAGACCTTGATTCATTTCCTGGGTTGGGAAGATCCCCTGCAGAAAGGTTAGGCTACCCACTCCAGTATTCATGGCCTTCCCTAGTGGTTCAGATGATAAAGAATACACCTGCAATGTGGGAGACCTGGGTTCAATCTCTGGGTTATGAAGATCCCCCAGAGGAGGGCATGGCAAACCCACTCCAGTATTCTTGCCTGGAGAGTCCTCATGGACAGAAGGGCCTGGTGGGTAAAGACTCAGACATGACTGAGCAGCTCTGCTCAGCACAGCATGCTATACACTCTGCTCAACCTTGTCTTTCTCACTCAGCAATGTCACTGAAGGCCGTTCTGTGGCAGCAAATGCATAGAGCTGCCTTATTCTTTTTGAAAGTCTATTGTATGGAGTAACCACATGTCATTTAACTTGCCCAAGGTTGGGGGCTTCCATGTCGCCAGTCTCCCGCTAAAACAAATGCACCACAATGAACCTCCTTGCACATATGTCCCTTTTGCACAAGAGGAATTGCTGGGTCAAGGGATATGTATATCTGTGATTTTGAGAGATGTCACCGAACTTCCCTCCAATATGGCTGTACCACCTGACCCCAGGCCCCATCACTGGCAGAAAAATGGAATCCGGGGTCTCCTGACTCCACAACCAAGGCTCCCTCCCCTACCCCACACCCCACTTTGACAAACCCTCAAAGTTACAACTCAGACCCACCAGACAGGCAGGGCCAGAGCTGAGCCAGCAGGCTCTCACCAACCACCTTGGAAGCCCAGGGTTCATGGACGAGGGGAGTCTTCCCGGCTCTAGGGGTAGAATGTCCATGCAGCCATGAAGCTGTAGCTTCTGAACACACAAGACCCTCTGGGGACACACCTTGGTCTCCCAAGCATCTAAGAGGAGGCAGAGAAGTGACCTCTATCCCTAGCCTTCAAGTCACCAGTGCCTCCTGTGGCCAGCCTCCAAGGATCTGCACCCCTTGCTGAGGGTGCACCTGCTCTGGCCCCTGCTGAGGGGATGAGGCTCTGTTAGCTGGGAGCCTCTGAGACTTTGGCCCCACTGCACTGGCTGCCACACAGACGAGCCCGTCTTGCTGGGTGCCTCCACCACAAAGCAGTGTTCACCTCTGAGGAGAGATGGTGAGAGAAGACTCTGGCGACTTGCTGCCCCCTCGTGCAGCTTCCTTCACCAGCAGAGCGTCCTCTCCTCTTTCCCTGTCCCCCACTGGAATCCAGGGACATCTGGTGAGCCAAAGCCAAAGCAGTCTTACTCCTGAGGGGACTGGAGGTGTGAGCAAGGACACTTTCATCAGCTCAGAAGATAGTTGGCCAGGGAGATCCACGCCACCCACTGTAGAGAGTTCCAGGAAGGGGGTGGGGGGACGTGAAGCAAGGGTCTGTTCTGCCCACCAGCCCTGGGGGCGGTGGGGGCCAGGGATGTCCAGCTGACTCCCACTCCACACCTGGAAGAAGCCATCACCAGAGACCTGGGGAAGGAGGTAGGGCCTGGAAAGCTGCCTGGATGGGTCCAGAGTGGGCGGTGAGCACTGCCAGATGGGGGAGCACTCTCCCAGCCCACTCACCAGCCACGGCAGCTACGACTTCCAGCAAACACCCATGCCAGCTGACCAGGGCAACGCTGCCATCCTTACAGCTCACACGAGGAAACTGCGCAACCCTTTAAATGGCAGAGTCACAAACAAAACTTCAGCTTTCTGACTGGACACTCGAAACCTAGGGTAGTATCAGGCAGCCTGCAGAGTGACATGACATCAGAGCAGAAGTCTCCAAGAGACTATTCTCTAGGGAACCCAACAGCAGCTGCCCTTTAGGTTGAGATACAAAATTTGTCTGAAAAATAATTAGAACGCTTCAACTACAAGATGACAAGATTCCTGAAGCTAATAGTCAGGGATCCTTGAGCAAGGCAAGTTGTCAGCCTGACTTTGTGCTGTTTCCTCTTCTGAGTGTGGGGTTTTAGAAGTTGAGCTCCTGCCAGCTTTCTCCAAAAAATGCCAAGCTTCCTCCAACACGTCAGACCTGGCTCCCGTCACCAGAGGAAGTGATTTAGCACTTGGACTGTGGTCCTCACCCTTGACTCTCCTTAGAAACACTCAGAAACATTGCTCAGTTTTAGGCATAATAATGATACTATGAAAGTGAAGCAAAACTGTTAGTGGCTTCAGGTGAGTCCAACTCATGGGGATGGACTGTAGCCCACCAGGCTTCTCTATCCATGGGTTTTCCCAGGCAAGAATCCTGGAATGGGTAGCCACTCCCTTCTCCAAGGGACCTTCCTGACCCAAGGACTGAACCCGGGTCTCCTGCATTCCAGGCAGATTCTTACCACTGACCCACCAGCTCCTCAGAAAAAGTAAAAGTTATCTCAGCCATATATACTAACCTTTCTGTAGATGAGATAATAGGATGTCTGAAATTTGATTCAAAATAACTTGGAGGGGTGTGAGTGAGGGTGGAGATGAAATAAGATTGGCGTATTGGTAACTGTTGAAGCTGGACTATGGGTACCTAGGGGTTCTTATGATACGATTCTAGCTGCTTTTGTACATGTTTAGAGGTCCCCATAATAAAAAGCAAAAAGAGGAGGAGGAGGGAACTTGCGGAGGGCATGGTGGGACGCAGCTCCCTGGGCCTGGCCAGAGAACCCTCAGACTGGAGCCCTGAGCCAGTCGAGCTGGGAGGCTGCGTGCCCCTGGAGACCCAGCTGTCTGTTGTCAGCTGCCACTCGGGCTACACGGGGTGTCAGTGCCAGGGGTGTGAGCCGCCTCGGGATCAGCCTTTGCCTGCTCGCCCCACATCACTGTCAGGATCACAATAAGGAGAGTGGCAGAATCTACGCACAGAGCCGGTTTAATCTTGATTAAAATCTCTTTTGTGCACGATGTTCCCAATTTGTTTCTTTATTCCTGGTATCTGGAGTCGCACAGCTTCTGATGTGTGTCTTGAAGACGGAGCGAGATTAAGTGACACACTGTGGTGGTGGAAAGACTGATGCCAGCCACCAGGAAACACCAGCCCCACCGCTGGGCTGCTGTGCCTGGTCAGCCTCTGAGGGCCTCAGCCTGTGCCAGCTTGGGGGGCCCCACAGAGAGCTCTGGGCGTGGTGGGCAGAGAGATGTGGGCAGCCCAGGCCTAGCCAGTATCATTCCTACTGTGGCCGTCTCAGAACTCAACTGAAAGTTTGATCTGATGAAAGCTGACTCAAGCTTGTGCCTAGAGCAGAGCCATCATTGTGGGCTCCCCAGAGCCCCCGAGCCAAGAGAAAGCTTCCAGCTCCAAGCACCTCCCCAGCTCTTCTGCCAAAGCTTCTATCTCCTTATCTGCTTTATGTATTGAGGGGTATAGGCATGACCTTTTCCACTTTTAAAGTTCTGCTTCATATATATATGTATAAAGTTTGAATATATATATATATATATATTTTCTAAGTTTGAAAAGAACTGACTTGATATATGAGGAAGACTAGAAAATGTGGCCCATCTGTCTGTACAGCCAGAACATGTGGGGACACTGAATGGGATAACTTGGTTGGAAAAGAGTTGGCGGTTTCTTACAAAGTTAAGCACACATCTACCACATATTCTTGCCATTCTACTCCTGTGTATTTTCCCAGCAGAAGGAGCCAGTGATGAGGAAGGCCTGAGTCTGATCACCCCTGAAATCCTCAGAAGCCCCTATCATCCAACAGGAGCCATGAGCCATACCCCACTTCTGACCCAAGCAGAGGCAGAATGACTGACCCAGCCCTCATACAACCAGGTGGGGAACACGCCTTCTCCCCATCTTCACATTGACCACCACCAAGCTCAGAGGGTCAGGACCAGTAAGGGTAGGGGAACTCCCCTGAGTGTTAACATCTTTCAGGGTGAGAAGGAGGACCATCACTGGACAAACCCTGCTCTGAAAGTAACCAGTTCCCAAGTTGTCAACTGTAAGCTAAGTAACTTATAATAATAAGTATTTATAATACACATTACAACTGGCATGAAAACTGACTTTTTATTGAGCCCTCACTAGGTTCCAAGAACTCTACAGATATAATCTGATTCAGTAATTCCAAAAACCCTATCATGTATTATTCCTATTTTATGTATGAAGAAATTGAATCTCAAAGAGGTCAAGCAACCATCCCAAGGTCACACAGCTGATAAGTAGCAGAGCCAAGAGTTAGAGGACAGCATCTGCTTTTTTAATTCTTGGGGACCCACGTGAGAAGTCACTTCTCAGCTGCCCTCAGTGCAGTTGAAGAGATTAACTAAATTCTCAAGATCAGGTTTCCCATTTTGACCTTTTATTTCCTAAATTCACAGGCCTGGTTATTTTGCCATTAGCCCCTTCCAGAGGAAGATAGAACAATAGCCTTTTCCCCTTAGGCTCTTCACCATGTCCCTGGCAAGGCCATGAAGGTATAACATGAGTATTTGTTGGAATCTTGCATGAAGACCAGGAAGACTGTGAGGTCCTAGACCTAAGGAGATCCTTAAACTGTCTAAGAATCCTCGGCTGCCTCCGAATCCAATATTCATGGTTGTCAGCACTGTCATCATAATAGTTAATAAGCATTGAGTGCAAACTCCCTGAGCTAAGTGCTCTCTTTTTTTTTTTTTTTGATATTAACTCAGTTAATCGTCACACAATTCCTTAAGATGGATACTATTATTATGTCATTTTATAAATGAAAACTAAGGCCTGGAGAGCTTAAATAACCTGCTCAAAAAATTATGCAGCAAAGACAGCAGCTCTCAGGTGAAAGGAGCTCCCTTCTAGTTACACAGAGATCCTGGGGCAGGAAATGAGGCCTCAGTGCCTCTGAAGTGGAGAGGAAGCTGAGCCTCCAGTGGCCTCTACTGTGGTCTGACTCTGTGATCTTCACTCTGCTGTGCAGACGGCCCCCATCAGGACTGGCGGTACATGCCCGACTTCTCGAACATTCACTGCCATGGCTTGGAAAACACTGGTACCTTTGTCTACACACGTGTTATAAAAACTGACCCTCCCATAGGGGGCTGAGCAGGTGGTCAAATACTGACTGAAGAATTGAAATTTAAAACACCTGTGGAAAATATTTTATATTCAGAAGATCAAATAAGATCTATAGGAAAGTCCTATGAAAAATGCAAAGCAGTTTCACAGTGATTAGTAATAAATGCTGACACAGCGCTAAGTTCGACCTAATGCCTTCCACGAGGCAATTCTCCTCTCCATGGGGAGCCAACCATGTGTGCCACTCACCCTCTCAAACTCTTTCCTCTGTGCACTCAGCACCAAAAGATCCCGTCTCTTCCCAGCAAGGAGGGCTGACCTACATCCCCCTCACAATGCTCTCATACTCTTTGCCGCTAACTCTCAGAGCACTGCGGGCAGTCCAGGATTAGCGCCTCAGGAGAGTTCAGAGCTCACCTACACCAAACCATCCTGGCATTATGTCATCCTGCAGGGTCCTTTATGTCAGCCAACTACAGTTAGCTTTGGCCAAGTTATTGATACTTTAGACACGTAACCCTACGTGAAAGATGCAATTTGAATTCCTCTCGGTTCCCACCGCCTCCGAAGCGAGAGGCATTCATGTTTCGTCCTCCTATCAGTTGCCTCTCCAAGCTTATTTATGACTATATTGGATTCCAAGGACAGGAAATTGCACATACAACCTCCATCCTCCTTCCCACATTCTGGGTAATGACACAGTTTCTCTCACACCTCGGCAGCTCTTCTGGGAGCACTTGCCAGATTGGGATGATGGAGGGGCCATTCTAGCCCAGCCATCACCAGAGCAGCTCACACCACTCTCTTGGGCTGGAGGGAAGCCAGTGACCCCTCAGACTTCCCTGCCTCCCAGGCCTGTGCCAGAGCCATGGCTTTTCTCCTCATAAACTCAGTTATCGGAACCCAGGGCAAAACACCTCGTGAGTTTGTCATCCAGATTCATCCCCAGAATGAGCGGCACTAAAGTCATTTTTGTATCCTGAAAGGCGCACAGAGCATCTGCTTTTCCCCAAGCCCAGCCACACTGCCCCAGGACTCTTGATTCTCCCCACACATTGCACGTTACATGTTCCAGATTATAGATCTGATTCAGAGCACATCTCATACCCACAATGTTGTTCTTGTTTTTGTTCAATTGCTCAGTCGTGTCCAACTCTTTGTGATCCCATGGACTGCAGCACCCTAGGCTTCCCTGTCCTTCACCACTTCCAGGAGTCTGCTCAAACTCATCTCCATTGAGTCAGTGATGCCATGCAACCATCTCATCCTCTGTCGTCCCCTTCTTCTCCTGCCTTTAATCTGATCTCTCTTCTCACCTGGGCCTGCAGACCTGCATACCTAGAAATACTAGAACCCTGATATCCATACACAGCTGTCCTAAACTACCTATTAAATACTTGACAGAGTAATCACCAACCTCAGATTCAAAATATCAACCCTGACTGCAGACACTCTAGTTACCCCATCATTAAAGGAACAGACACTTCAAAACACAATGAAAGGTTTTTGACATATGATTTTCTGCCTGAATGAGGAGAATAAGAAGGGGAAAGACTGGAGGTGTAGAAAAACCAATCTTTTGGTTAGCCAGGCACCCTGCCTGCATCCCAAGACCACTCCAAACCCCTTGCATCCCATATCCTGCTCCATCCAGTTCTCCCCTCAGATTAGAAGGCCCACTCAGGGATGATTGAAAACAGACACTTAGGAAGATTGGTTTTAGGCTCTAAAGGCTAATAGCAACTGCTTTAAGTGCCCCCAGCTCCCTGGCAGCACGCCCCAATTTCATCTTGCTAAGTGATAACTAATGACACTTAAATTCCATCTTCTGGGAGCAAGGGAGCACAAGATTTCTCTGCCAGCCAATTAACCACAAGCAGAATGTTTAACCTCGAGGAATCCAAGATATTAAAATTAACAAGGAGATGCTCATTTTTCACCTATAAAATTGACAAGTATATTTTAAATGGCAATAAAAAGCATCTATACACAGCTGGTTGGGAATATGTACTTTCAGGAACATAATTTAGGACTATTAATCAAAGTCTTATAAACTGTGCTAAACCTTGACATAAAGAGGAAACCTCAAGGATGTGCATTACAGCAATGATTATAACGGCAAATACATATATATAGGAATCAACCTAAAGTTCACGTAATGGGAAACTGGTTAAATAAATCAGAATGTGTTCATATCATGAATGAATGATGATGATGTAAAGTAATGACATCTGATGATGTCATCTGAAATTTGATGACATCTGAAAATGTTTATATTACAATCTTAAATGGGAAAAGCAGGTACAAGATAGTATGATCCCATTGTTTAAAATTGTACGTATATGTACATAAATGAGAGCAAACCAGTCAATCCTAAAGGAAATCAATCCTGAATATTCATTGGAAGGACTAATGCTGACGCTAAGCTCCAATACTTTGGCTACCTGATGAGAAGAGCTAACTCATTGGAAAAGACCTGATGCTGGGAAAGATTGAAGGCAGGAGGACAAGGGAACTACAGAGGATGAGATGGTTGGATGGCATCACAGGCTCCATGAACATGAGTTTGAGCAAGCTCTGGGAGATGGTGAAGGACAGAGAACCCTGGTGTGCTACAGTCCATGGGGTCGCAAAGAGTTGGACACGACTGAGCAACTGAAAAACAACAACTATATATACATATATATATACACACACATATACACCTACGTATGAGTATATATATGTATGTGTGTGTATATATATACATATATATATTTTTTGATTCTGAGATACATGTTTGAAAAAGTCATTATTGGTTACCTAATGGGTTAACCCTGGGTTATGGGGCTTCCCAGGTGGTGTTAGTGGTAAAGAACCTGCCTGCCATTGCAGGAGACCTATGAGACATAGGTTCAATCGCTGGGTTGGGAAGATCCCCTAGAGGAGGGCAGGACAACCCTTTCGAATATTCTTGCCTAGAGAATCCTATGGACAGAGGACTCTAGCGTCACAAAGAATAGGACATGATGAAGCACACGTGCATGGGCAGTTTTTACATTTTTGTAGTATTTCTCTATTTTTTCAGTATTTTCCACCATGAATATGCAATAATTTATAATCTGAATTTTGTAAAAGTTTTCACTGTTATGATGAAGGTGATGTTAGGTACATCGCCATCTTTAGGACTCTTACAGTCTTCTCTTTGAAGGAAAGGAGGAAGGGTGGGTACCCTAGACCTGGCCAGGATATTCCAACAGAGACAGCGATAGAAACAGCTCTAGGTGAGGTGGCATTCCACCTTGCTCGAGAATGCANGTTATGATGAAGGTGATGTTAGGTACATCGCCATCTTTAGGACTCTTACAGTCTTCTCTTTGAAGGAAAGGAGGAAGGGTGGGTACCCTAGACCTGGCCAGGATATTCCAACAGAGACAGCGATAGAAACAGCTCTAGGTGAGGTGGCATTCCACCTTGCTCGAGAATGCAAGGCCGCTCCGCCAGCATGCTGCCATCGGCAGGTGAGAGTAGTGACTTGAAGGCCTGGGAAAATCTAGATGACCAGAAGTTGTTCTTGTCCTGTCCAGAGACCCTGCCAGATGGGGCAGTGGCCTCCAGTCCCTTCCCCTTGACCTGATACCAGTCCAGGAAATTCAGTTGCAGTTGAAGACCTCAGAAATGGGCAAGTACATAGACAGGCANGCCTGGAGAATCGCAGGGACAGAGGAGCCTGGTGGGCTGCTGTCTATGGGGTCGCACAGAGTCGGACACGACTGAAGCGACTTAGCAGCAGCAGCAGCTTAGGTGATTAGGTTCACTATCTATAGGCTATCAGATCCTTCAAAGAGAAGCAGGCCACTACAGCGGCCCCAGCACCTGGACAGGCTGACAATCAATGAGGGCTGGAGCCTCTGCCTAGTTGGATGGAGTGGAGAATGGGAAGACTGCCCAAGAGATGGATTGATGAGGTCACCTGGCATGGACAGAAAAGAGGCAGCAAAACTTTTCCTCCTACTTGGAAGTTTCCAGGCAGGCTCTTCCCTATGAAAGAGAGAGAACCTCTTCTACTCCCTGCACTGCCCAGTTCCCTGCCTCGGCCAGCTCTGCCCTCCTCAGCTGCTCCACACAGAAAGCAGTGCCAGTTCTCAGGAGCTGCAATTACCCAAAGTTAGGCTTAGAACAGGGACATGAGGGCCATTCAGACTCCTCACTTTTACCCTAGATCTCCCCTTCCCATTACTGCAGGAGGATGAGGAAAGTAATATCCAAAGGGAGACAGAGAGCCGGGGGTTAATTTATGTTCTGGGATTTATAGTTTAATAGCTTGGTGGCTGAGAGAAACCATTATGAAAGGTATCTTTGCTAAAACAGAATGCAATAAAAATAATTGAGTGGTTCAAAAAGAAACTATTTTCACAAGAACAAAGTCATAACGGTTTAATAATTTAAATAAAACCAACTTCAGGAACAATATACACCATACATAAAAGTTGAACAATTAAACTGAACAGTGTATTTAAATGCATCAAATTCTTAAAAACTCCCAAAATGAACTCAAGGCCACAGATATGAAAAGGTAATTTTGAATAACTTACAGACCAGAGTAAAACAGACAAGGTAGTTACTCTGCATTTACCAATACTCTAGACTGATACCATGGATATTTTAAACTTTTCTGAGAACACTTCTAGGGAATCTTAAAATAAAGAGTTAAAAAGGAATACAATTGATTTCAGGAAGACGAATGAACAGCTAACAATTTCTTTGGTCCTCCAAGTCACAGCTCTAAAAACTTTAAAATATTAAGCATGAGATGAATGTTAACTCTATCTCTGTCTAAATGTTAAGCAAGATAATGTCTATATCAGGTTGGATTTTAAAAGGAACTCAGAATCAACCACCAAACTACTTTAGAAACCCCAAATATCGAAAAAATAAAGGAACTAGAAGTAGGGAAAAGTTAAAATTAAAAAACAAAACAAAACACCTCTGCCATCTTGCCCTTGCATAAGCCAAATAGCCTCAGAGTGGCAGAGACAGAACTGCCAGAGTTACAGCAAGTATGTAGTTAATCCTTGTCAAGGTAACAGGATAAATTTGAAGAGCACAGTGTCAGCCTTCTCCACGTTAGAGACTTCTCTATGGAATAACCGTGTTTGTTTTCGCAGAGAGTTGGGGTTTTTAGTTGTTGTTGTTTGTTTTGATTTGGCCCACATTGCCCCACTGGAGGAAATTTTAAGATAATCATTAATAAGGCAGCAGCTTCCTGGACTACAAGACCTATCCCACTTGAACAGTCACACCAAAGATAAGATCCACTTGGACCACACGGGAAACTAGTATACCAGTTTCCAGTATTTTACACTCATTCCAGAAAATGATGGTGCATTTTCACAGACACCAACAAAATCGCTTTCATTAGACATGGGACAGAGCTCAAAACAGTTCACAGTGCATTCTGCTTTCTCTCATGTTCACGGAAGCTATGGTTCTGCAAACCTGAAAATGACGGACACTTTTAAAAGTTTCTGTAAATACTTAGAAAAATATTTGATAGGTTAAAAAAAATTTTTTTTGAGGCATCTACAAGGAACTCACAAAGTAAGCTTCCAAGAAAAATGAAAAGGTAGAACTATGATAACTAGTTATTTTCAATGTCAGGACTAAGTCTTATAAAATAATGGCTTTTTTTAAAAAAGGCAAAGGTATCTACACTCTAAATGGTGTGATATTCTCCTCAAGGCACAGAGAGTTAAATGTCTAAATCCCTGTATATTGACATGAGAATATACTCGTAAACAACTCCAGGAACTAATTTCCTGTACTTGAATTTTAAAAAGAATAGAAGGTAGAAATTGCCTTTTTAACTCATAGTAAAATTAAAATACATAGATATTCCACTACCTTCCCTTGGTGACATATGTTACAACTGGATAGTTTTTAAAATATATAAAAAATAAAGTGTCATTGGTGGTTAAATAATCATGATTAAAGTGGAGCCTTTTGGATTTTGAATTTGCAGAGCAATGCTGCACAGTCTGTATAAATTATTTGAAGCACGACACCATTTTTGTTTGGAGAGGGTAAAATAATTGACCATAATTTTCTCCCATTCCCAACATTGCTATGCTTCTGAATCAAATTACCATACTCTGAACAAAACATATGAATCCTTCTCCCTTCCTAGCACCCTCAGGTTACCTGAAAGGCAGTGGTTTTATACAAGTAACTTATACTATCCTGGAGAAGGGAGTGGCTACCCACTCCAGTATTCTTGCCTGGAGAATTCCAGGGACAGAGGAGCCTGGCGGGCTACAGTCCATGGGGTCGCAACTTACACTATTGGCAGTTTTCTTGGATGTTGCCACTAAAAGGTGGCAAGAAGAAAATACTGGGCTCACCCCTTAATGAGTTACTTTTATTTGACTTGCTATAAATAATTATTAAATACAATTAATGACAAAGATGAGCGTTCACATCTGTAACAACTGGAAGTGGAACGTACACACTATTCAGACCAGACGAAACAACGCTTCTAGCGGCACGAGCCGAGGCTCAGCTCTTGATGAGGGTCAGAAACTCTTCCCGGGTCTTCGGGTCCTCCCGGAACACCCCCAGCATTGTGCTGGTCACGGTTCTGCTGTTCATTTTCTGCACTCCTCGCATGACCATACACATGTGTCTAGGAAACAAGGCAACAGAGGTAGTCTCAGGGAGTAGACAGTTGCTGGTTTGGTTTTTAAATCAAAGCAGCCCCAAAGACTAAGTCACAGTTATCAAGTATGTCAAAATGTCACTTCTTAGATAAATGTGTTCTAAGACATTTTTTTAAGTTCCTAAGCCTTATAGCTTTTATTGTTATCAATGGTTGGATCCTTAAGGCATCCAGTCAGAGGAGGAAACGTGGAATTTTCTTCCTGGGTGAAACTAATACAAAGGTCTACAGAGATACACAACTTCTAGAGAAAAAGAAATTCAGAGTTCTCACTTGATCCATCTTCAGGACCAAGTCAGCACTTCGCTAGCCTAGGTGTTCAGAGAAGTACTGAGGCACACTGGTCTCACCAAGCGGGATACATAGAACGGTGACCAAGGTGGGTGAAGTTAGCCAGCAGTGCACAAAGAATGGGTGAAAACTGCCCACAAGATGTACATAATCCTCAAAATTCAGTCAAATGTAAGAAGTGTCTTCAGTTGCCCTTTTTACCTGTTTTTAGGTACAACTCTTTATTTTTTAAATGTGTGACAACATATTCGGAAAACTGCTCAAAGAATCAAAGAGCTGAAGAAATCATTAGCTGTTACTGTTGTGTTCATTCACTACACCTAAGCCTGACTCGCTACACCTCCAACCCCCAAAACCACTATGATATTATTAAATGCAAACAGACTTACGTTGCTTCAACCACGACCCCCACTCCAGCAGGTCGCAAGGCCTCTGTGATTGCTACGGCAATTTGTTTTGTAAGGCGCTCCTGAACTGTGGATGTGACAAGAAGCTCGGTGAGTCTGACACGAACAGACAGCTGGAAGTTTTTGCTGTTTCTAGAATATTTGAAATCTTAACAGCAAGACTTTGGTGAGGCTGAAGAGTCACCACTTTTCGCCAATGTGCTTGCTCTGCTGCCCAGGCCACAGGACACCCCTGTTCACTTCCCTCGCCTGCCAAAGGGAACTGAGGAAGCCCCGGTCTTCCAACGCCTCTGGAGGGCGCAGATTAGAATGGCGACTGTCTTACGTGTGCACAAAGACTGACAGAATCCTGACAACCAGCACCCCACGTACAGAGAACAAAGTAAATGAATACACAGCTTGCAACAGGATTAACAAAGGGGCTATAGTCTAATTATTAAATTGCTCTTAGAGCCACGTTGGCAACCAATGATTTAACCTAAATTTTCCTGTGCTGAATAAACAATATCTTTGAAAACTTAAGTGTTCACTGCAGCACTGCATTTAAATATCAGAGCAGGAATTGGTTAAATCATGCCACAGCACAACTGTACAATGGAATGCTGAAGAGTCAACAAAATAAAAGACATGGTTATGTGTATGTGAAAAAAAAAAAGTTTAAGATTTGGTAAGGCAAAAAAGGGTGAAGACTGTTTTCGAATACATAATAAAAGTAAGTTGATTTTTTAAGTGTTGGTATATACAATAAAATATGAAAGTGAAAGTGTTAGTCACTCAGTCTTGTCTGACTCTTCACAACCTCATGGACTGTAGCTCATCAGGCTCCTCTGTCCATGGGATTTTCCAGACAAGAATACTGGAGTGGGTTGCTATTCCCTTCTCCAGGGGAAGCTTTCTCACCCAGGAACTGAACCCAGGTCTCCTGCGTTACAGGCAGATTCTTTACCATCTGAGCCATTAGGGAAGGTGGAATCTGCAAAGACAATGATTTTTTTCTGGAAGCCTGAAATATAGTAGACTTTCTCTTTGTTTTATCTTCCCAACAAGGTTGTTTTCTTTTTACTCTTTTATTTATTTATTGTGTGCCATGCCAAGCAGCTTGAGGGAATCTTAGTTCTCTGATTAGGGCTTGAACCTGGGTCACCACAGTGAAAGCAGAGAGTCCTAACCATTAGACCACCAGGGAATCCCCTTAATTTTTATAAGACATATATATTACACTTGTAGTAAGAACAAAAAATACTTTTCCCTCAATAAAAAATGATTTTCTGTAAATAAAATAGTTTAAAAGTTACCTTGTAATCTTCTACTGTAGATTTCTACAATCCTAGAAAAGAAAGAATTGTTTTAATTATAAACTAAAGTGAAACTGGAAGCTTTCCCCGTAAGTCTAAAGAATAATTGCTTTCTCAAAGTAATTGTAGGGTGTGGGCAGTGGATACATGCTTAGAGGAGAAGGATACAGGCAGACGAGAAGAGGGAGGTCTGAAGGAGACCGCCAACCACAAGAGTGGTGCTTGTGAGGAGTGAAAAGCAGTACTTCCCTAAGTCTGCGAAGACAGAGAGAATGAAGTGTGAACACTCACTGAGGAAGAACAGCAGTTAGAGGTGAGTAATTTTCAAGCTCCCAAATCATCAGTTTTAGACCATGTCTCAAGTGTTCTAATTAATCATAGTGTTTAATTAGAGCTTAAAGCTCAAGCTAACAATGAAGACTATTTGTTAATTAATAGCAGACCAACGTCAACTATGTACCAACTAAACCTATTAGGATAATCAGATTAGAGTTAAACGGACTTCTTCTTCAGACATCTCTTCATAATACATAAGCACACAGTAATCCCCCGACAGGAGCCCCTGATCTCAGCTTGTAACAGTCTGTCCAGTGATGCAGTCCCTTTCAACATCTTTTCTTCTGGCTGTAAAACATGGAGATAGTCACAGAATTACACATTTGAGGATCACAATTCATGTGAAGGATCTTTTCTCTAAAATTTGGCCTTTTAGGCATGAATTTGGACTCAATTTAAGGATCAGCTCACCTACAAGGTGTGTTACAGCCCTTTTCCCCACTGTGCCATTCAGACAGAACTGCCATTCGGCAAGAACAGACGACTTGCTTCTTTATTACTTGTGACAGCCAGTGAAGGCAGTCACAGGTAGGCCGCCAGTCTAACAGGAAAGCCTCTTTCTCTGCCAGCCACGGTGCCTGCCTGTGGCTGGTTGACAGTGGCTACCATGCTGAAAGAGCCTCATTTGTAATTGACCGTCTACTGTGTGTGTATGCGAGTATGTGCAAACAGGGGTCTTAGACCCACAGTTCATAATTTCTTATTCCTAGTTTATTCTTTTTCAAGTAAGAAATAGGTATTGAATCCCTGTCTTCTCAGCATTAAAGATAGTCATCTAGTGTATTGTCAGGCCATTCAAGATGGCTGTAGTCATGCTTTCTGACGTCTGCTCAGTGAGGCCCTGCTTCTCTCACATGACTGTCCAATTCTCTTAATTACAGAGCTTAATCAGTAACTGCCTCTGTGCTCGCCCGTCACCCAGTGGCTGGTTTCCCTGGTAACTGATGAGCCAACCCACGGTGATTCCCTCTACACTCTCTCCGAGGAGCTAAGGTGGCTGCTGTGCACAATGAGGTGGTGTTCCAGGACCTTGCTTTGAGCTCATAAGGCTCCCCTGTGCACCAAACTCTTGATATCTCTGTTGCTGTTTCGGGGCTTGCTCTTCAGTCTTGAGGCTGGGCAATCGCAAGGCTTGCAGGCCTGCGGGGTGCAGCCCAACAACTGCCAAGCCAGCCAAGGCCAAGGAAACTACCACAAATGCAGAGATATCAGGGAATGTGGGTGGGGAATGCAAAGTTTTGGGGGAATCCTGAGGTGGCCATCTACGAGCAGTGTGGGACCCTGTGGCCACTGACCACCATGAGAGATGCCTGCTTTATATTCTCCCCAATGAGTGAAATGTTGATACACCTTATATCATATGCTATACCAAGATATAGTGTAAGTATGCCATACCAAGATATCAATGACAATTGATATCTATCTAGATTACAATCTAGTTTACCATATTACAGGAATCAACAGTTTTCAATTTTAATCTAAACTACTTTTGTATTCTTAAAGTAAAGCTCCTTGGATGATAAAAGTTTTTTGATAGGATTTTTATGACTACACTCATAATTGAGATTAGTCTATAATTAAACAGCTTTGTCAGGCTTTCTTATCAGGCACAGGCAGCTTCATCTAATACAGCTTTTTAGGTTTTTTCACACTCTTGAATTACTAACATGAAAGTCAGTGGTTACTCAAAAGTTTGAAAAAATGCCTACTACACTAGGTTTAGCCCCTTCTCTGCACCCCTCTTCCAATATTAATTTTACTTTTCCTAATGGTTACTAAAAAACCTCTTGATGAAAGTGAAAGAGGAGGGTGAAAAAGTTGGCTTAAAGCTCAACATTCAGAAAACTAAGGTCATGGCATCTGGTCCCATCACTTCATGGGAAATAGATGGAGAAACAGTGGAAAGTGTCAGACTTTATTTTTGGGGGCTCCAAAATCACAGCAGATGGTGATTGCAGCCATGAAATTAAAAGATGCTTACTCCTTGGAAGGAAAGTTATGACTAACCTAGAAAGCATATTCAAAAGCAGAGACATTTACTTTCCCATCAAAGGTCCATCTAGTCAAGGCTATGGTTTTTCCAGTGGTCATGTGTGGATGTGAGAGTTGGACTGTGAAGAGGGCTGAGCACCGAAGAATTGACGCTTTTGAACTGTGGTGTTGGAGAAGACTCTTGAGAGTCCCTTGGACTGCAAGGAGATCCAACCAGTCCATTCTGAAGGAGACAGGCTCTGGGATTTCTTTGGAAGGAATGATGCTAAAGCTGAAACTCCAGTACTTTGGCCACCTCATGCAAAGAGTTGACTCATTGGAAGAGACTCTGATGTTGGGAGGGATTGGGGGCAGGAGGAGAAGGGGACGACAGAGGATGAGATGGCTGGATGGCATCACTGACTCAATGGACATGAGTTTGATTGAACTCCGGGAGTTGGTGATGGACAGGGAGGCCTGGCGTGCTGCAATTCATAGGGTCGCAAAGAGTCAGACATGACTGAGCGACTGAACTGAATGGTTACTAGCTTATCTAGGTTTTCTAATGCTTGGCTCATTCCCATCCATCTTTGTCTTTAATCTTTGAGTAAGTTTTTAAGAAATTTTTAAACAATATGTTTCCTTATATAACCTCTCATCTCCAGATAAAATTGTTAAACTTATAAGCAATTATGATAGATCATGCTTTCAGCTTGTCACCATTGAGTAAGATGCTAGTTGTGGGTTCGTCATACATAGCCTTTACTATACAAGGCAATAAGGTATATTGCCTTTATACTCTGAGTTTTTATCATGAATGGACATGGAATTTTGTCAAGTGCTTTTCTACATCTATTGAGATGATATGGTATATCCTTTAGGGCTTCCCTGATAGCTCAGTTGGTAAAGAATCTGCCTGCAAAGCAGGAGACCCCAGTTCGATTCCTAGGTCAGGAAGATCCCCTGGAGAAGGGATGAGCTACCCACTCCAGTACTCTTGGGCTTCCCTGTGGCTGAGCCGGTAAAAAATCAGCCTGCAATGCGGGAGACCTGACTTTGATGCCTGGGTTGGGAAGAGTCCCTGGAGAAGGGAAAGGTTACCCACTCCAGTAGATCCTTCTGTCCATATCAAAGGCTGGGAGGTAATTCATGTTCCTACTCCTGCAGGTTTGTCAGCTGCTCTATGCATTTCAGCCAGTTCATGTTTTGTTTCCATTTGATGAAGATTCATGACTACTTTAAATTTTTCTTTTCTTTTTTTGGCCAAGCCACACAGCATGTGGAATCCTAGTTCCCCAACTAAGGATCAAATCCATGTCCCCTGAATTAGAAGCACAGAGTCTGAACCACTGGACCACCAGGGAACTCCTCATTACCATTTTTATTATACGAGCTTCTCAAAATAAGAGGACCCACTTTATCCCCTCTGACAAATTTTGCCTTAATTTTAATTAGCATTTTATTTTTTTAAAGGGGGGATGGGGTTGGAGACTACATTTAATCCAACGAGCCAGATGGCTCAGTGGAAAGAAACACACCTACCGATGCAGGAAATCTGAGCTTGATCTCTGGGTTGGGAAGATCCCCTGCGGAAGGGAAAGGCAACTCACTCCAATATTCTTGCTGGAGAGTCCATGGACAGAAGAGCCTGGCAGGCTACCAGACCACGGAGATGCAAGAGTCAGACATGACTGAACATGCACATACTTGCTGGTCTTATAACATCTGTGCTAGGCCCTCTTTCTCTCTGTATTACAATATAATATATATAATATAATAACTCTGTATTATACTTTCTCTCCTCTTCCTCCTCTGGCAACTGGGAAAGTAATCTGGTGATACTTTTACAGGAAGACCCCATGGATGGCATAATTTAAGCTTTGCAAATCTTAGGAGTGTTTCTGATGCCTTTATATAATTTGACTTGACAAGCTAGACTTGATACCAGGCTGCAAATTCTCAAGTGTGGCTAGAGAAAAAGGAAAAGAACAGCAAGAAATAGAGCCAGGTCACGGTGGGACTTAACTAAAGTAAGAAGCTTGAACTTTCTTAAGAGCTACAAAGCTATGAAGGGGAAGCACTGTCAAACCCCCACTTGAGAAAGAACATCCTAGCAGCACATGAGAGCTGAGCTAAGGATCCTAAGAGATGTGAGGACAGGAGTTAGGAATTTAAAACCTAACCCAGGAGGAACATCAAGGTCCCAGGAGTGGCAGTAAGGATCGCCAGCAAGCAGCTGGTGGTGCGAGGGAAGCGGGGGTGGTACAGGAGGTCAGCAAGCATACAACAGCAAGAGAGGGATTCCTCCTCACTCCTCACCCAAAATACACAGAGCAAAGGTCTACATGTAAAAATAAGGCCATAAAAATAGCCCCCCAAAGCATGAATTTATGCCTATGCAAGTTTTAAACTTCATGAAAAAGGACAGTAGAAAACAAGACAAATGATAAGCCTGAATATTAAAGCCCAGCTTTAATATTCAGAAAGCGCATGCTGCTGCTGCTAAGTCGCACCAGTCGTGTCCGACTCTGTGCGACCCCATAGATGGCAGCCCACCAGGCTCCTAAAGATAAGCAACCTACTTGAAAAATTAGCAAAGACTAAGATTAGGAAGTTTCTGAACAAATTCAACCTCACTCTAAGTGCAAATTAAAACAATAGGTACCAATTTTTACTTATCTCGTTTGGACTATTTAATGTTTGCCAGTGTTGCCAAAACGGTAGAGAAACACATGCCGCTAACCTATTATCAGAGTACAGATCTGTAGGATCTTTTCTGTAGAGCAATTTGGTAATATAAACAATTTAGCTACTCTCAACCCAGTAATCTTATTCTAATCTTATAGACTCAAAGTACAGAAACAGATAAAAATGTATTTACCAACAGTTTTTTCCCCCATTTTTGACAAGTCTCAAGCTGTAGGCTTAAAGACTGGTTAAGTGAATTACAGTAAAGAAATACTGGACTTCCCTGGTGGTCCAGTGGTTAAGTATCTGCCTGCCAATGCAAGGAACATGGGTTTGATCCCTGGTCTGGGAAAATTTCACACGTTACGGAGCAACTAAGCCCCTGTGACACAATTACTGAGTCTCTAGTTGTGGTAAGCTCGCCAAAGTGCAGACCCAGCTCTGCCAAAAGTAATTAATTTTTTAAAAATACAATGTGGCCATTAATAGGAACTTGGACTTTTTAGACTAAAAGATGCCCAAGGAATTTCAAGGAATTTTAAGTTTTTTTTTAAAAAGTAGTAGTGAATGTAGGACATGATCCCCTTTTGTCTTATTTAGCGAGTAGTTTTAAGGCCACATGTTTGCATGTGGATACATGCAACATCTTATAAGGAATAAGCAGTTGGATAATATCTTAGCCTTCTGTTTTATTTAATAGATCCTTTATTTAAAATCTTTACAAAATATCTGAAACTAATATACACTCAGTTCACAGTTCTTTGGTTCCTTTTTTGGTGTCTTATGTTTTAATCCTATTTGTGTAAGGACAAATCCCCATGCTAATAATTAACTCCTTTGTATTGTTCATAAAAGCTTAATTATTGGAGAGCTTTTCCTCCCATTAGGAAAGGAAATAACCAAAGGATAGTGAAAGATCTCTAGTAGGGAATGGAAATAGGAAAGAAAAGTTTTCCCTTTACTCACTCACTTGTATTTAAGTTTAACTGGCACGTTACTTTTATAAGAGAAAAATGAGAAAATAAAAACATTCTCTTTGTAATCTAATCTACCGTTGCTAATTATCTCCCAGTCTGAACCTCTTGGATCAATCGACCTGCTGCCCATCCACTGGAATATGCCTTGCTCCTACCCTCTGATTTGCCTTTGGTTTTTCATTAACTGTACCTAGAGGCACTTCTCTCTGTTCAGAACTCTGCTCAGCCCTCCACCCCTAGGTCTCCTCCAGCCTGCCAGGCCACAGCCATTGTGAGTCCTCTGCACCCAGGGCTCCTAACCAGGCGAGCCTGTGGCACCTGTTGGCTCGCCTAGAGGGTAGTGGCCGTGTCCTACTTCTCTCTAGCAGCCACAGTAACTGGCACAGTGTCATTTCACAGTAGTTGCCCAGCAGCTAAACCATAGCCACGTGAGGCACTACAATTCTATATTCAAGATTTACTTGTGTTCACTCAAGTATTCTAAAGCAAGAAAACGAATATGTATTCAACGGATTTTCAGCCACAGAAGGAACTTCTATTCAAACTAAATTTACTCTAGAATTCTACCAGGGTTAAACCAGATCAACTTACTTCTGGCATTTTCTTGTTACTTAAAGCTTTACTGTTTAACATTTGACTTCCCTGGAAATGAAAGGTCATTTATTTGAAGGCAAGCATATAAAAAACTTCACATACAAGATTAAAATGAGCGGTGAAATTTTCTAAGACATCCAGCTTTATTCCTTTTCATGCCCTAAATATTCCCAACATCTTATAAGGAATAAGCAGTTGGATAATATCTTAGCCTTCTGTTTTATGTAATAGACCCTTCATTTAAAATCTTTACAAAATATCTGAAACTAATATACACTCAGTTCACAGTTCTTTGGTTCCTTTTTCGGTGTCTTACGTTTTAATCCTATTCGTCTAAGGACAAATCCCCATGCTAATAATTAACTCCTTTGTATTGTTCATAAAAGCTTAATTATTGGAGAGCTTTTCCTCCCATTAGGAAATAACCAAAGGCTATTCTCTTGTACCCTCAAGTCACCACTCTTTCCAGGACCTCACTAGATCACTCTCATACTCATTTTTATAAGGTGTTGCCCATGTTCTACACACAGTGAGGTCTCCTAGAGAAGACTGCTTACATTAAGACCACAGCCTAGTGTGGTCTGCCAGGCTTTTTATAGTATAAAAACTATCTATTTTACACCTTTCACACACAGAGAGTCTAGTACAGGTGGGAGCAGGGCCAGGATTTCTATATGAAATGTAAGACTGGCAATCTTGCTGGAAAAGTGGGTACCAGGGGACTGGGCCTACACTATGTTTGCACAGCAAGCCCACTGAACTTACTTAGACTATGTAGTATAAAACAGTAAGCATAACCAATTATAATAAAGACACATATTCAGTTGATATAGCTTTACCATGTGGAAGTAAGTCATTGGGGAGGAGGTTGCTAACAGAAATTATAATAAGGCAAATTAGCCTACCACCACCAGTGCTATTTTTTCAGCCACTCCTTGGCTCTGCCATTGGATACAGATCACTGGAAGACACCAACATGCTTGCACATTTGTATTAGGAGCCTGACTGCAGTAAAGCAATAGTTATGATTTAAGAATGTCCTTTCATGGTACCAAGGAGCCCTTTCTGATTGTGAGATTGAGGGATGAGGCCAGAAACTAGGGAAGTTAAATTTCTCTCTTCTACCTACTTTCTCCTTAATCCCTAGAAGAAATAAGTAAGAACATAGAAGTGAAAATAAAGTAAAAAGAACAGCTGTGGAGAGCAGGTGTCAGACTGCTGGGGTGGTGTTAACAGAGTCCAACACAGAACTGGAAAGGATTTGGGCCAGCGTTTCACGATCGTCTAAGCAGAGAAGAAGCAGGAACATATCAAAGCCACAGGATAGCCGGTTAGTCGCAAAGGTATGTTTATTTCAATTTTGATATGGTCACTTTCACCTCAGTCAAGTTATCCAAACTTAGCTTGGTTCATTTTTAGAAGGAGGAGGTCAATTACTGCATTTCATTACCTACTCCTTCATTTTAACTCTCCTTCAATACACACACTTTCAGTATTAGCTCATCACCCAGGAATACAGGAAACTACACAAAAGGGTATTTAGGTCTGGCCCCCAGTATTTCATTGCTCCTATCAGAGATATATAAACACTAACCCTCAGGCTGACTTCTAGGCAAGCACAGGCAACTGTGCTGGTATATTACCACTTCTTTCCTAAAACTTAAGAATGGTAGTAAAGGCCTGAACCCACGGGACAAAGAGAGAAAAAAAATACTGTAGCACAAACAGAAACAGAGGAGAGTATTATCTCAGAATAGAGCCGAGGGGGGAAAAAGAAAATGAAAAAGTCAACGAAGGCACAGTCTTGGATCTGAAGAGTTAAAGGAACCAGAAGTGAACCAGCTGGCTCTGCAGGACCCAGAGAGAGGCACGGAGGTACCCAGGCACAGTGGGAAGCAGGGCCGAGGCCCAAGGTGGTTCGTTTAAAAGTCAGAAGTGCAATGCAGTTACACCTCTGCCCAGGTTTCCTCTCTCACCCCTCTCAGCTAAACCACCCTGAAAGGATGGGAGCTGAGCTGAACTCACCCTCCGGGCCTCTCTAGTCAGGAAGGCTCTGCCCAGAAAAGCGAGAGGTAAGGCTCCAAGGCTGAGCAGGTGGGAGGTGGAGAAGGCAGGCAGGCCAACAGGGGAGTGAAAAGAAAAGGGCATCTGTGTTTCAGGCCTTCTACGTCTGTCTTAGACAGACTATATATATGTCTATATATATGTCTCTGCAACCATAAAGGAAGCTGGAATGTGCCTCCAAGTGAGATCCACATGGAGCAAGAGACAAAGCTTGGCAGGACTCTCACCATGTAGGGGCAGGTCCTACAGACCTGTCCTCGTATTCACCACAGGCATACTTACCGAGCAAGTTTGCTGAGGCCAAGAACTTGCTTGTTAGGAAGATAACCGATATGGACCTTCGGAGAAGAGACAGAAATCGTGAACTAAGCGAAACACGGCACTTCTTTGTGATAAAAGGAAACAATACCATAACTTACTATGTAGTTCAGCACAATGCAAACAATTTCTAAAGCATCTCGGTACTCTGAGATAGAAAATGAAGCACTGGCATGAATAATTAAAAATTACATAAATGAAATAAAAGGGAAATAAGAATAATTATTAATAAAATGACAAGCTTGAGGTATGGTCGTGGTATTTCCTGGTGAAGTTAAACTCTGGATACAATTCTTAAAATCCTTCCTCTGCTGACAGGAAACTGTCTCAGGAAAGTGCAAATTATCCTACAGCGACATTAAAATGTAGTTAAGAAAGCCTCCTTTAAATGACTGAAACTGTAACTATAAATATTTCCATTCCATACATCATGGTGGCCTTGAATCCCACCCTATTGCAGATTTCTGTTGCACAGAAAGAGGGTACCCATGCCCTTTGTCATGCTGGGAAGCCCTATTTCTAAGCTGCTGGAGAACACTGTCCTCCTGACAGGGAAAAAAGGACACAGTTACCAGTTGGGACTCAGAATGAATTGGAATCCTAAGTCCTAAATTCTTGTGGGACCTACTATAAAGCAAAGCCATTTCTATAATCTTAAAGAGCACTGGTTAAAAAAAAAAAAGAAAGAAAGAAAGCACTGGTTAATATCTAGTGTGAAAATGTTACCTGTCTTTGAGTCAAGTGTTAAGTATGAGAGGACACTAAGTTCTCCAAAAAGATTAATAAATGATCATTTATAGGCAATCAATTTACCTAATATAAAATGACTGATTCATTTGCATGACAATTTGCCAGCCTTAGTTGCATTTGTTCACCTAATATTTACTATACACTTGAATAATCAGTAATTAGTCATTTTACTGACTAATCAGTCATTAGTCCTAGTACAGGTGCTATGCTTTGGGAGTCTGAGAATACCAACTCATCGCCTTCCTGGTCAGCAGAAAGAAAAAATTATGTAGCACCTGGACACTCGGTATTTCAAAGAAAAATCAGAGTGGAAACTCCCCCATAGAACCAAGATACCGATGTATCATCGAGATTTACACACTTATATGCAGAGCTATAATTTGTCTGCACAATTTTTAGTCTTAAGATCCCATCATCTAAATGACCACTTTAGACAATCATCACTGAATATATGTTCAAAAACAGAGCTAATAAGAACACAGACACAGAGGTAATCATAGCAGAAGGTAAGAGGATAGAGTAGAGAGAGATGGAGTATAGGATCAAGCTCCTGGGTTTGGCCCCAGCCAAGTCACTAACTCCCTATGTCTTCTTGGACAAGTCATAGCTTCCTAGGCCTAATTTTCTCACTTAAAAAGTAGTGATGAGCTCACATGTTCCCTCATTTTTTAAAATCCTGAACCCTGCTGTCACAGCCCAGCATCATTAACCGTGGAACTACCAGACCATATATGCCTCCTGATATGATGGAAGACAGAGTACTCAGCATCCCAATGAACTACTCTATTCAAACTTGTTTTTAACCTTAAACTTAAGAAGTTTTAGATCAAATCTAGTATACAGAAAAATCCAAAGACTGAATGGAGAGCAAATCCAGAAACTGAGAGGCTCTATAGAACAACTGGCCTAGTTAGTTGAGTAAGAGAATGTCATTAGGGTGGACAGGTGGGTGGCTGTCAGGGGAGACTATTTTAAAATAAGAGACTTAAGATACGTAACAACCAAATGCATAAGCCTTATTTGGATTCTGGTTTAAACAAACCAACCACAAGATAGTTGAAACACCTGAGAAAATATAATATGGATTAGTTATTAGATGCTGTTTAGGAATTACTGTACTTTGGTCTGGGCTTCCCAGGTGGCACAGTGGTAAAAAAAAAAAAAAAAAAAAAATCCTGCCTGCCACTGCAGGAGATGCAAGAGATGCTGGTGTAATCTCTGGGCTGGGAAAATCCCCTGGGGGAGGAAATGGCAACCCGCTTCAGTATTCTTGCTGGAGAATCCCATGGACAGAGGAGTCTGGCAGGCTACAGTCCATGGGTGGCAGAGTTGGACATGACCAAGTAACGAGAACACGCACATTTTTGTCTAGGGTAGTGCTACTGTGGCTAAGTAAGNTGTAATCTCTGGGCTGGGAAAATCCCCTGGGGGAGGAAATGGCAACCCGCTTCAGTATTCTTGCTGGAGAATCCCATGGACAGAGGAGTCTGGCAGGCTACAGTCCATGGGTGGCAGAGTTGGACATGACCAAGTAACGAGAACACGCACATTTTTGTCTAGGGTAGTGCTACTGTGGCTAAGTAAGAGTATTTTAGAGATGTGCGTTAATAATTAGTAGTGAAGAGTCCTGTTGTCTAAGATACTTTAATAAAGGACTTACTGCCAACTTTTAAGGTTGATAATCCAATCAGAGTTATATTTCTCATTTTAAGGTTGATAATCCAATCACTGCAGATGGTGATTGCAGCCATGAAATTAAAAGACACTTACTCCTTGGAAGAAAAATTATGACNAAAAAAAAAAAAAAAAATCCTTATCTTTTAGGGAAATATGCTGGAAGAAATTACAGAAAAAAAAATGTCATCTAGGATTTGCTTCAAAACAGTCCAGTGGGGATGTATATATTAATAGAACAAGACTGGCCCTTTACTGACAACTGTTGAAACTGGTTGATGGGAACATGGAATATTATATACTAATCTACCTATTCTTAGATATGTTTGAAATTTTCTACAATAAAAGGTTTAAAAAGAGATGCCACTACACACATATCAGAATACTAAACTTAGAAACACTAAAAGTGCCAAATGTTGATGAGGACTCATAAGAGTAAATGAAATGTAAACTGTACCAAACTGTTACGACCAATTTGGAAAACTAAAAGTCAGTATTTAATAAGTTGAACATAGGTATACCCTGTATCCACAGTTCCACTCCTAGGTATACTGCTAAAGAAATGCATGTGAGAAGTGGGTCAAGATGGCAGAGAAGGAGGATAAGAAGCTCAGCTTCTCCCACTCCCCAAAGTCATATCAAAACTCCATCTACACGTGGAACAATTCACACATAAAACCAACTAGAAACTGACAGAAGATTTCTTATATAACCACAGCTATAAGAAAGATCTCCATGTAACCAGGTAGAGATGTGATTATGAAAAAAAAAAAAAAAAGTATCAGGGCCAGTGCCCCTAGGAAAGAAGGTCCACAGCTGCAGACCCTCCCCCTGCAGAGCCCCCTTGCCTACTGGGAGGTCTGCTCAAATAAACAGAGGGGCTGGAGCGGCCTGGACTCTGGTCGAAAGGAGTGTGTACATGCTAGCTTACTCGCAGTCAGTGAAGAGAGACTGGCACTGGCTCCACCTGGCCTCCACGCTTCCCAGTCCAAAATGCTTGCTGAGGGAGGTAAGGGTGAGTGGGAAGAGTGCTGCTAGTATAGATGATTCAAAGAAATGGAAATATATACTATCCTCTTGGATTAGAAGGATTTTTGTTGTGAAAATGGCCATATGACTCCAAATACATATCTACAGATTTTATGCAATCCCCAGCTCAGTTCAGTCACTCAGTTGTGTCCGACTCTTTGCAACGCCATGGCCTGCAGCATTCCAGGCCTCCCTGTCTGCCACCAATTCCAGGAGTTTACTCAAACTCATGTCCATTGAGTTGGTGATGCCATCCAACCACCTCATCCTCTGTCATCCCCTTCTTCCATCTTCGATCTTTCCCAGCATCAGGGTCTTTTCAAATGAGTCAGCTCTTCTCATCAGGTGGCCAAAGTATTGGACATTCAGCTTCAACATCAGTCCTGATGAACACCCAGGACTGATCTCCTTTAGGATAGTCCTTCTGATGAACAGCCAGGACTGATTTCCTTTAGGACAGACTGGTTGAATCTCCTTGCAGTCCAAGGGACTCTCAAGAGTCTTCTCCAACATCACAGTTCAAAAGTGTCAATTCTTCAGTGCTCAGCTTTCTTTATAGTCCAACTCTCACATCCATATATGACTACTGGAAAAACCATATCTTTGACTAAACAGTACCTTTGTTGGCAAAGTAATGTCTCTGCTTTTTAATATGCTGCCTAGGTTGGTCATAGCTTTTCTTCCAAGGAGCAAGCATCTTTTAATTTCATGGCTGCAGTCACCAGCCACAGCAATTTTGGAGCCCCCAAAAATAAAGTCTCCCACTGTTTCCCTATCTATTCACTATGAAGTGATGGAATCAGATGCCATGATCTTAGTTTTCTGAATGCTAAGCTTTAAGCCAACTTTTTCATTCTCCTCTTTTACTTTCATCAAGAGGGTCTTTAGTTCCTCTTCACTTTCTGCCATAAGGGTGGTGTCATCTGCATATCTGAGGTTATTGAGATTTCTCCCGGCAGTCTTAATTCCAGCTTGTTCTTCATCCAGCCCAGCGTTTCTCATGATGTACTCTGCATAGAAGTTAAATAAGCAGGGTGACAACACACAGCCTTGATGTACTCCTTTCCCTATTTGGAACCAGTCTGTTGTTCCATGTCCAGTTCTAACTGTTGCTTCCTGACTTACATACAGATTTTCTCAAGAGGCAGGTCAAGTGGTTTGGTATTCTCATCTCTTTCAGAATTTTCCAGAGTTTGTTGTGGTCCACACAGTCAAAGGCCTCGGCATAGTCAATAAAGCAGAAGTAGATGTTTTTCTGGAACTCTTGCTTTTTCGATGATCCAACAGATGTTGGCAGTTTGATCTCTGGTTCCTCTGCTTTTTCTAAATCCAGCCTGAACATCTGGAAGTTCACGGTTCACATATTGTTAAAGCCTAGCTTGGTGGATTTTGAGCATTCTTTTGCTAGCACATGAGATGAGTGCAATTGTGTGGTACTTTGAGCATTCTTTGGCATTGCCTTTCTTTGGGATTGGAATGAAAACTGATCTTTTCCAGTCTTGTGGCCACTGCTGAGTTCTCCAAATTTGTAAACTCTTTGTAAACATCAAAATACCTATTACATTTTTCACAGAACTGAAACAAGTAACATTAAAATTTAAATGAAACCACAAAAGACCCAGAATTGTCAAAACAATCCTGAGGGAAAAGAGAAAAGCTGGAGGCATAATTCTCTCGGACTTCAGACAATACTACAAAGCTCTAGTGCACAGAAATCAGTGGACCAGGACAGAAAGCCCCCAAATAAACCCACGTACTAACTTACTGTCAATCTATGACAGAGGGGACAAGAAGATACAATGCAGAAAAGACAGTCTTGCCAACAAATGGTGCTGGGAAAGTAGGACAGCTACATGGACATTAACGAAATCAGAACATTCCCCTGAACTATAAATAAAAAACTCAAAATGGTTTAAAGACCTAAATATAAGACATGACATGCCATAAAACTACTAGAAGAGAACATAGACAAAACATTTTCTGACATAGGTCATGGCAATATTTCCTTAAATCAGTCTCCCAAGACATAAGAAATAAAAGCAAAAATAAACAAATGGGTCCTGATCAAACTTACAAGCTTTTACACAGCAAAGAAAATCACTGACAAAACAAAAAGACAATCTATGTAATGACTAAAAATATTTGCAAATGATGGGATCCACAAGGGGTTAATATGCAAAATATACAAACAGGTCATATAACACAATATTGAAAAAAACAATCCAATCAAAAAATGGGCAGAAGACCTAAACAGACATTTCTCCAAAGAAGACATACAGATGGCCAACAGGCGCATGAGAAAAATGCTAATTATTAGAGAAATGCACATCAAAACCACAACAAACTATCACTTCACATAAATCAGAATGACCATCATCAAGAAGTCTACAAATAATAAATGCTGGACAGGGTGTGGGGAAAAGGGAACTCTCTTACACTGTTGGTGAGAATGCAAATTGGTGTAGCCACTATGGAAAAACAGAATGGAGGTTCCTTTGAAAAAAACTAGAGTTACCATATGAACCAGCAGCCCCACTCCCAGGCATGTATCCAGAAAAGATACAAATTCTAATTCAAAAAGAATGTTCACAGTAGCATTATTCACATGAACATCACAATGTTCACAGCAGCACTATTTATTAATACAATAGCCAAGACATAGAAGCAACTCAAGTGCCCATCAAGATACAACTGGTTTATGACGATGTGTTATACGTATGTGTGTGTGCATGTTAGTCGCTCACTTGTGTCTGAATCTGAGACTCCATGGACTGTAGCCTGCCAGGCTTCTCTGCCCGTGGGATTCTGTAGGCAAGAATACTGGAGTGGATTGCCATTTTCTTCTGCAGGGAATCTTCCCAACCCAGCGATCGAACCCACGTCTCCCACACTGCAGGCAGATTCTTTACCGTCTGAGCCACCAGGGAAGCCCAGTTATATGTATACAGTGGACTATTACTCAGCCATAAAAAAGAATGAAGTATTGCCATTTGTAGCAACATGGACTGAGCTAGAGAACACTAGGTGAAATAAGTTAGGAAGGGAAAGGCAAATATCATATGATATCACTTACATGTGGAATCTTTAGAATAATATACAAAACAGAAACAGACTAATAGACATAGAAAACAGACACATGGTTACTAAAGGGAAAGGCAAGAGGAGAGGGATAAATTAGGATACCAACTACTACACATAAAATAGATAGGGAATGAGTCTTTACTGTATAGCACAGGGAAATATACTCAGTATCTTATAGTAACCTATAATGGAGAAGTCTGAAAATATATATATATACAGCTGAACAACTTTACTGGATACCTGAAACTAATATTATATTGTATATCAACTACACTTAAAGTAAAAAAATAGATTAGGGAGTTCTCTGTTGCCTAGTGGTTAGGATTCTGGGTTTTCACTGCCATGGCCTGGGTTCCATCCCTTGTTGGAGAACTGAGATCCTGCAAGCCACATGATGTGGCCAATAAATAAATAAAATGTTTTTTAAAATTAAAAAATAAATAAAAACTTTAAAAGGAAATATGATGCATCTGTACATCAAAAGAATGCTGGTAGCAGTATTGTTTGTAACAGCCAAAAAGAAAAAAAAAAGTCACCACCACCACCAGCCAAAAAACTCAAACACAGAGAGAGAGGAAAAAAAAGAAATATCCACCAAAAACAGCACAATAAATTGTGGTATGTTTGTACAAAGGAATTATATATAGCACTGAAAATAAACCAACTACAATGACAGGCAATAACATCGATGACTCTTGCAATGTAGAAAAAAAGAAGCCAAACACGAGAAAGAGTATATGCTGCAGACTCCACCTACTTATATAAAGTAGTTGAAAAACAAGCAAAACCGATCAATTTATGACGTTAGAAATCCATACACTGTGCTGACAGAATGGGCTGGGGATTAACAAGGGGCACAAGGTGAGCTTTCAAGACACCGATAGTGTTCTAGCTCTTGATCTGTGAGGTAGTAGGGAATTACCCTAAGGAGTTGTACATTTTTCTACGTTTCACTTCTACAAAAATGAAAAAAATACTTTAACAAAAAATGTGAGGCAAACATTAACACATTAAATTTAGGTGATGGATATATTCATACCACTATTTCCTATAAGTCTTCCATTCCAAAATTTAAAAAGTAAAAAAAAAAAAAATTATGATATGGGAGGAGGGAAGAGAACAGGGCAACTCTTGGTAACCCACATGTTCTCAGAGGGATGTTTAACTACAACATTAACATTATCTAGGTCATAGATTCATTTCTCCTAAAATATTTTAAAAGGGTTGGAAACAAATCCACTAATACTCTAACCTCTGCCACAAGAAATTCTGCAATCACTACTGTTCACGTCATATTATACGAAAGTATAGCTTGGATCAAACATTATTTAGTTAAAATAAAGGTCAAAGGTTTTTCAGAGACTGCTGCAGGTACCTAGAAAAAAAGATGGTCTGTAATCTCATTATTTTAACCTATTAACATGGCATTTACTGTGAAATGCTTGCCCTGAGGGCCTTCTGTTACTTGTTTCTATTTGGTTCATTTCCAGCCATTAAATTAGTTGGGCTGATAAAGAATAGATGTTCGTGTGTATCTGGGATATTAGGAATTACCAAGTGACAATTTAAAGTATAATTATCCTAACTTTAAAACTGTCGTTGTGCTTTTAAACATTGTTATGAAACAACACAGAAAAACTTACCTTTCCAACGAAAGGAACAAGATGATGTTCACACATGGAAAACATGTCTATGTCCTTCACAATCACCATCTCATCATGGTCTTCGTCAAATATAGCATCATTTAGGACATCTGAAATCAGAGGCTTGCTTTAGTAATGTTTCCAGTTTTATCGTAAAATAAAGAATAGAAAAGTTAGCACTCCATAGGTACATGTAAATTGACAATCAAGAATGTTCATCCTAATTAAAACATGAACAGCATGCAAATTAAAACTAGCTATTTTTCTCCCACCAAATTAGCAAAGTCTTTTTCCTTAAGTCATAGAAAATCCTAGGATATGGTACTACATTAAAAATGCAGGATTACCAGTGTATTTGCAGCATAGGAGAGGGAGAGAAAAAGAGGGAGGAAAGGCGATAGACTATGCAAAACAAAAGAATGGGTGTTTCTGGCGATAGAAATAGGCTACTTTCACTTTCTACCTTACATCTTCTTGTACCTAACACTTTGTCTATAACAAACATGTAGAAAACTCTATATGAGAAAAAGTTAAAATAATGAGAGAAAAAGTTAAAATAATGAGATTAAACACCATCTTTTTTTCCAGGCAGCTGCAGCAGGCTCTGAAAACCTTTGCCCTTTATTTTGACTAAATAAAATCTGATCCAACATATACTTCTGTATATGACATTAGCTTTCTGACTTTCTGACTTCTGACTTCAGATACCCATAAACTTGACCTCTGTTATTACTATGCCAAATAATTTTCTACTCTTACAATATTTTCTAGCTATTGTATGCAAGCATCAGACTCATTCTAAACAGTTGCCTTCCTCCCTTCCTAAGGAAATTAACATTATAGTTTTTATTTGTGTGCCTATTCAGGTTGGCTCGGGGTGACGAACAGTGTCTGGTGTAACCTGTGGACACGGTCACATATGGCCAGGCTTACAATAGACATTTAGAAACAAGAACTTTATTGTTAAAAACTACACTCATATCTGAACAGTGCGGCAGACTGGATATATTCAAGTCATCTAGCTGCGTGGTTTCAGAGATTTGGGGATACCCAATCCACATAGCATGAGACAGAGGGAGGGGATGAATAGAGCTTGTAGCCATCTACTGCCATTTCCCCTCAGAAAGGCAGGCTGCTGAGTGAGTCACAGAGAAGATGCGCAAATGTCCACCCACACAGCCCGACCTTCCGTGGCTCCGTCGCTACTAGAGGAGAGTCATCACTGATCCTGAGTCGTCACTAAACACAGCTGTCATCGCCTGTGTTGGGCTATTCAGACACACACCTGACTGTGTTGCAGAGCAGCCAGCAGTGTGGTAAACAGAAGTAAACATGTGGGGCTTAGACACACAGCTAAACACAACACCCTTATGGAGAGAGGTTGATAAAATCCAGAGAGGAGAAGGCTCAGGGCCATTCTTTTAAGTAAATACTCCTTCTCCAAAAGCAGTTTTCTGTTCTGAATATGAGGCCCTAACCTTCAGCTGTGTTTTTGAAAGAAGTTCAAAAATAGATTCTCAGTGCTCCCCAAAGGATCCTGGAGCTCTCCATGATTTCAATGTAACGGTACTGCCACTCATAGCTGACTAAACTCTTGAGTCACACAAGGAATCTTCCTGAAAGTAAAAACAAAAAAATTTTTCTTAAAGAACAAAAGACAATTGTCAAATATAGGAAGTGTGCATTTGTCTTCTCTGGCAAAGAATGAGAGCATACCCTTCCAAGTTCTGACAACAACCCTATGGCATGTGTTAAATGCTGGTCCTTGAGTTACGCTTATGTTAGCGTCTGGCTCCATCACTAACTGCTCAATCTTGAGCAAGGCACTCTACGCCTCAATCTTCTCAGCTGTAAAATGGTCATGAAAAAAGCTTCCACATCACACGGGTATCCTGAGAATTAAATAAGATAATCCACTTGTGTTTAGAAATATGCAGGTGGGGTCAGTGGTGGATAATATTATTACTATAATTATGGTTAAGAGAGTTGCCAAACTATGTTCCCATGCACACTGATGTACGTGCATGTGTGTGTGCCAAGCTGCTTCAGTCGTGTCTTTTCGACCCTGTGGACTGTAGCCTGCCAGGTTCCTCTGTCCATGGGATTCTCCAGGCAAGAATACTGGAGTGGGTTGCCATGCCCTCCTCCAGGGGATCTTCCCGATCCAGGGATCGAATCTGTATCTCTTATGTCTCCTGCATTAGCAGGTGGGTTCTTTGCCACTAGTGCCACCTGGAAAGCCAACACTGATGTACATCACAATTTAAAAAGCAACAATTTGCTTCTAAGGAACAGACTACAGAAAAGGAAAAGCAGTAACTTTATTATGGAGAAACATGGCAGACACTCTTATGAAGTATACTTAGAAAGTACAGAAAGTGCTCTTCAACTGTTTGCTACTCCATCCCAGGTGGCACTGTTGGTAAAGAATCTGCCTGCTAATGCCAGAGACACAAGAGATGCGGGTTGGATCCCTGGGTCAGGAAGATCCCTTGGAGAAGGGAATGGCTACCTCACTCCAGAATTCCTGCCTGGAGAATCCTATGGACCGAGGAGCCTGGCAGGCTACAGTCCACGGGGTCGCAAATAGTCAGATACAACTGAGCACACACACACACTCCATCACTATTCTCAGCTTACAGGTGAGAAACTGAGGAACAAACAGATGATATAACCTGGAACCAATTTCACCAGTTACCTCAGGGCCAAGCCAGATCCAAACACTAGCCATCTATGTCCAAGGGTGATATTCTTTGCCTGTATTACAGGCTCCTCACAGAATGCTTCTTCCAAAGAGAGGATCCTCCGAGCAGTTTTTTTTTTTTTTTTTTTTCTGAAAATTAAATTGTGCTTGCCCTTACTTGTAGGAAGTTGGCTAAAAGATCCAGCAGCTAGGTACGGCTGAAATGCCCAGGACCCACCAGCTCCTTCCAAGGCTGTCCTATCCTAGTGTCTAGAGCCAGAGCGCTGCTCTGGACAATACTGTACACTGAGGATGGATCCTAGCTCTCAATGCTGCAGACACAGAAACACACAAACCCCAGCAGAGGAGCGAGGTCTTCCTCACTCTGGGGCCACAGATGTCTGTCTTTTGTGGATTGGTCATTGCTGTCAGTTCCTGGCAATATGTGTCCACCAGCAGCACCCCCATACAAATGCTAGGGGGGTGGGGTTGGCTGGGAGCCACAGGGGGCTTCCCCAGTGGCTCAGACGGTAAAGAATCTGCCTGCAATGCAGGAGAGCAGGATTCAATCCCTGGGTTGGGAAGATCCCCTGGAGAAGAAAGGGAATGGCTACCCACTCTAGCATTCTTGTTGGAGAATCCCATGAACAGAGAAGACTGGTGGGGTGCAGTGCATGGGGTCTCAAAGAGTCAGACATAGTTGAGCAACTAACACAATAAACTGCAAGGAAACAGTGTCAGACTTTATTTTTGGGGGCTCCAAAATCACTGCAGATGGTGACTGCAGCCGTGAAATTAAAAGACGCTTACTCCTTGGAAGAAAAGTTATGACCAACCTAGATCGCATATTCAAAAGCAGAGACATTACTTTGCCAACTAAGGTCTGTCTAGTCAAGGCTATGGTTTCTCCAGTGGTCATGTATGGATGTGAGAGTTGGACTGTGAAGAAGGCTGAGTGCCAAAGAATTGATGCTTTTGAACTGTGGTATTGGAGAAGACTCTTGAGAGTCCCTTGGACTGCAAGGAGATCCAACCAGTCCATTCTGAAGGAGATCAGCCCTGGGATTTCTTTGGAAGGAATGATGCTAAAGCTGAAACTCCTGTACTTTGGCCACCTCATGCAAAGAGCTGACTCATTGGAAAAGACTCTGATGCTGGGAGGGATTCGGGGCAGGAGGAGAAGGGGACGACCGAGGATGAGATGGCTGGATGGCATCACTGACTTGATGGACGCAAGTCTGAGTGAACTCCAGGAGTTGGTGATGGACAGGGAGGCCTGGTGTGCTGCGATTCATGGGGTCGCAAAGAGTCGGACATGACTGAGCANCAGTACTTTGGCCACCTCATGCAAAGAGTTGACTCATTGGAAAAGACTCTGATGCTGGTAGGGATTGGGGTCAGGAGGAGAAGGGGACGGCAGAGGATGAGATGGCTGGATGGCATCACTGATTCGATGGATTTGAGTCTGAGTGAACTCCGGGAGTTGGTGATGGGCAGGAAGGATTGGCGTGCTGGGATTCGTGGTGTGGCAAAGAGTTGGACACGACTGAGCGACTGAACTGAACTGAACTGAACTGATTTCTTAACTTTCAGTTTTCCCATAAGAAAACTACAGATAATAACAGTAATTAGCTTATTGAGAGGATCAGATGAGCTCGGATTTGTACCTTGATAAACAGTAAATAATCTTGTAAATATCAGCTACTTTTATTGTTCAAAGTCAAGGACAATTTAAATATTGGAGTAGATTATTAAAGGAGTAAATCCTTCCCTTGAGTACAGCTGAGAACATGAGAGGGCCATCTCTGTCTGCAAGTGGCTTTCTTCTCCAGATGACCCATTTATGTATTTTTCTAGCCCACAAATCTAGAACTAAACTAAATAAGAAGCAACTGTTGTAAAAATCCTTTTTATACTCTTTCAGTATTCGCTTGCCATCTCTGGGAAGAAAAATNATCCTTCCCTTGAGTACAGCTGAGAACATGAGAGGGCCATCTCTGTCTGCAAGTGGCTTTCTTCTCCAGATGACCCATTTATGTATTTTTCTAGCCCACAAATCTAGAACTAAACTAAATAAGAAGCAACTGTTGTAAAAATCCTTTTTATACTCTTTCAGTATTCGCTTGCCATCTCTGGGAAGAAAAATTTTGCTACTGAAATTTCATGTTCGTCATTCTGAAACTGGGTTAGAGTCTGATGGGACTATACCGAAGCTTCAGGCTGGTAGTGTCGGAGGCATAGGGTGCCATTTGTGGCATACTCTCATTTCTTGGGCAAGCCTTGCTATTTCAGTGAGACCAGCCATATTGTCTCAATGTTTCTTCCAGAGCCAAGGACAATTACTTTGCCTGGGCATGTGGCAGGTGAATGGCCAGGGACATGACGCCCCCAGAGAAGCCCTCACCAGTGCCTACTGGAGTTGGTAGATGAACTCTTCTTTTCAAGCGAGAAGATATTCATTTATACTGTTTTCTCATGGGAGCCCATCCTGGACACTCACAGAGGATTTGCTTGGTAATTCACCTTTATCGGCTGCCTTGTCTTCCTTGACTCTTTTCCCCTACCTCTTCCTCCAGTGTTTGGGGTCATCTCTCAAGCAAGTTGCTTGTATTCAAAACCTTTGTTTCAGAGTCTGCTTTTGGGGGAGCCAAACTGAGGTAGAGTGTCAGTGACTTTTGTAATTTTATTTATTAATTTTTCTAACTTGAGATACAATTGACACGTAATTAAGTTTAAAGTGTAAAATGTATTGATTTGACACACATGCATATTGTATCTTTCATGTTTTCATCACAATACAGATTTGATGAGAATGGGAAAGAATGGGATTTATGGGGGGATTTGGAAAGATGAATGTCCATTTATTTTAGTTACAAACATCTTATTTAATACAGGCATACCTTGTAGATATTTCGAGTTTGGTCCTAGCTCATCACAATAAAGTGAGTCACACAAATTTTTTGTTTCTCAATGCATATAAAAGTTATGTTACATTATAGTCTATTAAATGTGCAATAGCATTATATGTAAAAAGAACAGACATACATTTAAAATTACTTTACTGCTAAAAATTACCAGCCATTATCTGAACCCTCAGTGAGTTCTCATCTTTTGGCTGGTAGAAGATGTTGCCTTGATGTTGGTGGATGCTGATTGATTAGGGTGGTGGTTGTTGAGGGCTGGGGTAAGCTGTGGCAATTTCTTCAAATAAGACAACATTGAAACTTGCTGTCATGATTGACATTTCCTTTCACAAACAGTTTCTCTGTAGCATGTAATGGTGTTTGACAGAATTTTACCCACGATTGGACTTGTTTCAAATTTGGAGTCAATCCCTTCAAAATGTCTGCTTTATTGACTAAGTTTATGTAATATTCTAAATACTTTGTTATCATGTCAATAATCTTCACAGCACCTTCACCAGGAGTGGATTTTATCTCTATANTTTTTTTTTTTTTTTTTTTCTGAAAATTAAATTGTGCTTGCCCTTACTTGTAGGAAGTTGGCTAAAAGATCCAGCAGCTAGGTACGGCTGAAATGCCCAGGACCCACCAGCTCCTTCCAAGGCTGTCCTATCCTAGTGTCTAGAGCCAGAGCGCTGCTCTGGACAATACTGTACACTGAGGATGGATCCTAGCTCTCAATGCTGCAGACACAGAAACACACAAACCCCAGCAGAGGAGCGAGGTCTTCCTCACTCTGGGGCCACAGATGTCTGTCTTTTGTGGATTGGTCATTGCTGTCAGTTCCTGGCAATATGTGTCCACCAGCAGCACCCCCATACAAATGCTAGGGGGGTGGGGTTGGCTGGGAGCCACAGGGGGCTTCCCCAGTGGCTCAGACGGTAAAGAATCTGCCTGCAATGCAGGAGAGCAGGATTCAATCCCTGGGTTGGGAAGATCCCCTGGAGAAGAAAGGGAATGGCTACCCACTCTAGCATTCTTGTTGGAGAATCCCATGAACAGAGAAGACTGGTGGGGTGCAGTGCATGGGGTCTCAAAGAGTCAGACATAGTTGAGCAACTAACACAATAAACTGCAAGGAAACAGTGTCAGACTTTATTTTTGGGGGCTCCAAAATCACTGCAGATGGTGACTGCAGCCGTGAAATTAAAAGACGCTTACTCCTTGGAAGAAAAGTTATGACCAACCTAGATCGCATATTCAAAAGCAGAGACATTACTTTGCCAACTAAGGTCTGTCTAGTCAAGGCTATGGTTTCTCCAGTGGTCATGTATGGATGTGAGAGTTGGACTGTGAAGAAGGCTGAGTGCCAAAGAATTGATGCTTTTGAACTGTGGTATTGGAGAAGACTCTTGAGAGTCCCTTGGACTGCAAGGAGATCCAACCAGTCCATTCTGAAGGAGATCAGCCCTGGGATTTCTTTGGAAGGAATGATGCTAAAGCTGAAACTCCTGTACTTTGGCCACCTCATGCAAAGAGCTGACTCATTGGAAAAGACTCTGATGCTGGGAGGGATTCGGGGCAGGAGGAGAAGGGGACGACCGAGGATGAGATGGCTGGATGGCATCACTGACTTGATGGACGCAAGTCTGAGTGAACTCCAGGAGTTGGTGATGGACAGGGAGGCCTGGTGTGCTGCGATTCATGTGGTCGCAAAGAGTCGGACATGACTGAGCAACTGAACTGAACTGAATAAGACATAGTGATGTTATGTAGCACCCCACATAAGACCATGAGCATGGCACATCACCTCTGTAGTATTCTTCCCCCAAATCTGAAACTACAGTCTAATCACCAGACAAATAGAAAGACATTCTACAAAATACCTAATGTGCGTCCTGTGCTCAGTCGTGTCAGGCTCTTTGTGACCCCATGGACTGTATCCCGCCAGGCTCCTCTTTCCACGGAACTTTCCAAGCAAGAATACTGGAGTAGGTTGCCAACAAAATAGCCAGACAAGTACTCTTTTAAAGAAAGACACAGAGGGAATTCCCTGGCAGTCTTCTGAGTAGGCCTCTGTGCTCCCACTCCTGTGGGCCTGGTCGCGGAACTCTGACTGTACAAACCATGCAGTGCAGCCAAGTAAGTAAATGAAAAATAAAAAAGGTATGGAAAGATCAAGGAACTGTCCACATGAAAAGAGACTAAAGACACACAGTAACTAAAAGCAACAGAAAAACTAAAACTGAAATAAAGCCTGTGGTTTAGCTCACAGTGTTGTGATGTTACCATTAGAGGAAACTGGGGGAGGGTGTATGGAATCTCTGTGTACTATCTTTTCATTATTCTCTAAGTCCAAAAGTATTTCAAAATAAAAAGTTTAAAAGAAACGACAAAACAGTGTCTATCAACTGTCATGTATAAACCGTGGAGCACTATTCAGCAATAAAATGGGATAAAATAATGATTACTGTACTGTGGTTGAACATCCTAAAAATTATACTAAGTGAAAGAAGTCACATACATACACACAAAAAAAAACTCTGCGAGATTCTAGAAAAAGTAAATATAGTGATAGAAAGGAGGCAGATAGTTTATCAGAGACCAGAGAGGTGGGAGAGAGGATTGGCTGCAAAAGAATATGAAGACATTTTTTGTCTGATTTATGGAAACCATCTAAACCTTGGTTGTATTGGTGGCTATGCAACAGTATGAATTTGTCAAAAATCAAACTGCACACATAAAGTTGGTAAATTTTATTGAATACCTGTTGCAAATTAATAGAGCTTTCTTTAAAAAAAATTGTGATATATTATGCAACTTTTGTGTAAAAGTCAAAAGGAGGAGTTACGAACATAAACACATAAACACTTATCTTCAAAGAGAAACACTAGAAAAATAAGCCAAAAAGCAAACAAAATGATTACCCATACAGGACCAAGAAAACAAGGGGAAAAGGATACCATGGAAGTGAGATATCTTTGAATAAAATTTGTTCTATAATTTTGAACAACTCATACAACTGTTTTACATACTCAAAACTAAACCAAAAAGAAAACCAGCGACCTCCTATGTTGTCATGCTTTGTGTGCTAATGGAACACTGATACGTTGCCTATATCCCATTTCATTAAAATGGACCCAGACTATAAATTTGACCCAACCGAGTCATTTTTCTTCAGTAATGAAGTCTCCCTGCTATATGTATTTATGTTTTGCTGCAACGTATCTGAAAGCTACCATCTGTAGTTAATAAGAACAAAACACTATCACAGATTGTTTTAATTTCCTGCCTGTTATCAGCAGCAAGGAGGTAACCCTGGAAACAAGGATTTATAGCATTCTATTTCCTACTGTTGGTCATAACCAACAAAAGAAACCAAGCTGCCTCCAAAAGTTAAAGGCCATCTATAACACCACCACACACAAACTGTATAAAAATATACCTTTCTAATGTCCTTAATGACTAAGCAATGACAACGAATAACCCTGCTGGGCAGTCATCCCTCAAGTGTTTAGTCCCTTCCTGAAAGCGCACCCTCTGAACCAGGAGTTCTGACTCCTCCAGTGAGCTTGTTAAAACACAAAATCACTAAACCCTGCTCCCAGAGCTTCTGATTTAGAAGGTCTGGGTGAGCCTGAGAATTTACATTTTTAACAAGTTCCCAGAAGATGCTAATGCATCTGGAACCACACTCAAAGCAGCTGTTCTGAAGTATTCCGTGTTCTGTGCTGCTACAGAATCTTTACACCTTCAAATGCTCCTAGTCACACAACATATATCTTAAGGAACACAGACCTGTTTTTGCACGGGTAGAAGGAAACTCCTAGGGGAAATTCCACACAAAAGGAAAATTATATCTAATGAAATTTCTTTTGCATGAATGGTAATAGTAATTAGCACTATCCTGGATGTTTTGTGATCAGCACCAAAAATTAGAGATCTCTGAGGACGTAAGAATTGCACAGCCAATGCATTGTCTGGAGGACAACATTTAAAAATGATGGAAGAAGACCTGGAACATTGGACATGTGCCCAATTTAAGAAACAGGAGAGAGAGGATGGGGTCTACCTACTGCTTTCAAAATTAAGACAGAAAATGACGAGACCTAATAAGGCCTCAGACCTCTGTGCTCTCGGCTGGAATTAAATCAACTCAAGGGGCCAACAAAGATAAGCCCAGGTGTTTTAGTGTAGAAACAGCTGAATCACTGGCCTGAACCCTCTAACATTAGAGCTGCCTCAACCAGCGTACAGGACTTACTATATTGTACTTCCTGCGCCACTGTTTATTTCTCCCAAACCTGGAAGTAAGTACTGCAGCTTAAGGCTTTGGAGTTTCCACACAGTACCCTACATGCCATGCGCACAGCCAGAGCCAAACAGAGATCTTCCATTTTATCTAATTAATATGTCAGTCTTTACCCTGTGATTTACTTCCTTAAAATAGAAGAGACTTTAAAGAAACTCATGTGGCCAAGGGAACATAAGAATTCTTACTGCGGTATTATTGGTAATAACATATATTCGGTATTTAAGTGTGCATCAGAAGAACAATTATACATCTTACTTAGGAAAGCACTAAAAGAGACTTCCCTGGTCATCCAGTGGCCAGAATTCCATGCTTCCAATGCAGGGGGCCTCAGTCCAACCTCTGGTCAGGGAACTAGATTCCATATGCTACAGCTGAGAGTTCACATGCCACAACTAAGACCTAGCACAGCCAAATAAAAACAAAGTTAAAAAATATCATTAAAACCATCAGCTAAGATATCGCCTCCTCTTGAGCAACAGTAACCTTCTACCAAAATCACATATGTACTGACCACCCCGCTTACCTCTTCTGGACAGTTTTCAAAGTTCTCTGAGACACTGTCTCTTGGGTTATAATCCTCAGGTTGACTAGAATAAAATTTTCCATTTCTTACTTAGATTGACTATTGATTAATTATTCCATCAACCAGAATATAACCATTTAGAAGAAACAAAAACAATACTACCTGTTTGTGGGCATACACATAAAATGAAAATATAAATATAGGCATGAGAGTAAGAGAACAAATTCACAACAGTGGTTAACTTTGTGAAGGGAGGGCAACAGGATCGAAAGAGATAATGATGAGCTTTACATGCATTTTTAAAAGCAATTATAGCAAAATTTTAAGGTTTGCTAAAATCAGATGAATGCTGGCTAAAAAGTTCTTTATACATTTTCTTATATTTTTGAGATACTTCATTAATAATGAAAAAAGATTCTTTAAACTGAGCTCGTACACATGTTGGTGGGGTTTTTCTCCTGAAAAAAGGCAAGCAACTAGAGTAGGGTTTCATAGGAAAGACTGTTTGTAATGCTACAAACTCCTTCAGAAACACACTAAATCACACTCTGCAATTAAAAAAAGCCTTCTGGTCTGAGTGTGGCATTGAAATGTTTGCTTTCTACCTCTTGTCTGAAAAGTTTGTCCTAAGAGCAATATTAAAACAAATTAAAAGAGGAAAGAAAATCACTATTGCCACTTTCATTTCCATCATGGTACTACACATCTTGTTAGTACTTACAACACATACAGCTTTCAGCACTTAACAAGACAAAGCCAACATTTGTGAAAACTGGCCAAAATAAGCATAAACCCAGACATTTCACATACTGACATAATGACAGAAACTGAGATGACTTTAGACGACCACTCGCACCGTCTGCTGGAGGGGCAGAGCTGCCGCACGCTTCGATATGCTCCTTGAACTTACTCCACAAACTGCAAGCTTGTCAGCAGGAAAGATCCAGTGCAATGCAGAGAAAGTAAAGTCTGGTTATTTTGGAGATTTTCCTTCCTGCCATCCTTCACTTCAGTTCAGTCACTCAGTTATGTCTGACTATGACCCCATGGCCTGCAGCAAGCCAGGCTTCCCTGTCCATCACCAACTCCCAGAGTTTACTCAGACTCATGTCCATCAAGTCGGTGATGCCATCCAACCATCTCATCCTTTGTCGTCCCCTTTTCCTCCTGCCTTCAATCTTTCCCAGCATCAGGGTCTTTTCCAATGAGTCAGTTCTTCACATCCGGTGGCCAAAGTATTGCAGCTTCAGCATCAGCACTTCCAATGAATATTCAGGACTGATTTCCTTTAGGATTGACTGGTTTGATTTCCTTTCAGTCCAAGGGACTCTTAAGAGTCTTCTCCAACACCACAGTTCAAAAGCATCAATTCTTTGGCACACAGGTCTCTTTATGGTCCAACTCTCACATCCATATGTGACCACTGGAAAAAACCACAGCTTTGACTATATGGACATTTGTCAGTGAAGCAATGTCTCTGCTTTTTAAAATGCTGTCTAGGCTTGTCATCCTTGGCAGAGGTAAATTCTCATATTGCTTCTAAGCAATTAAAATATAGTTAAGACAACATAAATAGACCTTGAGGGCATCATGCTAAGCAAAATAAATCAGACAGAGAAAAATACACAGCATATGATCTCTTATAAGTGGAATCTAAAAAGGCTGAACTTGGAGAAACAGAGTCTAATGGTGCTTACAAGGGGTTGGGAGGGTGAAGGGGGAGAGGTTAGTCCTAGAGTACAAACTTCCAGTTAAAGATGAATAAATTCTAGGGATTTAATGCACAGCTTTTTTATTATAATCAATAGGACTGGACAAGGTCAGCTTTCATTCCAGTCCCAAAGAAAGGCAATGCCAAAGAAAGTTCAAACTACCATACAGTTGTGCTCATTTCAAATGCTAGTAAGATTATGCTCAAATTCCTTCAGGTTAGGCTTCAACATTACATGAACTGAGAATTTCTAGATGTTTAAGCAGGGTTTAGAAAAGGCAGAGGAACCAGAGATCAAATTGCCAACATTTTCTGGATCATAGATAAAGCAAGAGAATTTCAGGAAAACATGTAAGCAAAAGCTGTTGACCACGTGGATCACAATAAACTGTGGAAAATTCTTAAAGAGATGGGAATACCAGACCACCTCACCTGTCTCCTGAGAAACCTGAATGGAGATCAAGAAGAAATAGTTAGAACCTCACATGAAATTAATGACAGGTTCAAAATTAGGAAAGGAATAAGACAAGGCTGTATACTGTCACCCTGTTTAACTTTTATGCAGAGTACATTATGCAAAATCCTGGGCTAGATGAATCACAAGCTAGAATCAAGATAGCCAGGGAAAATACCAACAACCTCAGATATGCAGCTGATACCATCCTTATGACAAAAAGTGAAGAGGAACTAGAGAGCTTCTTGATGAGGAAGAAAGAGGAAAGTGAAAAGGCTGGCTTAAAACTCAACACTCAAAAACAAACATCATGGCATCTGGTCCATCACTTTCATGGCAAATAGATGGGGGAAAAGTGGAAACAGTGACAGATTTTCTTTTCTTGGGCTCCAAAATCACTTGGATGGTAAATGCAGCCATGAAATTAAAAGATGCTTGCTCCTTGGAAGGAAAGCTATGACAATCCTAGACAACATATTAAAAAGAAGAGCCATCGTTTCGCCAACAAAGTCTTTTAAACCAAAGCTATGGTTTTTCCAGTAGCCATGTATGGATGTGAGAGTTGGAACATAAAGGAGGCTGAGTGCCAAAGAATTGATGCTTTTGAACTGTGGCGTTGAAGAAGACTCTTAAGAGTCCCTTAGAGACTGTAAGGAGATCAAATCAGTCAATCCTAAAAGAACTGAATTCTGAATATTCATTGGAAGCTGCTGAAGCTGAAGTTTCAATACTTTGACCACCTCATGCATAGAGCTGACTCATTGGAAAAGGCCCTAATGCTGGGAAAGATTGAAGGCAGGAGAACAGAGAGCAGAGGAAGAGATGGTTGGATAGAATTACTGACACAATAAACATGAATTTGAGCAAACTCTGACAGATGGCAAAGGATAAGGAAGCTTGGCATGCTACAGTTATGGGGTAGCAAAGAGTCAGACAAAAAATCACATATTTGAAAGTTGCTAATAGATCTTAAAAGGGGGGTAATTCTATTGCAACATATAAATGTATCAAATCAAAACACTGTACACCTTAAATTTATACAATGTTATATGAGAATTGACACTTTTGAAACATGGTGTTGAGGAAGATTCTTGAGAGTCCCTTGGACTGCAAGGAAATCACACCAGTCAGTCCTAAAGGAAATCAGTCCTGAATATTCACTGCAAGGACTGATGCTGAAGCTGAAGCTCCAATACTCTGGCCACCTGATGCAAAGGACTGACTCATTGGAAAAGACCCTGAAGCTGGGAAAGACTGAAGGCAGGAGAAGCGGCCAACAGAGGATGAGATGGTTAGATGGCATCACCAACTGGATGGATATGAGTTTGAGCAAGCTCTGGGAGTTGGTCAGGGACAGGGAAGCCTGGCATGCTGCAGTCCATTGGGTCCCAAAGAGTCAGAGATGACTGAGTGACTGAACTGAATTGGTCAATTATATCTTAATAAAACTGGGGGGGGCGGGGGAAGATAGCCACAGCTATGGAAATAAATGTTGGATGTCCTCAAAAGAGTACTGATATACATATACAGTCAAGGCTATGGTTTTCCCTGTGGTCATGTATGGATGTGAGAGTTGGACTGTGAAGAAGGCTAGGCGCCGAAGAATCAATGCTTTTGAACTGTGGTGTTGGAGAACACTCTTGAGAGTCCCTTGGACTACAAGGAGATCCAGCCAGTCCATTCTGAAGGAGATCGGCCCTGGGATTTCTTTGGAAGGAATGATGTTGAGGCTGAGGCTCCAGTACTTTGGCCACCTCATGCGAAGAGCTGACTCATTGGAAAAGACTCTGATGCTGGGAGGGACTGGGGGCAGGAGCAGAAGGGGATGACGGAGGATGAGATGACTGGATGGCATCACTGACTCGATGGGCATGAGTCTGAGTGAACTCCAGGAGTTGGTGATGGACAGGGAGGCCTGGCGTGCTGTGATTCATGGGGGTCTCAAAGAGTTGGACATGACTGAGCGACTGAACTGAACTGATGCATGTTTCATTCAGCAAATACAGGAGCAGTGCATTATTCCATCCTTTCAGCTGGCCTCATCATGAACACAACATCTATCAATGAGAGACATGTTTCATATAGAAGTTAAAGACCTTTTTCTTGATTACAACAGTAATGTTCATAATAGTTTATTCATAAGACAATACAATACTGAAATGAACAAACGGAAGCACATAAATCCTCTCTACCCACAGTAAGTGACTGGCTCTTAGGGAACCACATGCACAGTGGTTCAAGAAGTAGTATGGCGAAGTAGAAGGAATGAGCTCTCTCTCAGGCTCTGTGCAGACTGCGACCTGGCTGGCAGGGCCCTTACAGGTAAGCTGATGGTTTTGAAAAAGGAATTCAACATGACTCCTAGGTTCTGGCTTGCACAGTTCGGGGGTGTTGGAAATCAATGCCAAATTACAATAGAATTACCCTCCCACCCCACTGGTCAGCTTTTGGGACATGCACAGCAATGGCTAGTGGCTTCCTGTACTGAGGCAGAGAAAAGCATCTGTTTTATTCAGATTGATTCATGGATAAAACTGAAGGTTGCCAATCATACACACTAGTAACTCTCAAAGTTACCTAAGCCAAAGAACTCTCATTCTGGCCACAGTTTACTACTCTGAACATTTGTAGTAGTTGAAAATAAGGTCCTTAAAAGGCTATTTAAAGAAAGAAACATGGTATATTCAAGGAGTCATTAAAAACACACACACTTGTCAAATTCAGTTCTTTAATCAGATAATTCTGTATATCTTCCACAGTCCAGTTGTGTAAGTGAAAATGGAACTTATAAAATAGATGGTGGTAACAAAGTATGGTTTGTGGCAGTTCTAAAGAAAGAACACACCAATCTGATAAACTATCCATTTGCTTCAAAGTCTTTAATACGTTCATCCTTAGTATTCTGCTTCACTTATGTCATGAGATTTCATACTGACGAATTTTATAGAACCATTCTATTTTATGGAACCATTTGGTGGATTTTACGACAAATGAATACCAGCAGGGTGTACAAGCCTCTATCATTTGTGACAAATGATTAAAGGACAAGAGATCATCTTTTAGAACAGTGGCTCCCAATCGCTTCTCAGCCTTTTGGCTAAGATCAAGTGCGGAACAGCGGCTCCCAAATATAGCCTATCATAGGGAACCCTGGGAAAATATAGTTTCCCAAGCCACCCTGACAAAGTCTGATTCACTGGCTATGGGGTGATCCCAGGATTATGTCTTTTAAAAACCTAAGCAATTCCAGTAATCAGTCAAACCAGGAGCATATGTGTTTAGGGGTGAGCGAGGATGAAGACTGAAAATGGACCTACTGCTGCTGCTGCTGCTGTCGCTTCAGTCGTGTCCGACTCTGTGCGACCCCATAGATGGCACCCCACCAGGCTCCCCCATCCCTGGGATTCTCCAGGCAAGAACACTGGAGCAGGTTGCCATTTCCTTCACTGCATGGAAGTAAAAAGTGAAAGTGAAGTTGCTCAGTTGTGTCCAACTCTTAGTGACCCCATGGACTGCAGCCCACCAGGCTCCTCCATCCATGGATTTTCCAGGCAAGAGTACTGGAGTGGAGTGCCATTGCCTTCTCCAAATGGACCTACTACTGGCTCTAATTTGCTGTTCAGCAAGACCCGAATGATGGGCAATATAATTTCTCTCCATAAACCCTCACTACGGTCACCACAGCAGAGGGTGACAACCCAGGCAGAACACTGTGAGCTCTGCGAAGAGGCCTGGCAGAGGGACTGAGGTTGGGGGCAGCAGGGTGGGTGACAAGAGGAGAGAGGAAGGGAAGAAGGTGGAGCCACCTTCAGAGCAGGTGGCAGAAAGAACCATGTGGTCGAGCAAAAAGCAGAGGAAGGAGGACCTCACATGAGAAAGTTGTTCCCATCTCCTTGAAAAATATCAGCCATTTAAGAAACCAGTTGGCTCCTACAGCTCACTAGAAATCACTTTTGAGAATAACATGATCGAGTTTTCCTAGGAGTCCTGTACTACTACTTTCCAAGCTGGACACAAACATTTCAAACTGTGATATCAAAAACCTTAAGATCTGAGAAATAAGCCTATATGTAAAAATATTCAGAGAAAGACCACAGCTAAACTACAGAAGTAATAGTTCCCATAAGGGGAAAATTATGGACCAGGAGAGGAAATACAGTTAAACTAAAGATACAGATTTGAGCCAGGCCTTAAAGATGGATAAGAGGAAAGAGAGGGTTTTCTAGAGGGGGTGAGGAAAGGAGGTGCCATATGAAATGAAATAGGGAGGTGGCAAACGATAAAAAGAAAGGTGCACTGCTTGAACGAGGCATGCACTGGGCAGAAACTAGGTTCCCTTCGTCTAGAGCACTTTTCTTTCAAGTGAAAATTTACATTTAGTTCATGCCCTCTTTCAAGTCCTGCCACACTCTGCATTCATCAAAAGTTATCATCCCCATTTGACAGATGAGGAAACTGATGCTCTACCTGGAAACACCAAGTGCCTGCTGAAGAAGAGCCAACTGTTAGTTCAAGAGCTGGAGTTTGACCCCTGTCCTCTGACTTCCAGATGAGAGCCTCAATCACCAGCCACCTGAACCTGGAGAGACCAGACCAAATCGGGAGTGGCTGCAGCTGTGAGGTGATGAAACCCAGAGTCAATGACATCAAAGGAAATGTTGCCATTGTTATTCAGTCTCTCAGTTGTGTCCGACTCTTTGAGACCCCACAGACTGCAGCGTTCCAGGCTTCCTTCTCCTTCACTGTCTCCCGGAGTTTGCTCAAACTTATGTCCATTGAGTCGATGATACCATTCAACCATCTCATCCTCTATACCTCTTCTCCTGCCCTCAGTCTTTCCCAGCACTAGGGTCCTTTCCAATGAGTTGGCTTTTCACATCAGGTGGCCAAAGTACTGGAGCTCCAGCTTCCATATCAGCCCTTCCAATGAAAACTCAGGACTGATTTCCTTTAGAATTGACTGATTTCATCTCCTTGCTGACCAAGGGACTCTCAAGAGTCTTCTCCAGCACCATAATTTGAAAGCATCAATTCTTCAGTGCTCAGCCTTTTTTATGGTTCAACTCTCATATCCATACATGGAAAAACTAGGACATGAAGAGAGCAAATCTGATTTTTTAAAAGAAAGATAAAAGTTATAAACATGGAGGCTGAAGGAGAGGAGAGGGTCAAGCTAACTGCCAGTCCAGGAGAGCAGCTAGAAAGAGTGGCCTGATACCAACTGGCTGCTGGATCCCAGAGCTATTGCACCTCAATGGCAAAGTTCTGTTTTACGAACTATTTATTTGGTTTATATGCAGGAAAATTCAGTAATTTAATGCTATTTTGACCTTTACTTTTTAAAATCAAACTGGAAGTTTCAGAGGAAAGGAGAATCCCATTAAATCTTCAAACTAATAAAAAGGCTTTTTTTTAAAAGGAAATTCTCTATGGCAGTTTATCCTAGGAAACCAGTAAAAGACTATTTTTCAAACCAATTAGAGTCTTACAATCTTCAAGATCCAAATATTGTATCTCTTCTAATTGTGATATTACATGAAGAAAATAGTGCTCTTGCTTAAAAATGTTTTCCCTGAATTTAATTGTCTTTAGACCTAAATTCCAGTTTCCAGGAATATGAGAGCTAGAGAAACAAACTGGATGAAAACAAGAAGAAAAGAATCACGCAAATCTCAAAGGCAGAATATCTTACAGGAGAGCTGACAATCTCTGATAAATTAGGGGGAGGAAGGTAGTAGAGCTTTAGATTAAAACCTAACGATCAAATGCAAATGTATGGATACTAAGTGGGTCGTAGTTTGAAACAAATGAGTGAAAGACATTTGGGATAACTGGAGAATCTGAATGTAGNATAAAATTGTATAAGGGACAACTATATACTTACTACCTAGATTCAAAATTAACATTTTGTTGCATCAGTATGGCCTCTTCCTTTCTGAGAGCAAATCAGAGGTGTTGTTTTGAGGTGAAGTGTCACAGTCAAAGTTATTTTTCTTCTTAACCATTTATACTCTCCTTAGTAAAACTAGGGCTTTCCAGGTGGCTCCGTGTTAAGAAGGTGAAGTCTCTCAGTTGTGTCCGACTCTTTGCGACCCCATGGACTGCAACCTACTAGGCTTCTCCGTCCATGGGATTCTTCAGGCAAGAATACTGGAGTGGATTGCCATTTCCTCCTCCAGGGGATCTTCCCAACCCAGGGATCAAACTCATGTCTCCTGCATTTGCAGGCAGATTCTTAACATGGGCTTCCCTCGCGGCTCAGAGGTTAAAGCGTCTGCCTCCAATGCGGGAGACCCAGGTTCGATCCCTGGGTCAGGAAGATCCCCTGGAGAAGGAAATGGCAATCCACTCCAGTATTCTTGCCTGAAGAATCCCATGGACGGAGAAGCCTAGTAGGTTGCAGTCCATGGGGTCGCAAAGAGTCGGACACAACTGAGAGACTTCACCTTCTTAACACGGAGCCACCTGGAAAGCCCTAGTTTTACTAAGGAGAGTATAAATGGTTAAGAAGAAAAATAACTTTGACTGTGACACTTCACCTCAAAACAACACCTCTGATTTGCTCTCAGAAAGGAAGAGGCCATACTGATGCAACAAAATGTTAATTTTGAATCTAGGTAGTAAGTATATAGTTGTCCCTTATACAATTTTATCCACTTTCATATTTGGAAGTTTTACATAATAAAAATTAAATGTAAAATAAAACATGATGATTCTAACAGAATATCAGTTTTCTCGGTATTACAGTTTAACCAACAATTCCTCTTCTAAATGATATGAAGATTTACAATAGACTAAAACCTCAAGTGCTAGTTTGACTGCTAAGTCGCTTCAGTCGTGTCCAACTCTGTGTGACCCCATAGACGGCAGCCCACCAGGCTCCCCCGTCCCTGGGATTCTCCAGGCAAGAACACTGGAGTGGGTTGCCATTTCCTTCTCCAATGCATGAAAGTGAACAGTGAAAGTGAACTCATTCAGTCACATCCGACTCTTTGGGACCCCATGGACTGCAGCCCACCAGGCTCCTCCGTCCATGGGACTTCCCAGGCAAGAGTATTAGAGTAGGGTGCCATTGCCTTCTCCGCTAGTTTGATTAGCAACTGTTTATTCTTCTTGAAGAAGTGTCTACAAGACTCCTGAGGGGAAAGTCTTTAAATAAAGGCTTTGTACAATCAGAGGGGCTAAGGTTAGAAGACCTTAGAATGCATCAGTGAAGAAACTTTTAAAAAAATCTGCGTCACAAGAAAAATAAGAGAGTCTTGTTACCATAGAAACTATGCAGCTTGAATGTTTCAAAGGAACACGGCACCTCGAGCAACAAAGAAAGCCTGCGGTCCTTGCTAGGACCTCACCTGTCAACTGCTGGAAGTCAACAGAGTGAGCAAAGAGCCCATGCTGACACGTGTGCCCACAGTCCAGAGACCTCGGCAAGATAATTCAGCTCTAATCTATCTGCCACTTCCTGCAGACCAGATCCACGACAGTTGAGCAGAGTCACAGAGTAGTTAGTGTGGATGCCCTGACTAGTCTAGACGAGTTGTTCTTCCCATTGTGCCAGGATGATTCTTTGCTAACACACTAAAATGGCTTGAGAAGCACCAGAAGGACCCTTAGAATTATATCCGTGAGCATTTATAACATGTGAATATGCAGTTAAAATACTTGTCTTTTTTATAAACTACTTCACTTGTAAAGAGCCACCCTCAAAAAGGTTCAGTTTATTGTGAAGGGGGTATAAAAAGAAAGAGATGATAGTAAAATCAAACAAACAAACAAAAACACCCAGCATGGCCTAAGTTTGGCCTCCACTGAGGCAAAGCCTGAAGGTGCTAACAGCTGGCGGCTGTCAGCTCACTGCACCTTACTCTCACGGCTGAAAGGCAAATTGTTTTTGATGGGCAACCAGAGTGGCACACCTCCACAGTTCCCTGGGCGGGGACTGAAGCACTTCTGTACTGAAGGGGTGGTGAGTCAGAGAGGTGTGACCCACAGCAGCTTTACCTTAAAGTGGTCTGGAGTCCCCCACAGCCTTGCCAGGTTCACAGCCTCTCAGGGGAACTCCAGTACCCAGCATCTTCATCACTTCTCACTGACATCTTACCACACGTGCATAAAGTATACAGCGGTATAATTGTATTTTAAGCTATTTTAGTGATAAATTCCTTTTTTGGGATGTTTGTCAATGGCCTCTTGAACTGGGCCCTGATTCCTACTTGGAATAAAAACAAAGACAGGTACATAAAACAAATCATGCCTCACAGCGATAGCCACGAATTTCACTGAGACAGCATCTGGACAAACAATCTCAAAAAAATTCAGCACAGAACTCAGCAACTGCCAATTTCCTCCTCTAAACCTGGATACTTTTCTCAGAACTCCAGAGAAGCAAAAGATGTTGATTGGGCTGGGGAGACGGGGGCGAGGGGAGAGACTCTTATGTTTAGCAATCAAACCCACCCCCCTAAAAAACAGGAAAAATTAGAGGAAGAGAACAGACATAATGGCCAAATACTGCAGGACAAGCCTCATGTAGGACGTGTGCCTGAGTCTCCAGCTCCAATGTGAGAAGGAGAAAGAGTGGTTTTTCAAACCAGGCTATGCACTAAACTAAAACGCTCAATTGCCCTCCTGAGGAGAGGGTGATGGAAGATAATTTTTAAACACAGGCAAGAGGCTGGAACACAATAAAACCTCACAGCTGTAGTGAGGAAATGAGTTAAGTGTTTTCAGAAAGCAGAGACCTATTCCATGTCTGTAAGATCACGCTGGCACTACTGGCTGGGAGCAGGACATCTAGAAAGCAAAACAGGTGGTAAAGACGTCACTGGACTTCAGGTGAGAGATTACCTTACTTCAGACCAAGGCAAGGTAACAGAGTCTACAGATATTCACGGAGTACAAAAGTCAGAACATGGGGCACAAGTAACCAAGGCGCTTAATGAGAAGGAGGAATCCCAAGATGAAATGAACAACCTTTACAACATTGATAAAGTCTGTAAATGTGTTCAGGTAAAGTTGTCCATTAGAAGGGCTGACTTGCTAGAATGGACTTTAAAAACATCAGAGAAAGGAGCCAGCCCTTTCCATGCTGATCTTTAAAAAGTTTAAAATAAACCTGCTGCTGCTAAGTCGCTTCAGTCGCGTCTGACTCTGTGCAACCCCATAGATGGCAGCCCACCAGGCTCCCCCGTTCCTAGGATTCTCCAGGCAAGAATACTGGAGTGGGTTGCCCTTTCCTTCTCCAATGCATGAAAGTGAAAAGTGAAAGTGAAGTCACTCAGTCGTGTCCGACTCTTCGCGACCCCATGGACTACAGCCCATCAGGCTCCTCCGTCCATGGGATTTTCCAGGCAAGAGTACTGTAGTGGGTTGCCATTGCCTTCTCTGTTAAAATAAACCTAACTGCTTTGAAAGCTTCATTTAACTCTATGATACAGATAACTACAAATGTAAGTTGTGAAAAAAATATTCTTCTTATTCCAGAATACCTAAGAGCATAATCTTGATAATCAAGGACTATTTCTGTTTAAAAAAAATATAAAAACAATTTCCGCCTAGGTTCAGCTCAAAATCCACCTCCTCTATAGTCATCTGTGGTTTCAAGTTTCTCTGCCATAAGAAGCCACCTTCCTTGTGACCACACTTCCTACGTGCTCCTCTCAGCAGGAACTCACTGTCTGGTCCCTGCTAAGACAGATCACAGGCTCCTTGCGGGCCAAGCCAAGGCCAACCAGTTTTCCTTCCCCTTTAAGAGTTAGCACGAGGTCATTCACAGACTTAGTATTTGACAAATAAATACGAACACAGTCAAAGTATCTTCGATTCTAAAGATTTCTTTAAATAAGTAAATAAAAATGTAATACAAATTTAAGAACATACAACATTCTACAGAATGAGTTACTGGTTAAAACAAGGACCAAATGGGTCTTTTCTAATTTTAAAATGATGTTCTTAACACGGATGAACCTTGAAGACATTATGCTAAGTGAAATAAGCCAGCCATAAAGGACAAAATGGTATCATTCCACTCATAGGTGGTCCCTAGAGTACTCAAAGGCACACAGAAAGTAAAACAGAGGTTACCAAGGGCTGGAAGGAAAGGGGATGAGGGAGTTATGGGCTAACAAGTAAGATTTCAGTTTGGGACAAAGAAAATTTTCTGGAAAGAGACTGTGGTGATGGTTGACTGTACTTAATGCCACTGAACTGTGCACGTAAAATGGTTAAAATGGTAAAGTTTATGTTGTGTTATACCACAAAAAAAAGCAAACAAATTTAAAAGAAAAAGAATATACAACATTCAACTGTATGCAACATCAACACAATTGCAGATATGCTGTAGGAAACACAACTGGGTGAGCTGGTACAGATGCAACATAATTTTGCTATACTGTTTTGCCTAACTATCCAAACAGGAGATAAGATAAATTTGTATCTCTGAAATTTACATACCATTGTAGTTATAGAAAAAATTCCTTTAAATAATGAGAAAGATTAAGAATTTATAACTTCATTTAACAAAAAGTATAAGCCCTAAAAACAGATATTTAAAACTGAACTGAAAAGTTTCTAAACAGTAAAACCATTAAAACAGACTCATAAGATACATGTATAACTGAATCTTTGCTGTATATCTGAAACTAACGCAACACTGTTAACCAACTATAGTCCAATACAAAATATAAAATAAAAAGCTAAAAAGAAAAGACTCACAGTGATAAAGTAAAATGATCACAACATAATTAAATGTGCTTTAGACAAAACATATAAAATTTTGGTTTTTAAATATCTCCCACAAAAGATTAAGTGGAGAAGTTTGTTAGTTATTAATCCATGTTAGAACTGAGTGTAATTTAGCTAAATTTTTGCAATTATTTACAAATTCCCCTGATTAAAAATTTCTTGAACTATCTTAAAGTCAGGATGTTAAACGATGCCTCAAAATGAAAACTCCTTGGTAAAATTCAGTACGAAAAGCAGAGTTCCTATGGGTTACGCTTCTCACATCTTAAATGGATCTTCATATTAAAACGTAATACAGTCACTTAAAACCTGAGCGGGCATGACGTTGCCTGGAACAGGAGCACTGTCTGCACACACACCTGGATGCTGCTGCACCGCCCTCTCGCAAGAGACCTGAACCAGACGCCCCTCAGTTTCCACCTCTTTATAGTTAGGACAGTCTCCAAGTTGAGGCTCATCTGAGCTCACATGCACACAGCCTGGCTCGCTTCCCAGGGTTCGGGTGTCCGTCCTCTTTTCTTCAACCCCTAAGGCGTTCATTTACCAGCATCCAGCATGCTGATGCCTCGATACACACCAAGGGGAAGCTCACAAGATCCTATCCGTCCGGGAAAAACACCTCAAAAAAATGTCTTGTTTTCTGTAATTTGTCACATTACTCTCTAAAGTCCTACAATCTGACTTCTAAGCACATTAAGCTATTGAAACTACTAACACTGAAATAAAATCTCAGTACTCATTGATAACACAGACAGAATGTCTACAGCACTTCAAAGCTGGGCACTTTATGCGTACTAACTTAATCCCCCAGTAACCTTATAAGATAAGCGAGTACTATCAAATGCCCTGTTTTACAGATGAGGCAATCAGGCACAGCTGCTCAGTAACAGGGTTTGAAGCCAGGCAATCTGGCTCAAGTTCTTTGTCTCGGGACCTTTCCCTTCTGTTCTGGGTTCCTTTTTAAAACATTTCCTGCCCACTCCTACACTCCTGGATCTCCTGCCCCTCACACCTCCCTTTAGGGCTGTCCCTGCTGGTTCTTCTCTCTCTTCTTAATGTCAGCATACTGACATCTCCTCTTCTCATTCCTTTGAGGAGCTCAGGCACTCTCCTAGCTGCAACTGTCAGCCTTATACTGATACTTCACAAATTTGAATTTCTAGCCTTAAACCATTAGGTTATCTCTTGGCCTGTTTAAGTCACTTTCTTTTCCTCTGCCCAAATACAAATTTTAACCATCCTATTCCCGTTGCTTTTAGTGCATAACGAGATATCCCAGAGTTTACTGATGAACAATTATTTTATTATGTCCTGGGATTCTGTGGGTCAGGACTTCAGACAAGGTGTAGAGGAGATGACTGACCTCTCTCTGCTCCACAACATCTGGGGCTTGCAAGGGACAACTATTCGGCTGGGAACTAGAATCACCTGGAGGAGTCTTTACTCGAATGTCTAGGGTTTGGTGCTAGCTGGTGGGTGGGACCTCAGCTAAAGCCATCAGCTGGAACACCCAGACGTGGCCTCTCCTCGAGGCAGAGATCCTCACAGCATGGCAGCCTCAGAGTAACTGGACTTTTACACGGTGGCTCAGGGCTCCAGAGTCTCCCATATTCTTAAAACACTTTCCAACTAATCCAAGCCCATAGTTCCTCCTCATCATAAAAGAAGGAATGTACATCAAGTGTTTTTCACATACCTTCTTAATTCTTACAAGATCCCAGGCAGAGCAAGTATTATCATCCTTCACAAAAAGAGAAAGATGAAATTTAAGTTTAGAGACATGTCAATAATTATACAGATAGTCAAGGGACAAAGTCACATTCAAACTCAGAATCACAACGAAGATCAAGCTTGCAAATATATACATCTAAATATTTTTTCTCTAATTCCAGGGTAAAGGTTTTCCGTAACCAGATTTTTCTCATCAGCTAACTATTAAAAAGTTGTATTTCTTTTGCTCCTAGACTTGAAACAAATTTGTCAAGATGTTTTTATCTATTTGGAAATACATGCACATACTCAAAAACTGAAAACTGAAAATATAGTGAGAAGTCAAGCATGTCATCTGCCATCTGCCCAGTCCATATCCCTGATTAACATGTAACCATTTGTGCACCCTCCAATTCTTAATGCAATATAAATATTTTATTGTCACCTACACACCCCCACATACACCTTTCCCCTACAAAACATAATTCATCCACATCATTTAGCTATTCTAAGGCAATGGCAACCCATTCCAGTACTCTTGCCTGGAGTACTGCAGTAGGCTGGTAGGCTGCAGTTCATGGGGTTGCGAAGAGTCGGACACGACTGAGCGACTTCACTTTCACTTTTCACTTTCATGCACTGGAGAAGGAAATGGCAACCCACTCCAGTGTTCTTGCCTGGAGAACCCCAGGGACGGGGGAGCCTGGTGGGCTGCCATCTATGGGGTCGCACAGAGTCAGACACGACTGAAGCAACTTAGCAGCAGCAGCAGTGACTAACCTCGAGCATAACACATTTTGTGTATGGAGTTCCCAGAAACAGGATTTTCAAATATGATATATGCATTTGTATTTAACAGCTGTTGTCAAATTATCATAAGGATAGTTACACTCTTAATGGTAATATTTGTTTCCCTGTCACTTCAATAATGTAATGAATATCAAGCTTCTAGGCTCTGGCCAATCAAACAAGGAAAAAATATATCTTTGAGTGGTCTTTGTGTATATCTTTCACTGAAGGTGAGGTCAGGCAACTTTCCATGTACTTCAGTTATTTGTATTCCCTTTCCTGTGAATTGTCTGTCCTCAGGTCTAGCCAACTCTTCAACTGTGTTTTTGGCCTTTCTCTCATATTAATTTCTAGCATCTCTTTTTATATTAGCATGGTTATTCTGTTGTCTACAATATGAACTGTAAATATGTCTTCCCAGTTTGTCATTTGACTTCATTTCTGTTAGTATTTGACATGTGAAAAGTCTTGGTTTTTATATAAAGTAACTGTTCTCTTTCATTGCTTCTAGATTGAGTCATAATTAAGCAGATCTCCAGTGCAGAATTAAAGAAATATATATAATAAATATTAACAACTTTATATCTCTTTAAGATTTATTTAAAATATTTCTAAATTTACTGAATGGTTGCAAAGATGGCCTAAAGAGTTCCCATATATTTTCTTTACAAAAGAACTCCAGTTAATAAATTCAGAAATTAAAGAACTAAACACCCCTATTTTTCAACTTCTAAAAAATACTGGATCTAGGCAGTCACCAATGACTACTAAAATCACTAACTGAAAGGCTGGTGAGAAACTCTTAAATGGACAAATTGGGCTGATAACACCTAAAGCCTATCCATTTTAATATCACAGAATGACAGACAACCACATATTTAGGTGCTTACCAATGGAAAAATACCCCACCAACCATGAAGCATTCTTGACTAAATTTAAGAGTCAGTGTGATGACAGGGAGGCAGGGAGTTGTTGTTGCTCAGTTGCCAAGTCATGTTCGACTCTTTGGGACCCATGGACTGCAGCAAAGCCAGGCTTCACTGTCCCTCATCATCTCCCAGAGTTTGCCCAAGTTCACATCCATTGAATCAGTGATGCCATCCAACTGTCTCTTTCTCTGCTACCCTCTTCTCCTTCAGCCTTCAATCTTTCCCAGCATCAGGGTCTTTTCCAATGAGTCATTTCTTTGCATCAGGTGGTCAAAGTATTGGAGCTTCAGCTTCAGCATTAGTCCTTCCAATGAGTATTCAGGGTTGAGTTCCTTTAAGTTTGACTGGTTTACTCTGCTTGTTATCAAAGAGACTCTCAAGAATCTTCTCCAGCACCACAAAAGTGTCAATTCTTCAGCACTCTGCTTTCTTTATGGTCCAACTCTCACATTCATACATGACTAAAGGAAAGACCATAGCTTTGACTATACAGATCTTTGTCAGCAAAGTGATGTCTTTGCTTTTTAACACATATCATCTTCTAATTTCACAGCTGCAGTCACCATCAGTAGTGATTTTAGAGCCCAAGAAGAAGAAATCTGTCACTGCTTCTACCTTTTCCTCTTCTATTTGCCATGAAGTGATGGGACCAGAAACAGTTAGAAGCAACAGTTAGAACTGGACATGGAACAACAGACTGGTTCCAAATAGGAAAAGGAGTATGCCAAGGCTGCATATTGTCACCCTGCTTATTTAACTTATATGCAGAGTACATCATGAGAAACGTTGGGCTGGAAGAATCACAAGCTGGAATCAAGATTACTGGGAGAAATATCAATAACCTCAGATATGCAGATAACACCACCCTTATGTCAGAAAGTGAAGAGGAACTAAAGAGCCTCTTGATGAAAGTGAAAGAGGAGAGTGAAAAAGCTGGCTTAAAGTTCAACATTCAGAAAACGAAGATCATGGCATCTGGTCCCATCACTTCATGGGAAATAGATGGAGAAACAGTGGAAACAGTGGCTGACTTTATTTTTCTGGGCTCCAAAATCACTGCAGATGGTGATTGCAGCCATGAAATTAAAAGACGCTTACTCCTTGGAAGGAAAGTTATGACCAACCTAGACAGTATATTAAAAAACAGAGACATTCCTTTGCCAACAAAGCTGCATCTAGTCAAGGCTATGGTTTTTCCAGTGGTCATGTATGGATGTGAGAGTTGGACTATAAAGAAAGCTGAGCACTGAAGAATTGATGCTTTTGAACTGTGGTGTTGGAGAAGACTCTTGAGAGTCCCTTGGACTGCAAGGAGATCTAATCAGTCCATCCTAAAGGAGCTCAGTCCTAGGTACTCATTGGAAGGACTGATGTTGAAGCTGAAAGAAACTCCAATACTTTGGCCACCTGATGCGAAGAGCTGACTCATTGGAAAAGACCCTGATGCTGGGAAAGATTGAGGGCAGGAGGAGAAGGGGACGATAGAGCATGAGATGGTTGGATGGCATCACTGATTCCATGGACATGGGTTTGAGTGGACTCCAGGAGCTGGTGACAGACAGGGAGGCCTGGTGTTCTGCAGTTCATGGGGTCGTAAAGAGTCAGACATGACTGAGAGACTGAACTGAACTGATGGGACCAGATGCCATAATCTTAAGTTTTTTTAAATATTGAGAGTTAAAGCCTTTTCACTCTCTTCTTTCACCCTCATCAAAGAGGCTCGTTAGTTCCTCTTCACTTTCTGCCATTATAGTGGTATCATCTGCATATCTGAGGTTTTTGGTATTTCTCCCAGCAATCTTGATTCCAGCTTGTAACTCACCCAGCCCAGCATTTTGCATGATGTGCTCTGAGTGCAAGTGAAAGTGTAAGTTGCTCAGTTCATTTCAGTTCAGTTCAGTCGCTCAGTCGTGTCCAACTCTTTGCAACCCATGGACTATACAGTCCATGGAATTCTCCAAGCCAGAATACTGGAGTGGGTAGCCTTTCCCTTCTCCAGGGAATCTTCCCAACCCAGGGATCAAACCAAGGTCTCCTTCATTGCAGGCAGATTCTTTACCAGATGAGCCACAAGGGAAGCCCAAGAATATTGGAATAGGTAACTATCCCTTCTCTAGCAGATCTTCCTGACCCAGGAATTGAACCAGGGTCTCCTGCACTGCAGGTGGATTCTTTACCAACTGAGCTATCAAGGAAGCCCTGTATGTATAACAAGGTGATAATAAACAGCTGTGATATATTTCTTTATCAATTTTGAACCCATCAGTTGTTCCACATAAGGTTCTAACTCTTGCTTCCTGACCCACATACAGGTTTCTCAGGAGACAGGTAAGATGGTCTTGGTATTTCCATCTCTTTAAGTTTTCCACAGTTTGTTAAGAGCCACACTTAACAAGGCCTTATTATCATAGTCAATGAAACAGAAAAAGATGTTTTTCTGGAATTCCCTTGCTTTCTCTATGATCCATGAATGCTGCCTATTTGACTTCTGGTTCTTCTGCCTTTTCTAAACCCAGCTTGAACATCTGGAAGTTCTTGGTTCCGTTATGCTGAAGCCTAGCTTGAAGGATTTTGAGCATAACCTTACTAGCATGGCAGATGAGTACAACTGTCTGGGTGTCTCAACATTCCTTAGTACTGCCCTTCTTGGGAACTGGGATGAAGATTGACCTTTTCCAGTCCTGTAGCCATGGCTGGGTTTTCCAAATTGGCTGATGTATTGAGTGCAACACTTTGATAACATCATCTTTTAGGGTTTTAAATAGCTCTGCTGGAATTCCATGACCTCCACTAGCTTTACTGGCAACAATGCTTCCTTCCTAAGGCCCACTAGAACTTCACACTCCAGGATGTCTGGCTCTGGGTGAGTGACCACACCATCGTGGTCATCTGGGCCATTAAGATCTTTTTTGTACAGCTCTTCCATGTATTCTTGCCATCTCTTCTTGATCCCTTCTGCTTCGATTAGGTCTTTACCATTCTGTCCTTTATTGAGCCCATCTTTGGATGAAACGTTCCTTTGATACTTCCAATTTTCTTGAAGAGATCGGTAGTCATTCCCTTTCTGTTGCTTTCTTCTAACTCTTTGTTCACTGAAGAAGGCCTTCTTGTCTCTCCATGCTAGTCTCTGGAAATCTCCATTTAGTTGGGTGCACCTTTCCCTTTCTCCCTTGCTTTTCGCTTCTCTTCTTTACTCAGCTGTTTGTAAAGCCTCCTCAGACAACCACTTTGTCTTGCAGTTTTTTTCTTTGGGATGGTTTGGTTCACTACCTCCAGTCTACTATTATGAACCTCTGTCCATAGTTCTTCAGGCATTCTGTTTACTAGATCTAATCCCCTGAATCTATTTGTCATCTCCACTGTATATTTATTGGGGATTTGATCTAAGTTATACCTGACTGGCCTAGTGGCTTTCCCCACTTTTTTTAGTTAAGCCTGAACCTTGTTATAAGGAGCTAATGATCTGAGCCACAGTCAGCTCTCAGTCTTGTTTTTGCTGATGGTATACAGCTTCTCCATCTTCAGCTACGAAGAATGCAATCAATCTAATTTTGATATTGACCATTTGGTGATCTCCATGTGTAAAGTCGTTTCTTGTTGAAAAAGGGTGTTCACTATGACCAGGGCATTCCGTTAGCCTTTGCCCTGCTTCATTTTGTACTCCAAGGCTAAATTTGCCTCTTACACCAGGTATCTCGTGACTTTCTACTTTTGCATTCCAATTCCCTACAAATAGGACATCTTTTTTTGGTATTAGTTCTAGGAGGTCTTATAGGTCTTCACAGAACTAATCAACTTCAGCTTCTCTGGCAAGCCTCGAAGTCTAACTTCCAGTATATAAGCAACACAAGAGCTAAAGGAACATGTTAAACTATTAATAAATCGTGAGAAAATAATGAGCGGAACGCAGGAGGTGGGGAATTCTATACAACAAACGACCTTATTTCTTCAACAAATTGTTAGCAGATAAAAAGAAATACCAAACTAACAAGTTAAAAGAGACTTGAAGACTTGATTGATCAGATACAATGTGTGACTGTTATCTGAATCCTTATTCAAACAAAGCAATCTGTAAAGAGATACCTGTGAGAAAAATCGAAGAAATGCTAACAATGGTTAGATATTTGATATTAAGAAATTATTATTGATTGCAAATATGATACTATTTTAAAGTCTTTATGTTTTAGAGATACAGTAGTAAAGTCTTTATCAATGAAATGACATATCTAGGATTTTTTAAAATAATTCAGCAGGTGATTTATATTGATGCATGGCAGAAATCAACACAATATTGTAGAGCAATTATCCTTCAATTAACCCTAAATAAATTTAAAAATAATTTGGCAGGGAAGGTGTGTGACAAGCAGGATGAAGAAAGGCAGACTTCTGTTTATATTAATGGCTGGGTGATAGGCATATTCAAACTCATTATACTATTCTGCAATCCTGACATTTGCTAGTGATTTTTCCCCAAGAGAATTTTGATGTGCCAGGCAAACAGGCCAGTCACTTCAATAGACACCTTGGAATAACATGTTGACTGAATATAGAAAAAGCCATCTCACCAAACAGGTGAGTTTCTACAGGTGCACGACCCCATGAAGGACACAAAGATGTCTAAAGGATGACCTCTGGCATAGAAGTGTTCAGGAGATCCAGCAGAAATAACTCTTTTTCATAAAGCTAAATCCCCTACATCTTTCTTTAGTGTTTAAAAAAATAAGCAGCGTTTATTGAGCATTTATGCACAGAGCACTGTGCTAGAAGACACACATTAAGAAAGGGTCCTCGTCTTTAAGAAATTAATTCAAACATTCATCAACTTGTCTACATGTGCTGGGCAATCTGCTAGACATTCTAAGGTTAAGACAGACAGTCACTTTTCTTCTAGAAAACTGTGACTCAGGCTTTAATAAAACCAAATTCTAATGAGCAAATATTCTCTTAACCTTGAGTGTAACAAATTTACCTTGATTCAGACAATCTTTGGACAATCTTTGATTAACACAGTCTAAATTATTCCTCAATCTAATTTCCATAAACTCGATAGAGTATATATAACCATAGGGAATGTATTCATTATATTACCTAGAATTATGAATTGTTCATATAATTTTAGATTCATAATCTAGGATTCATCAAAGATTAGATAGTTGCCCTCTCCTGGCAAATTTCATTACTGCAGTCTAACTCAACCAAATACTGGACTCAAATTAGAGAGGTANTCGATAGAGTATATATAACCATAGGGAATGTATTCATTATATTACCTAGAATTATGAATTGTTCATATAATTTTAGATTCATAATCTAGGATTCATCAAAGATTAGATAGTTGCCCTCTCCTGGCAAATTTCATTACTGCAGTCTAACTCAACCAAATACTGGACTCAAATTAGAGAGGTATACAGCAGGAAATGGCAACCCACTCCAGTGTTCTTGCCTGGAGAATCCCAGGGACAGGGGAGCCTGGTGGGCTTCCGTCTATGGGGTCACACAGAGTCGGACACGACTGAAGCGACTTAGCAGCAGCAGCAGCACAGCAATGAGTCACTGGGGGAATGCCCAGGTGTGGAACAGTTTCCAGAGCTGGCCAAAGAAAATAGTGGAGAAGATACAAAAAGGAAAGAGCAGGAGAAGGGAGGTGATTCAAATAAATCTGTAAATTACTACTGTTACAATTAAACTGTGAGAGATTATAATGTTCTCATTCTCTATCATTCTCCCAATGCTGATACTTTTCAGATAAAGTGAAAGTGAAAGTCGCTCAGTCGTGTCTGACTTTTTGTGAATGCATGAACTATACAGTCCATGGAATTCTCGAGGCCAGAATACTGGCGTGGGTAGTCTTTCCCTTCTCCAGAGGATCTTCTCAATCCAGGGATTGAACCCAGGTCTCCCGCATTGCAGGCTGATTCTTTACCAGCTGAGCCACAGTGGAAGCTCAAGACTTGGGTAAGTTCTTTGTGTGCCTCAGTTTCCTTATCCCTAAAAATAGGGCTAATATCACCTACCCCTTTGGCTTACCATGAGGATCCATGAGGCAATACACGTAAAGAATGCACAACTGTTCAGCACATAGTAATCAGTTGTGTTTGTTGTTATGCAGATGCCAGCTCAAGCATCCACAGTTCCCATCTCCCAGCATAGATCAAGTTCCTTTGTTAAATGCTCTCACTGAGCTGTGTCCTTTTTTATCATTACATTTCTCAATCTATAATCACACATTCATGTGATTCTATTGAATATGTGATTTAATCCAATAGACTATTCTATGAGAGAAGAAACCATATCTGGTTTTACTCAGTCTACTTCCCAGCATTCAGCACAGTGGGTGGTACTCAATGAATAAGTTAAATTCAATTATAAAGTTCCAGACAGTCTAATGAATAAAATCACTTAGCACTCGAATAGGCTAAACTGTGTCGAAGATAAGTTGAAACCCTAAATCTCAGTACCTCAGAGGGTAACCTTATTTGGAAATAAGAGTTAACTGCAAACATCATTAGCTAAATTAAGATGAGGCACGTGTGCTAAGTTGCTTCAGTCGTGTCTGACTCTTTGCAACCCTATGGACTGTAGCCCGCCAGTCTCCTCTGTCCATGGGATTTTCCAGGCAAGAATACTGGAGTGGGTTACCATGCCCTGCTCCTGGTGATCTTCCCACGCCAGGGATTGAACCTGTGTCTCTTATGTCTCCTGCACTGGCAGGTGAATTCTTTACCACTAGCACCCCAAGGCATACCGGAGTAAAATGGACTCAATCCTATGTGACTGATGTCCTTAAAAAAGGGAAATTTGGACACCAACAGAACCAGAGACGGGAGTAATGCAGCTGCAAGCTAAGAAACACCAAGGACTGCCAGCTACCCCCAGAATCTGGGAAGAGGCAAGGGAAGGACGCCCCTGACTCCCTTCAGTTTTCAGAGAGAGTGTGGTTCCACCAATGCCTTGAATTCAGACTTCTAGTCTCCAGAACTGTGAGTCAGGTTTCTGTTGTCTGAACAGTTCAGTCTGGAGTACTTTGATATGGCAGTCCATTGAAACTAGGACAAGTACCAGTTTGTTTGGTATTTCAAAGTTATGTGTAGTGACTTTTCCTCCCAGGCCAGGGAAAAAAAAAAAAAAAAAGTTAATAGATAATACATTTTTAGAAGAAACTAGTAAGACTAGCTTTTCTCCTCCATTCTCAATGACTATGCCCTAAAATCCAGTCATATACTTTAACAGTCTTGTTATTTTTTTCTTCTTTATTCACAATACCTTTCCCAGCAATATACAGAACTAAGTCCTACACAAGAATTCATTAACAAAATGAAAACAAAACAGTAATGAATCGAGATTTAAATGAACTATACACATCCAAAATAGTACCTCTCGATGATGAGGTTAACTTTTCTACAACATACTTTAAAACTTGGGACATAAATTCATCTTTTGCCCACAATATGGAAGGGGATAATAAATAAGCTGACTTTTTGCCCCCCCTTCACATCTTAGAAGTTGTTACAATTCATACTTTATTGTGGGATTCTGATATGGTAAATCACAGAAGTTTGTGATTCAAAGAAAAAGAAAACCTTTTGTGAGTGCTGGCATATTTCAGTATGAAGTGGCTAAGAATCAATTTTGTGCAAACAGAATATCTAATGCCTGGCTTTACCTTTAGAGAATAGCTGTCATCCTGCAATATACATGGTCGAGGCAGAGTGGGGAGACAGTCAAGAAGTCCATCACCGGTGGTGCCATCGCTTCCTCGTGCATTAAATACAGGTTCATATGCTCCCCAAATCTGGGACACTGTCAGCTTGATTTATGAAAACTTTCCTGGCATCCTGGACAAGACAAGCTAAAATCTATTTCAACTAGAAATGTGACAGAAGAGTCAAGACTCTCGTGTATTTCCGTAAACTCATAACAAGAACAATTAATGAGACAAGTTATTCTCAACCTCTGGTGGATAATACTTTCCAAGGCTTCCCTTGTGGCTTAGCTGATAAAGAATCCACAGGCAATGTGGGAGACCTGGGTTTGATCCTTGGGTTAGAAAGATCCCCTAGAGAAGGGAAAGGCTACTCACTCCAGTACTCTGGCCTGGAGAAGTTCATGGACTATGGGATCTCAAAGAGTTGGATACCACTGAGCGACTTTCACTTTCACTTTTGAGTCCCTGATGGCTCAGATGGTAAAGAATCTGTCCGCCATGCAGGAGACCCAGGCTCAATCCCTGGGTCAGGAAGATCCCCTGGAGAAGGGAATGACAACCCACTCCAGTATTNTCTCAAAGAGTTGGATACCACTGAGCGACTTTCACTTTCACTTTTGAGTCCCTGATGGCTCAGATGGTAAAGAATCTGTCCGCCATGCAGGAGACCCAGGCTCAATCCCTGGGTCAGGAAGATCCCCTGGAGAAGGGAATGACAACCCACTCCAGTATTGTTGCCTGGAGAATTCCATGGACAGAGAAGCCTGGTGGGCTACAGTCCATGGGGATCACAGAGTCAGATACGACTGAGTGTCTAACACTTTCACTTTCACTGTCTAAGAGGTCATTACCATTTATACCCTGGAGAGGACAGGGGAAGGAAAGGGTCAAACACAAGGACATGAAGATTAAAGATCTCAGGGGATAGTAGAACCTTCAATTTAGTTAACGTTCTGAATTTCAGAAATAGAGGAAACACAGGAAATATTTAGAAGGAAGACTTCAGCAAAGTAAAATCTTAAATATGTAAGAGAACTTGGATGTGGTTAAACTCACATGGAACAGCAATAGCTAAAGGTGAGCTGTCCTGTGATGCTATTCAAAGGACAGCCAGTTCCTGGACGAGATGAGTTTCTCTTCCAGCCTTCCCTCCACTACGAGCTACAGCCCAGTGGTGAACAATAACTAGGAGACTTGCACAACCCTGACACAGCCCCGTTACAGCTGACCACAGGTGCACCCATTATAAGGTACACACAGGAAAGTAAAGAAAAGTGTACCAGGCAAGGGTCATGAAGCTACACTGCAGGGCAAGGAGAACTGAAAGACGCCCCAAACACCAGAAACTAGCATCAATCCACTCAAGAGGAACTGAAAAAATAAACAATAATAATTTGGGGAATATAAAGTACAAATTTATTTAATTTTATATTTTACAATAGTTAATTCAACACTAGTAACAGGAATTAATACACAGAGATATAAAAGATGTTAAGTATATTATTTATAAGCATAGAAAAGTGATAGTTTCAAAGAAGTTTGTTTCTATCCAAAATAATCTATAGTGGGCACTGAATTATGATCTCTAAAGAAATGAAAATTAGAAATTGGGTAAGAGTGTTTTCTCTATTACTTACTTCTGTATTTTCTATAGATTTAAAGTATCCTTCCTTATCTCACCTAGGTGGGCCCAAGGCCTGGACCTCCACCCTTTCAGGTTCATCCCTTTAAATTCAGCATCATCCTTGTCATCCTCTCCTGTGTCTTCTCTTTATGTACCTCTAAGATATCAATATTAAGTCCTTAAGTATGATCCTCTATATAGAGGCTTTCAAATTTTTGACCACAATATAAGAAACACATTCTACATATGCAGCTAGTATATACCACCCCCAGAAAAAAATTATCCCAATAAAATCTACTTGGAAGTTTCTCAAAACATTTATCCTTAATATATATGATAGACTGATTTTTCTCCATTGTACTCCACTTCATTTTAATGCTGGTGACCCAAGTATTAGGTCAGAACTCAGTCTGAAATGCTTAGTAGAGACGATAACACTGATATTTCTTACTAAACAGCAATGTAAGGAAGCAGATAACATCTGTCTTTAGTCTGCCAGGATTCAAACACCAGCTCAACCACTTGAAGTTGTCAAACTCTCTGCCTCTGCTTCCTTATCATGGGGTAAAAGAACAGTGCTTACCTCAAAAATGAAGGTTAACCAAGACCACACATATAAAGCACTTGGAGCATGAAAAGTATTCAATTAATGGCTATTAATAATTCTTAAATGGTTTGTGAGTTTTTATTGTGGTAAAATATATACATAACACTAATCATCTTAACTATTTTAACATGTGCAATTCAGAGGCAGTTAGCACATTCACAATGAGTGCAACCATCAAAACTCTCTAATCCTAGAACACACTCATCATCCCGAAAGGAAACCTAGAACCCGTTAAGCCCATTAAGCAGTCTCTCCCCATTTCACTGTTCTCCCCAGGCCCTCTTGGGCAGGGTGATGATTAGATTCTCCCTAATCTGATTTCTCTTCCTAGGTCCACACACTTTTTTAAATAATAAATTAACACTTGACTAGAATCATTTTCTTAGGTAGAATGAAGTGTTGTTTACAGTCATTAGTTCTATGACTCATGAAACAAACCTACAAATCATTTCTTAAGTAAACCTTTTTGAGACACTAAAGGTAATTCTGTGACCTGCCTCAGGGTCAGAAATCACTCTCTCTGTGAATTCTATTAGGGCAAGATTTCCAAAGCTTGACCAAGTGCAAAGGACACTTTCAGTGTACACAAGAGGCAGACGGAGCAAGGCCCTGAGAAAATGTTTCTATATCGTGGAATATCACCAAATCATAGAATATTTACAAAAGGAAGAATGTTTATTCTTCACTCTTTGCACTTTAAAATTCTGTATTCAAGGCTCCAAACGTTTACCAACATGGGGTTAAAAAAGTAAACGTGGACACAGAACTAGATATCCATGTCTTAGCTTTAGGATGTACTGTCATTTCCTTTTTGGACCTCACCCCTCTCACACTGATTTCCCACCCTTCCTTTGGAGTGGGGCTGAGGCGGGGAGGGTACCAGTGCAAAAATAACTGTTTTCCCCAGAATCAATTAAGGGAGTCTCCGAAACTTGCCGGGGGAAATAACCTGACCGGGGAGGTAACCTTGCAAAGCATCTCTTACTCTTTGAGAAATGGTGACGGTAGAAGGTTTCCTGGGTCAAAGAAATAAATGTCACCAAGAGGTACAGAAGATGTGAACTGGAAAACAACGTCCTTAGTCCCACCTGTGTAAGTCTGAGCTTTTTTTTTTTTTNATCAAATTAATATTTTATGATTTGCTCCAAAGAGATTCTTATGCTGAATTTCTGACATATAGACAGATATTTAAAGGCTTAGGATCAGACACACTAGAATGGAAGTCCCTGGAACTGATCTATACTAATAAATTGGCTCAGTCATTATTACTAATTTCTATTTATTGGAGGTCTGCTTCAGGCATGGCCCTGTTCTAAATGTTAAGGAAAGAAATATGGGAAATACCTAGCCTCCTAGGAACTTTTAGTCTGAAAAGTTGGTGTAAGTGGGGTTTTTAAAAAGAGTTATTAGACTTCTATATACACTAAATATCAAATTATACTGATCAAGAAATATGAACCTCCCTTGGAAAGCCTCTTTGTCACTCTCCTAGTATTTATTGTAAGTGCCCCCCACACCCCTGCAAGATCCTATAATATTTTTTCCTTCTAACTGCTCTGCCCACTGTCCAGTGATACTTCCTGGTCAGAATTATCCACTGGGTCTCAAACTATTTCAAGCTGGAGACATTAAAAGATGACCTTGGATTTAACAAATGAACACAAAGATACCAAGTGAAGTATTTGTAAAATGGAGGGATTCAAAGAAGATGCTATCCATAAGGTTTTTTTTTCAGTAGCCCTTGTAAAGATTAATATATTTCCCAAAGCAATTTCTAATGAAATTTTTATCCTAAAAATGAACATTTTCTTATAAACTCTGCCACTAGGCATTAGCACTTTTGTTACTAATTACCAGTACAAGTAACTGGTAGTTATATATTATTGGATAATATATATATATTGGATTTGTTATATATTTACTTGTAAAATGGAGGCCATGCATTTCAGCCAAATGCCCANGAAATTTTTATCCTAAAAATGAACATTTTCTTATAAACTCTGCCACTAGGCATTAGCACTTTTGTTACTAATTACCAGTACAAGTAACTGGTAGTTATATATTATTGGATAATATATATATATTGGATTTGTTATATATTTACTTGTAAAATGGAGGCCATGCATTTCAGCCAAATGCCCAAAGGTAATACAAGGAAGCTTTAAAATCACGAACACTATACAAAAGTTTAACAGTGAAATGTAGGTAGTTGGCAGAGATGGTTATCAGTAGAAATGGGAGAAGAAGGAATAAATTAAAAGAGGAAGGCTAAGAAAAAAAAGAGGAGGGCTATATTCCACAGAATTAATTAGTATAAAATGGTTCATCAGTGAAACTATAGGCGTTCACAGCCAGGAATTACAACAGCATTTGGTTTAAACGCAACCAGGGACTCGTTTGCACCTTGGACTCAACGTGGGAGTTGTTGTTGTTGTTGTTGTTGTTGTTAGTCGCTCAGTCATATCTGACTCTCTGCTTCTGACCCCACGAACTGTAGCACACCAGGTTTCCCTGTTCTTCATTGTCTCCCAGAGCTTGCTCAAACTCATGTCCATTGAGTCAGTGATGCCATCCAACCACTTCATCCTCTGTTGCCCCCTTCTCCTCCTGCCCCCAATCCCTCCCAGCATCAGAGTCTTTTCCGATGAGTCAGCTCTTCACATCAGGTGGCCAAAGTATTGGAGTTTCAGTTTCAACATCGGTCCTTCCAACGAATATTCAAGATTGATTTTCTTTAGAATTGACTGGTTTGATCTTCTTGTTGTCCAAGGAACTCTCAAGAGTCTTCTCCGGCACCACAGTTCAAAAGCATCAGTTCTTTGGTGCTCAGCCTTCTTTATGGTCTGACTCTCACATCTGTACGTGACTACTAGAAAAACCATAGCTTTGACTAGAAAGACCTTTGTCAACAAAGTGATGTCTGGAAGTTGCTTTCTATCAAAAAGCCAAGGAATTTTTTCTTTCTTTAAGTTCTCCATTTCTAGGGCAGTAGCAAAACAGAGAAGCAGACAAGTGAGATCCACAGCACCACAGACTGAAAATACCGCAGGGCTACAGACATATGTAGTCACTTGCCAAGGGTAACAGGTAAACTAACATGAGGCATTTGACAATGGTAGTTGAAAAAAGTGAATTTCTCTAAGTATACTTGATGGAAATTTTTTATTTGAAATCCAGACTTTGGAGGAGAGTCATAGATAATAGCAAGATTAAAAAATAATAATGAGATGGACACAAGAAAATTGTCCTTGTTCCACTCTTAATTTCTAGAAGTTAGCCTAAGGAATCAGTACAATCCTGAGATGTCTCATTAAATCCCCAAAATGTAGGGAGAAGCAAAGTGAATGGAGGCCCTTACATTTCTTCTGTTCTGAATGAGCAGGAATGGAACAAGAGAGAAAACAGGAGAATGTGAACCCGGAGCTGACTTTCTGAGATGGAAGGGAAGGCTTGAGGGCAACCTCACTGAGTCGAGAAAACTATCCCCCAGCCCACAAGTACCTCACAGTGGAAGAACAGACATACCCCAGGTAATCACCTGTGCTTGGCTATTGTTGCTGTTTAGTTGCTCAGTTGTGCCCAACTCCTTTACAACCCCATGGACTGTGGCCCACCAGGCTCCTCTGTCCATAGGATTCTCCAGGCAAGAATGGTGCAGTGGGTTCCCATTTCTTTCTCCAGAGGATCTTCCCAACCGAGGGATCAAACTCACATCTGTTTTGTCTCCTACATCGGCAGATGGATTCTTTACCAGTAGCGCCACCTGAAAAGCCCAGGACCCTGGTAGAGGATCTTTAATACCATCTTGGAAGAAAGGGCAGATGCTAAATAGAGAATGTTAATGGGAGTCCAACCACCACAGCTGAATTCTGCCCTAACTGTCACAGTACCTCACAGAAAAGTAGATAGGACACAACCTCCTCCAGCCCCAAACTGTAGCTGAGTCAGGAAAACAAACAGGTTTTGCTGTAACAGAAAACACAAAAAAGTCACCCTTAATAATATGAGGGGTGGATAGGAGGCAGAGAAGCAGCACACATACAATCCCCAGAGGAACAAAACTGAGCAAAGAAAAGTAATAATGTAACATGTAAAAGCTACGGAGAAAAAAATTCAACAGAAAAGACAAACTCGTTTATAGAGTTTGGAAAATAGAAGAAAATTCCTCACAATGATTTTGTGTGTTTGGTGTAATATGGACACTCAGGGCTGGGCAGACTGGGAGCATCCAGGAGTTGAGTAGGAGGCAAGATGGGTGGGTCACCGGCCCACACCTGGCCCCAGGAGGGGATGCTGGAAGATGGGGGCAGGCCCAGGCATGTCAAGGGAAGTACCAGAAGGGTGGCCTAGGCAGGCAGACAGACCCTGCATCTTCAGAAATCTGTAGGCCAGCCTTGAGAAGGTATCTAAGCCAGGTGGTGACTGCTCAGGCCTGAGCCTGGCTCAGAGAGGCAAGGTTGGGGCCTGGCTGGGGGATCCCGAGCTTAGGGGCTGGCATCACTGGGGGCTTCCTCAGTTGGAATCAAGCAGCTCCTGAAGGCAACCTTGGAGGTGGCCGTTCTCCTCCAGGTGGTCCAGACAGGTGTTGATCTGGTCCAACATGGAGTTGATGGCAGCTTATTCCTCTTGCCCAAACCCCTCATCCTCACCTTCCACATACCCCTCTACTTGCATGCCCAGGTCCACGTTAAGGCTGACATCGCAGGCTCAGGCAATAAAACACAGACACTGTTAACCAGATAGCCCCTGTGGGACAGAAGGTGAAGGCTCACAAATGTTCTCTGCTACAGAACTACAATGAGTTCAGTAAGACAAATCCAAGATAAGGAAATGAAAGAATTGAAAAAGGAGTTGCAGATCTAAGGAAATAGAAGATCATCATTATTATAGGATTCATTAGAAAGAAAGTGAAAGTCATTCAGTCATGTCTGACTCTTTGTGACCCATGGACTGGGAATTCTCCAGGCCAGAATACTGGAGTGGGTAGCTTTTCCCTTCTCCAGGGGATCTTCCCAAGCCAGGGATTGAACTCAGGTCTCCTGCATTGCAGGCGGATTCTTTACCAGCTGAGCCACAAGGGAAGCCCAAGAACATCAGAGTGGGTAATCTATCCCTTCTCCAGAGGATCTTCCCTACCCAGAAATTGAACCAGGGTCTCCTGAATTGCAAGCAGATTCTTTACCAACTAAGCTGCTGGGGAAGCCCAATTAGAAAGAACCATGTACAAAACAGAGACTGCTGAAAACATAATTATTGACGTGAAGAACGCATGGGAATGAATGCAGAATAAAAGATAAAGATGAAAGCTGTCAGAGAACAAAGATGATCTAGCATAAGAATAATCAGGGTTTCTGAGGTAGAGAACCCAACTAATGAGAGGATATAGTCAAATATATAAAGTAAGCGTATTTCTCTTGTGGAAATGAATGCTTATATTTATATTCAAATGATTTTCAACAAGGGTGCTAAGACAACTCAGTGGGGTAAAGAAGAGTCTTTTCAACAAATGGTACTGGGACAATTGGATATCTTTTTGCATCTCTGTCTCACACTGCCTAAGAAAATCAGCTCAAAATAGACCAAAGACTAAACCTAAGAGCAAAAATTACAAATGATTTAGAAGAAAACATACGCATCCATCTCCACAACCTTGGGTTAGGCAATTAGATTTATTAGAAATGACACCAAAAGTGGAAGCAACAAAAGCAAAGATAAGTTAGACTTTCCCAAAATTAAAAACTGTATCAAAAATTAAGATTGTTGTATTTCAAAAGACACTCTCAAGGAAGGGGAAAAAACAACCCACAGATTGGGAGAAAATATTTGCAGATCATATATCTGACTAAAGCATAGATCTAGAATAGTATCTAGAATATATAAGACGTCTTACTGACTTAATATTGAAGGACCAATAACCTAATTTTAAAATGAGCAAAAGATTTGGATAGACATTTCTCCGAAGAAAATACACATGTGTGGCCAATAAGTGCAAGAAAAGATGCTCAATATCATTAGTCATCAAGGAAATTAAAATTTAGGTATGGTTGACTACTGCCTTACACCCACTAGGATGGCTATATCCAAAAAGATAGGTAATAGCAACTGTTTCTGAGAATTGAAGAAACGGGACTCTTTATACACTTCTGGTAGGAATATAAAATAGTTCAGCTACTTTAGAAACAGTCTGGCAGTTCCTTAAATGGTTACGGATAGAGTTCCCATATAGCCCAGCTCTTCTACTGCAGGTATAAACCCAAGAGTAATAAAAACATATGTCCATCAAAAACCCTGTACACATCACTTCTCAGCCTTTTGGCTAAGATCAAGTACAAAAACCTGTACAGAATGCTTATAGCACCAGCATTCATAATACCAAAAAGTGGAAACAACTCAAATGTTTATCAACTGATGAATGAATAAACAAAGTGTGATGTGATATATGCATGTGTTGGAATATTATTCAACTGTAAAAATGAAGTACAATACTAACATAGCCTATAACATGGATGAAGCTTGAAGACATTATCCCAAGTGAAAAAAGCCAGGTGAAAGTGGTCACATACTCTGGGGTACTATTTTATGAAATGTTCAGAATAAGCAAATACATAAAGAAAGTAAATTAGTTGTTGCCATGGCCTCGGGGGGATAGGGAATAGGGAGTGACCCCTAACAGGTATGCGGTTTCTTTGGGGGGCACAATGAACATTTTTTGGAATTAAATAGTGGTGATGGTTGTGTAACTTTGTAAATAGACTAACAATTACTGAACTTCACACTTGAAAATGATGAACTTTATGATGTTTGAATGATATCTCAATAAGAAAAGAATAGTTCGCTTTAAAAATAAAAATATAGTTGGCAAAAAATATATACAGTTTTCTAGAACATATTGTTCTAGAAAAATTTGAAACAGAGGCTTAACACCAAGTTGGATAGAAATCAAGGATAAAGATGGCTTCAAGGATAGGGGATTTTAAGCATCCAGGCAAAATACAAACCAAACCAAAACAATAAATTGCCTAAAAATGGTTGAGAATAAGAATATAGCCTATCCTCCAAATTTTCCACGGCAACATCCATTGCAAAAAAATAAACAAAAATTTTGAGGAGACAGCTTAATGGCTTTAAGGAAAGTAAGTTATCCCCACTCAAGAAAGCATTCAAATATAATGGTACACCACCTCAAACATATAAGAACTCAGAAAACACAACTCCTGTAAGTTCCTTATAGAGAAAACTACTTGATATGCGATCTTGCTAATTAAGAGATAATCAAAATAAAGAACTCAAGAATGGAGAAATGACTCTTTGTGACCCCATGGATTGTAGCCCAACAGAGGACCAGGCAAGAAAACTGGAGTGGGTTGCCATTTCCTCCCCCAGGGGATCTTCCCGACCCAGGGATTGAACCTGCATCTCCTACATCTCCCACATTGGCAGGCAGATTCTTTACCACTGCATTTAAATATAATGCCAATTTAAAATATTTAAATATAAAAACAATGCTAAGGTATAAAACCAGTACTAAATAACTTTTGATATCATTACAAACAGAAAAACATGAACTGTATGAACCTGGACAACGTAAGAAAAAATAATACAGCCAACCAAAGGGAGATAGGCACAGTCTTCCTTCTTAAAATGAAGTCAATAATATTATTTAAACTGAAACATAGTAGTAAAAAAAAAATCAAAATTAAAAAAATCATGATATTTAGAATTTTTTTTTAACTTTACAGGGATTGTTAAATATTACTGGGAGTGAAAAAAGAATTGTGTCAACTTTACTGGGTTAAGGGATGCCCAAATATCTGGTGGAACATTTCTGGGCATGTCTGGGAGGATGTTTCTAGAAGAGATTAGCCTTTGAATTGGTGAACTGAATAAAGAAGATTGCCCTCTCAATATGAGTGGGAATCAGATTCCAATTCCTTGAGAGCCTGAAGAGAACAGAGAGACAGGGGGAAGGCAAATTCACTCGCTCTGCTTGAGCTGAGAGATATATCTTCTCCTGCCCTGGACATCAGTCATCACTCAAGCACCATGGTTCTCAGTGGGCTTTCCAACTCGGATCATGGCCTACGCCATCAGCAGCCCCCTCCCTCCACCCCTATTCCCAAGACTTTGGACTCAGACTGAATCACAGCACACTGACTTTCCTGGTCTTCCAGCTTGTAGATGCCANTCTCCTGCCCTGGACATCAGTCATCACTCAAGCACCATGGTTCTCAGTGGGCTTTCCAACTCGGATCATGGCCTACGCCATCAGCAGCCCCCTCCCTCCACCCCTATTCCCAAGACTTTGGACTCAGACTGAATCACAGCACACTGACTTTCCTGGTCTTCCAGCTTGTAGATGCCAGATCATGGGACTTCTCAGCCACCGCAACCATGTGAGCCAAATCCTATAATAAATCTCTTCTTGTTTATATATTTACATCCTATTGGTTTTGTTTCTCTGGAGAATCTTTACTAATACAGATTTTTCAAAATAGACTCCTTCAGATTTGCTTCAGAGCCCCTTTTTTCCTGTTAAATTTAAATAAAATGAATTTAAGTGTTTCTGTTAAAAATAGTGTTTCTGGTAGGATTCCATTTGGCAAAGGGTTTCAACCAACTTGTAGTGAAGAATCAGAAATTCACATTGGGATGCCACTGCATGGTATTCATAGTTACTGATTCGATAAACTGCATATGGTCCTTGTTCTACTGGACTGATTAGGTCATAAATCACTTTAAAGTCCCAAGTACATGGGAATTCCCTGGCAGTTCAGTGGTTGTGACTCCGTGCTCAGCCTGAGTTCAATCTCTGGTGGGGGAACTAAGCTCCCCCAAGCTGTGCAGTGAGGACAGAAAAGAGAAAAAAAAAAAAAAAAAAGGCCCAAATACAGCATAAGCCCCAGCTGGAGATTGGATCCTGATGCCCACAGTCAGCAATCAGGTAAATGTCACTGATTTAAAACACCGAAGACTATTTTAGCCAGGTTTCTTCTCTGGGTGTGCTACTTGTTAACCGCAGCACAGGAAATAAGGCCAGGGAGGACAGAATCCAAGTTTCCTAATGAGCTATAAAAGAAAGTCCAGCAACAAAAGCTGTCACACCCTGAGTTGCCTTTGGGAGAATTCATAGAGACAGCTGAATGTGAAGCATTCTTCAGTCTGCTTGATGATGAGGGCTGGGAGTGCAGCTTTAGTCCTGGGATCTCTCCCTCCAGTCACTGCCCTGGTTCGGGACCACCTGCACACCCACTGTAAAACACAAGCTTCTTGACATCCGTATTCCATCTGACCTTGTCCATATCAGTAGGTACTGATAAAAGACTCCCTGGAGATAATTCCCCTTGTTCTATACTGGATTCCCAAACCAGAGGTGAACACTGAGATGGAGAATCCAAGCCAAGAAGGATAAATTTAAAATTTCATGCCGCGTGTTCGATCGCTCAGTCATATTCGACTCTGTGACCCTGTGGAATGTTGCCCGTCAGGTTCCTTGTCCATGGAGCTTTCCAGGCACAAATATTGGAGTGGGTTGCCATTTCCTTCTCCAGGGGATCTTCCTGACCCAGGGAATGAACCCACATCTCCTGCATTGGCAGGTGGATTAATTGTCCAAATGCTTTCACTTTGAACTGAGTCTTTCAGAGTTTCAGTCATTTCCAGAGTCAAGTGTTTGTCCTTTTTGGTCTATCATCTACAAAATATTTACGGTTTTAAAAGTTAACAAAAATTAAACTTGTCGTCTGCTCTGGCAGAGTTAATGAATTTCAGAGAGGGGTTTTACTGTCATGGAGAGGGATTGGCCCTGTGATGTCATCAGGGTTAGGTGTCACACATACATTCAACAAATATTCAGTGAATGTCTGTATAAGGCATAGGGAATACAACAGTGAACAAACAAAACTCCCTGCCCTCAAGGCGCTTACATTCATTCATTCAAATTCTTTGATGTTATTATCTCTACTTCACATGTGCTTTTCTTCCCCTTTGATTTTGGAAGAATTCTAGAGACTTTTGTTGTTTTGTTGTTCAGTCACTCAGTCGTGTCCTACTCTTTGCAACCCCGTGGACTGCAGCATGCCAGGCCTCCCTGTCAACTGCCACTTAAAAAGTAAAACTGGGTAAGCTCACAAATTAGAAAAAATAAGGTCCATCTCATGTAGTGGTTACAAAACAACCTGTCACCCTTTCTGGGTTCATGCTGTCAGCTCCATTGGTTATCAGCCTGGCAACCATGGGCATATTTCCTAACTTCTTAAAGCCTCAGTTTCCTCTTCCGAAAAATGAGTATGATGATAATAGGACATTCTTCTTAGACTTGTGAGAGTTTGAGATAATCTATGTAGAGAATTTGCCATAGTACTAGAGACAGAAAACTGAATGACAAATGTTAGCCATTGTTAATGGCAAAAGTGTTTAAAATACAAAAATACTACTCTAATTATAGAATTGGAATTAGAAATGAGTGTAAGTGCTAATTTACTTAGGGGAGCCTAAGTACAGACCAGAAAAAATTTAGTGTTTTCTCTTATTAACTGAAAATCAGAAGTTGGAATAAAATATTTCTGAAATTATAATGTAAATCCATAAGAATATGATTTGCTTCAAGCTTTTCAGCAATAGATGATGCTAAGTGAGGTAAAACTGCATTGGTATCTTTTTCAGCACACTTTGTGCAACCCCTGATCATGGAGGCACAGAATTACACTTTAGACAATGCATTTTGTTGAATATAATTTCCTATTAAATGCCTATTTGTTGAGTTCCCAACCAGGCCTTGTGAAATGGCACAGTTCAATAAGGAAGGCTTCAAATTCGTGTATGATGAGAACACTGGAGTGGCGCTCTGTCAGCTGAGACAGAATGATCTGGACGCTGACCGCCATTGATCTGCAAAGAGCGCCATCTCTAACCCAGCTGTGTCTAATGGTGAGGTGGCAACATCCAGTCCTGCATTTCC